>WOXC01008725.1:882500-1392170 GCA_011680675.1 Gymnobelideus leadbeateri | reverse complement strand
AGAACCCACAAAATGACACAGAGAAGCTAACCTCCTGCTGAGAACAGCCCAGCAGCCTGGCAGGAAATCGCCAGCACAGCACTCTGGGAGCCAACCCCAGCCCCACGTGAGCCAGAGCTGTTAGCCCCATGGTGGGCCTGACCAACCACCGGGTGGAGGGACTTCAGATCAGCTGTGGCAGTTTCCAGAATTATCAACACATAGATGCCAAGAACAAATTGAGAGGTCAGTGCAGTGTGGACTTTGGGACCCAGTAGTTGGCCTCTTCCCCCAGGTGAGAAGCTGCAGCTTCAGCTCCTGGCCTGCAGACTATAGGAGGACCAAGTGACCAGTCTGAGGGGTAATTGCTCTTCCTTTAACCTGTGTGGATCTGGATTGCAGTCTAGGGTGGAGGTCCTGGGGTGTGCAACCAGCTTGCCAGAGCTTGTGGAGGCTTCAGAGAGGGAACCCAAGTAATACCTCCAGCAGCTGAGAAAACCCCATCGTTTGGACAGAAGCTCCCCTGGCTGGTGGCAGAGTCCTACTGTGGCAACAAGCCCAAAAGTCAAGTAAGTGAGTGGCAACATGACCAGGCAAAGGAAGCAAAACAAACAGAAGAATCCAACATTAGACTCCTATTTTGTGGACAAAAAGGATCAGAGCATGGAACAGGAGGAAGACAGTGAAGTCAGAACTCCTGCACCAAAAGCTTCAAAGGAACATACAAGCTGGTTACAGGCCATAGAGGCCTTAAGAAGCAGATAAGAGAAGTGGAGGAAAAATTGGGAAGACAAATGAGAAAGATGCAAGAAAAGCATGAAATGACAGTCAACAGCCTGACTGAGGAAAATAACACCTTAAAAAATAGACTAACTCAAATGGCAAAGGGGGCTCAGAAGGGCAATGAGGAGAAGAATGCCTTAAAAAGTCGAATTTGCCAGATGGAAAAGAATCTCAAAAGTTCACTGAGGAGATTCATTCCTTCAGAGTTAGACTGGAGCAAATGGAAGCTAGTGACTTTATGAGGAATCAAGATGCTGTTAAACAGATCCAAACAAATGAAAGATTAGAAGGCAATGTGAAATATCTCATGGGAAAAACCACTGACCTGGAAAATAGATCCAGGAGAGATAATTTTAAAATTATTGGACTACCTGAAAGCCATGATCAAAGAAAGAACCTAGAAATCATCCTTCAAGAAATTCTCAAGCAAAATTGCCCTGATGTTTTAGAACCAGAGGGCAAAATAGAGGTTGAAAGAATCCACAGATTACCTCCTGATAAAGATCCCCAAAAGGAAACCACTAGGAATATTATAGCCAGGTTCCAGAGTTCCCAGATCAAGGAGAAAATATTACAAGCAGCCAGGAAGAAACAATTTGAATATTGTGGAAACACAATCAGGATAACATAGGATCTGGCAGCTTCTACACTAAGGGATTGAAGGGCTTGGAATATGATATTCTGGAGGTCAAAAGACCTGGATTAAAACCAAGAATCATCTACCCAGAAAAACTGAGTATCGTGTTTCAGGAGAAAATATGGTCATTCAATGAAATAGAGGACTTTCAAGCATTTTTGATGAAAAAACCAGAGTTGAAGAGAAAATCTGACATTCAGATACAAGAAGCAAGAAAAGTATGAGAAGATAAACAAGGAAAAGAAATCATAAGTAACTTATCAAAATTGAACTATTTACATTCCTACATGTAAAAACAATAACTGTAACCTGTGAAACTTTTTCCAGGATAAGAATAGTTGAAGGGAAAAGAAATGTATATGTGTGTGTATACATACATATATGTGTCTATATAGGAGGGTATATGGGTGTATGAATACACATGTGAGTGTGTGTATATATGTGTACAAGTATACATAGACATAGGGCACAGGACCAATTGAATAGGAAGGGATGATACTTAAAAGGTGAAAATGAGAGGTGAGAGAGGAATATAATGAGAGGAGATGGGGAAAGACAGAATGCAGTAAATTATCCCATATAGAAGAGGCAAGGGAAAACTGTTACAATGGAGGGGAAGAACAGGAAGGCAAAAGGGAATGAGTCAACCTTATTCTCATTGAATTTGGCCTAGGGAGGGAATGACATGCACACTAAATAGGGTATCTCACTCTACAGGAGAGTAGGGGGAAAGGGGGTGAGAGGGGGGATGATGGAAGAGACAGCAGGATGTGGGGAGAGAAGTTAAAAGCACCCACTTTTGAAAAGGGACAGGATCAAAGTAGAGAATAGAAGAAGTGGGGGTGGGATAGGATGGAGAGAAATATAGTCAGTCTTTCACAATATATCCCCTATGGAAATGTTTTGCACAGCTACACATGTACAACCTATATTGAATTACTTATCTTCCCACCAAGGGTGGGTGATGAGGGAGGAAGGGAAATAATCTGGAATTCAAAGTTTTAAAATCAAATGTTTAATATATATACATATATATTATTATTTTACATTTAACTGGGAAATAAGATATAAAGGCACTGGGGCATAGAGATCTACCATGCCCTTCTGGAAAGTCAGAGGGGGAGTGGGGAAAGATATGGGAAAGAGCAGATTGGGGGAGGAGATATTTAGTGGGATCGCTGTTTTGGGGTGGTGGGAAGTGGAAAATGGGGAGAAATTTGTAACTCAAAATCTTATGGAAATGAATGATATAAACTAAAAAGTAAAAAAGAGAGAAAAAATAATAACAATGACTCAAATTATTTTGAAAAGGAGATGGACACACTTATAATGGAATTCCAGAAAACTCTTTTTGATTTTGATGGCACATATCCAACTAATAGACCAATAACAAAAAAGCAGGATAATTTCAAAAATGTTAATATCTATTATAACCATCATGAAAAAAATGCATTCTCTCACAATATTTTAGAGAGTGTAAAAATGTTTTAGGATCTCCATACAGTATATGTACACAGACACACAGACACACACATATACACAGAGTATATATACAGTATAAGCTGTGGCTGTTGCTATGACAAAAACCACAGGAAGAAAGGTATCTATTCCTACAGACAGACATCAAATACTGCCATTGCAGAAGCAGCTTTAGAAAACTAGTAAAAATCTATGTAAAGACATTGAAAGCTGGTCAGCATGCACAATAGAAAATATGATTAAAGGCAACCAAAAAGAAACAGGTGGAATAGAATTTGGGGAAAAAATATTCCTGAAATTCTCAATGCATTTAGTTATCAGTTGAAAATGAAAGTCAAATGGTTACGGCAATACAAGAAGTCAAAACAAAGTGAAGAACAAACTTAACAATTTAATATTAATCAAAAATTATACTACAAAAGTTTGCAAAGCAAAGAAATTAGAGAAAAGAAAGAATATCCCAAGAAGGAGGATGTGTAAAATTTCCATCAACTATATGGTTGAAGGAAGACTAATGTAAAGAAAATGCAAGTTGAATTAAATGCAAAACAAAGTTTGGTTGCCATTAATAAATGAAAGTATTATGTCATATGAGATAACTGGAGTTCTGACTTCTATGCCAACTACAAAGAAGTAGGTCTGGATGAGATACATAATTATTGGTTCAAATGCTTTACATTGGTACATGAATTGCTAGCAAAGTACATCATTTATTTCTTCTCTGATGCAAGCCTGATCCCTTCTTTCTTAACAAAAGGCATAGTATATTTGTTATGGAAAGAGAGATATAGACAGAGAGAGACAGAGACAGAGAGAACACCATCAACCCCTTCAAGTATAGGACAATTATGTGTTTATGTACTTTATATGAAGTAGTCAGTTTGTATCACTCAAAAATATCTATAAACATTTGCCCAACAAAAGAATATATCAGCTGAGGAGATAAAATAGGGTATGCCAAAAAGTACGAGAGGGTATAAAGAACAATTTATCATCTGTTTGGTGATTACTGAATAATCCACCCAAATGTATTATTTGAGTATCCCAAAGCTTTTGACTCACTCATGGCTTATTAATGTACTATATACAGCTAGGGCAGCTAGGTAGCATAGTGGATAAAGCACTGGACTTGTAGTCAGGAATACTCATCTTTCTAAGTTCAAATCCAGCCTAAGACACTTTCTAGTTGTGTGACCCTGGGCAAGTCACTTAACCCTGTTTGCCTATATACACAATATGCTTAAGCATTTTGAGAATGCTAGAGTCCTTGAGATTCACATGGAAAACTCAGGTTTAAAACTTGTCACCAACACAATAATATTCAAAACTGATAAGAAATGTGTCATCTTTCAGGGACAGTTTAAATTCATCATGGTTCTGCCTAGCCCTAAATTCTATTATGACCACTTGTGAATAGAACCAAGGCCACAAAGTCTCAAGCCGAGGAAGGAGTCATATGAAAGCATCATATTAATCACTTGATTTACATGAATGACATCAAGTTATATGACTCCAGAGGAAAAGTACATTAAACAGCTATTTATCTCATGGATATTTTCTTCAACAATATCAAAATGTCACCAAGACTCTGTAAATTTATAATTCTTAATGGGTTCTGAGGAAGCATAGAAACTGTAGGCTTTGAGTTTGAATCCAAGCACAAATTGAACCAAAATATGAAGGTAATACTGGAAAATACCTTGGTCTTCTCTAGACAAGATATATCAAGCATATGACTCTAGAGGAGAATGTTGGTTCTGTATATATTAAAAGGTTAATTGGCATCTAAAGTTAAAGCTTGTCAGGAAGAAATCATTGAGAGCAATTGATATGTATGAAATATTGGTCTCAATATACACTTTTGGAAAAGTGAAATGGACAACAAAGGATCCAGAAGGTGTCTAAACAAAATCCCTTACAATTTTAACACAGGGCAGGGAAGTCAGGAAAGTCTGAAACTCCCAAGCTCCTTAACTTACAAGTGAGGGTTCATTATCTCTTTTGATCCTCACCACAATTCCCTGATTTAAGTACTACTGATAAGGTGGCTAGGTGGAGATACTAAGTGGATGACCCTAGGCAAGTCACTTAACCCTGCTTGACTCAGTTTCCTAATCTGTAAAATGAGACTGGAGAAAGAAATGGCAAACCACTTGAGTACCTCTGCTAAGAAAACCCCAAATGGGGCCATGAAGAGTCAGACATGACTGAAACAACTTAACAACAGCAATATTTATATTCACATTTTACGGACAAAGAAACTGAGGCTGAGATTAAGTCACTTTAATAGTCATCTTTTGAGAATTTTGAGTGTGGCTTGTATGTCTAGTTGACTTAGATTTTACTTTGGGGGAGGCAGGGTATGATGGGAACACTATCAGTACATTGTCTATTGAGTTATTGTTTTCTTTTGATGGGGGAAGGAGTTATTAGTTAGGTAAGTGATTGCATTGTAATATAGGCAGGGTTTAAAATCCCTGCTATTCAAGCCATAGATTTCCTGACTGAGTGAGAGAGAAAGAGATTGGAGAAGAACCAAGTGAGACCCAATTGGCAGATAAATTCCCAAATTCCATTGAGGGTTAATCTGGGGCAAAAGATTCCAGTCTCATCTGGTGCCTGAATGAGATCTAGACACTCAGGCCAAGAAGGAATATCAAAAGGTCATTCGAGACCCAAGGAACCATTGCTAGATAGAATAATTTAGAAGTTAAGTATCACCATGCTACTCTTGGACCAGGATGACTATGTACATTATTTTTGGATTTGAATATTCTCTTACGTCTGGAATTATGTGGAAATTCTTTCTACCAATGAAGATCTGCAATTCTTTTGCCACTTACATAGTCTTAGAAAGTTGCTGGGATACTGAGAGGTTAAGTGACTTGCCCAGGGTCACACAGTCCATGTATATGTTAAAATGGGCCTTGAATCAGGTCTTCTTGACTTCAGGGCCTAAATCTGTCTACCATGCCATACTTTGTCCTTTGTAAATAAATATTAGAAAAATGCATTCTTGTATGGAGACAAGGGGATAGAAGTAGAAGAGAGAATTAGGTGCTGAAAACCAAGGTATGGTGGCAGAAACAGGAAAAGAGGGGCAGGCAATTAGGGTCATAGCAAGGAAACTCTTTCGGCTGAGGAGGGCTAGCTCAGGACCTGAAGAAAGTCTTTTTGCTGAAAGAAATCTCAGAAGTCATACAGTTCAAGGTCTTTATTTTGCTGGTGAGAAATCTGAGACACAGAGACTTACACAGGGACCAAATAACAGAGTCAGAATTTGAATTCGGGTCCTCAAATCAAACACTTCTTTTTACTATTTTGTGCTTCCTAGATCGGGGTTCAGGGAAGGCTTAGAAAAGAGGCAAGAGTTCTAAGGGTAAAGGCCTCATCCTTTTTTTTTTTACTGAAGCACACTGATTATCATTTTAGTGTATCATAAGTATATTAAATACACATAGGGAATATAGCTCATATGGTGCATTTGTTAAATATAAAACTTATATAGGTAGAAACCACAGTGGCTGCCTCCTTGCTCTGCCACTTTGTGGTCAAACTTTTAAGATTACATTATTTTATTTTATTCTGAACTTAATAATTAAAATGAGAATTTCCATAATATAGTAGAATAGGGAAAAAAAGATGAATGTACGTGAAACTGCAAATCCATTGTGTACAACTTCTTATTTCTTTTAAATATATAATAAAGTTATCATGTAACTTTCTTTTTTTCTCCTTTATTCCCTCCCCTTCCTACCCTGCACCTGTCCTAAAGATGGCTACCAATAGAAATAAATATGTATGTGTGTGTATATATATATATATATATATATGTATGTATATATATATACATATATGTAAACCATTTTAAAAGGAGGAGCTGGTTGCTCCATTAGAAAGCTAGTGATAATAGTAAGGTTTAAGGCTCAGAGCTGGAATCTTTACTATGTTCAAAATTAAAAAGTATGGAGACAAAAATTAGAATATCTCCTGCCCTTCAGAGTTTTGCATTTATGACCAGATGTATTCACCAAATCAATGACAATGATAGAAAAACAAATGACATCAACAAAACTTACATTGTAATAAGATTCCTGCTCTCCCCAACATATCACTGGCTCTGTATTACCCCCAATTTTATAAAAATGACTCCATTATCTCCCTCAGACACAGAAGCCTTGGACTTCTCCCAACTCACAGGGTTAGTTTACTAAGATGCTCAATATACACATTGTTAATGAAATTCTCAGAAAGAAGAAAGTCTAAGAAAGTGAAATTATTTTTTTTACTACCCTAACTGAATGTGGTAATGAACCTTATCACAACTAAGGCCTGAAATGCATGAAACAGGAAGGAGCCTTAAAGTTTAAACCAAGATTCCACTTATCTCCCTCCCCTGCCCAGCCTCCTCAACACACTGAATGGGACAATGACAAGAAGAGTTGACCATTTGACATATACATTCTTTTTTTAAAAAATGTTTAGTTTTTCCCCAATTACATGTGAAGACAATTTTTAACATATATTTTTTAAAAATTTAAGCTCTAAATTTTCTCTCTCCTTCCCTCACCATCCTACTCCTAGAAACAGTGAGCAATTTGATAGAGGTTATACAGGGGGCAGCTAGGTGGTGTAGTGAGTAGAGAACTGGCCCTGGAGTTAGGAGGACCTGAGTTCAAATCTGGCCTCAGACACTTAACACAAAAACTAGCCATATGACTTTGGGCAAGTCACTTAACCCCAATTGCCCTCCAAAAAAACAAAACAGATATAGGTTATACATGATATATACATTCCTATGGATGGAGTGAATCATACTTAGTCACAAGACTGCATTCTTAAGACACCCTCATTTGCTTTTTATCCCTATAATAAAATATAAGCACATTTGAAAGAAGATTGGAATAATTGACTTCTTTACACTTAGGTAGCGACAGGAGTACCTTGCCTACACTTGTAAACAAAAGCCCCAGTTATAGAATGACAACAGTCAAAGCTTTCTATCTCCTTAGAAGAAATGCATTAATATTCTCTTACATACCATATCTCCTTAATAAGGCAACTTTAATCTCAGATCTTCAAATAAAAACTTACCTCTAAAATTGCTGTAAAACAGTAAACTTTAGGACAAGAAGATGTTAATGGAGTATAAGCTCCTTGAGGGCAGGGACTATTCATTTTTGTCTTGGCATTCCCAGCACTTAGAATAGTGTCTAGCACAAAGCAGATGCTTAACAAATGCATGTTGATTGATGTTAGAATTGAACACCTGGAAATTTGGATAAAACAAAAAAGAGAAAGAATTATGATGCCAAGGAAGGAAACCAGCAGGAAATACTCTGTGACCACAGCTTTATGTAAAGTAAGGCCTATTGTCAGTTTCCCATATGCACAAAGAATCTTTTTATTTTTAAAATTTTTATTTTCAGTCGGAATTCTCTTCCTCCCTCCACCCCTTCTTCACCCATTGAAAAGGCAAAAAGTACAATAGCTATTCTACATATAAACTCATGTTAAACATATTTTCACATTAGCCATGTTGATGGGGAGAGGAAAGGTAAGAAAATGAAAAATATGCTTTAATCTGCACTGAGAGTTCATCAGTTCTCTCTCTGGAGATGTATAGCATTTTTCATCATGAGTCCTTTGGACTTGTCTTGGACCATTGTATTAATCAAAGTAGCTAAGTCTTTTGCAATTGATTGTCATCATTACAATATTGTGTTTGTTAAGTACAACGTTCTTCTAGTTCTGGTCACTTCACTTTGCATCAGTTCATATAAGTCTTCACAGATTTTTCTGAAAGCATCCCCCTAATTTTTTCTTACAGCACAATAGTATTCCATATGGTACATATAAAATGTTTTTGTTTTTTGTTTCAGGGCAATAATTATAGAAAACACATGTATTTAGTCTGGATTTTGACTGGTCTCATTTTTTAAAAAAATCTTTGATTTGTAGTTTAGCTTTAAGAAAAATCAATGTTAGATTTTGAATCAGTTTGAGATTCAGGAAATTAATGTGATTCATTCAACTTTGGGGTTCCCAGCTGTTTAGATTATCCAAATTCACACAGAGGGGCGACTAGGTGGCGCAGTGAATAGAGCACTGGCCCTGGAGTCAGGAGGAGCTGAGTTCACTCAGGCCTCAGACACTTAACACAAAAACTAGCCGTGTGACCTTGGGCAAGTCACTTAACCCCAATTGCTCTCCCCCCCAAAAAAAGGCAAAAAAAAAAAAATTCATACAGAAGTATTTTCTCAACCAGGCTATAAGATAGATTGCTTTAAAGAAATTATCTACTAGGCTCTGTAGAAGTGAAATATGACAGAGTTAAATGTTACAAGAAGGTAGCATTTAGTGGAAAGGACAGTGGACCAGGAGATGTAGATTCTAGTCCATTAAACATCCACGTGACAAGCATCTTCACTTTTCTGATCATTAGTATCCTCAATTTGTATGTAACAGAAGTTAATCAAGGGAGACACTGATTATTTTGAGGAATTACCCACAAATGAAATCATGGGCCAACAGTCTTTGTTTGGAGGTGACCTCAAGTAGAGGTAGACTTGTACACTGATTGGGCTTTAGAGATTGAGATTATCTCCTGATAACTGAGACTCAGAAGATGGACTCTTATCAGAGGACCCAGTCCCTCTGAGTGTGTAGCAAAGTTTCATTTCCAAGACATATAAGAAACAGATTCAAATTTACAAGAATAAGAGCCATTCCTCCATTAATAAATTGTCAAAGGATATGAACAGGCAGTACTTTAAGGAAGAAATCCAAGTTGTCAACAACTACAGGAAAAGATAAATCTCCATCACTACTAATTAGAGAAATGTAAATTAAGGCAACTCTAAAGTTCCATATCCTACCCATCAGATTAGCAACACTGACAAAAAAAAAAGGAAAATGATAAATACTGGAGATGCTGCTGGAAAACGGGTACATTAGTACATTCTTGGTAGAACTGTGAATTGGTGAATTGGTCTAGCTATGCTGAAAAGAAGTTTAGAACTTTGCTTCAAAAGTTACTAAACTGTGCCTCTTTGACTGAGAAATACCACTGCTAGAAATCAAAGACACAGGAAAAGGACCTACACGTATAAACATATTATTAGAAGCTGATTTTGTGATGGCTAAAATAAAACGCAAAGGGGGTGCCCCTTAGCTAGAGAATGGATGAACAAATTATGGTATTCAATGTAATGAGAAAAAAAATGTTCTGTAAGAAAGGACAGTTTCAGAGAAACCTGAGAAGATTTATATGAATTGATATAGAGTTAAGTGAGCAAAACCAGGAAAGAAATTAATGTGATGACTGAAATAATCTAAAATGAAACAACTTTGAAAGATTTAAGAATCTGATCAATGTAATGACCAACCTTGATTTCAGGGAATCCATGACAATGCCACCCACCTCTTGACAGAAAAGTGATTGACTTAAGATGAAGAATAAAATATACATTTTTGGACTTAGCCAAGGGGGAATTTGTTTTGCTTGACCATGCATATTGGTTACAAAAGTCTTATTTTTCTTTTTTCTTTCTTTCTAATGGAGTAGGAAGTGGGAGTGAAAGAATATATATATATATATATGCTTATTAATTGAAAAATAAATGCTTAAGAAAGAGCAAACTGTGAAAAGGTCTATCTTTTCTATGTTTTCCCTCTCTTGTGAACTTTCTCCTTTTTTTCCCAAGACTGCATCAAGAGGGTGGTAGGTGCACCCACCATCAGGAGCAAAACATAGTGACTTGTAGAAGTGGAGAACAATGGTTTATGCTTTCCCTGGGTGAGCCTAAGAGGGAAGTTTCTGGACCTCCAGGTCCTGACCACCTTCTGCTTTCTGTTTCTGAGCTCAAGTAAAAAAATAAATCCTGAGAATGGAACTCTCCAACCTTGAAAGTTATTAGAGGCTAGCCTCTCAGAGAGAAATTTTCCTAAAAGAGCTTCTCAGAGGAGAAAGAAAGGATTTTTCACTAGGGATAGTCCTGCAGCTTAAAAGACTAAAATTATGTCAGAAGGTGGGGCAGAAGATCTGGGCCTTGACAGATTTCTGTGATATTGGGGTGATTTATTTAGATAATGCATCTCCAAGGTGAATGGGTAGTATTTGTTCAAGCAGTTCTTGAAAATGTCTGCTCCATAGTATGTGGAGAAGTGGGAGAAGGAGAGGAGTCTAACGGGCTATTGGAGTATTTTTATATTCCTTCTGGGGCTCCTGTGAATCCTTTGTGCATATTCTGTGGGGGTGAAATAAAAAATGTCCTATACTTGATACCCATAATGTATATTGAGTGCTTGTGCATGGAGTTGGGGGAGCCTGTTACTCACATCTGGGGAAATCTTCAGATATGAGCTTCACGGAAGTTTACTCAGTAGAGTTTCTGGGTGTGGTCACAAATTCAAAAGAGAGAAACTGACCCCTCTGGGATCCAGCCTTCAATATTAGACTCCCCAGGATCATATGATCTTGAGCCTTTTGGGGACCATAGGTCATATAAAATGAAGGTCCAGTCTAGATGGTGTCTAAAGTTCCATCTAGCTCTAAAAATGCTATTCTATGACTTTCAAGAAGGAAATAAAGCTGAATAGGAGGGAAAATGACCTGCCATTTGACCTAGTCATTTGTGCTTCTTAAGATAGTCAAGATTTCTCCTAGTTCTCCTCTGGCGGTGCCTAATCCTGCGTATCTCCACAGCAGGGGAAGCTGTCTGGAAGAACAGTGAAGGCTGTATATACAGTACACTCTTCTAAAATGTTTGTTGATATAGGGCAAGCCTGAGCTATACAACTGAATACAATTCAGGTTCAGCAACACTGTAAAGTCCATGTGAATGCTTTGGAACAGGTCCCAGGAGGTACCCTACTAAGTCATTTTTATTACTTTATTCCATTTCTTTCATCCTAATGTGCTTAACTCTAAATTACCCTTTCTTCTTCTCCAACCATTGTTGCCCCCCTTCTTTTCCCCCATTCCGGGGAAGGAGGAAAGAAAAATCAAGAACTAAAGGTCTGGGCTCCTATTTAAGAACAAGTGCTGGTGCACAGGGAACACTTGTGGTCTCTTCACAAATGGCTAACTGGGCATTATGGGAGTCTTTCTTCCGCCTGAGATCTTTGATAGGGGAAGCTTTGGAGAAGATGCAGTGTTATATGAAAGAAGAGTGGCTATAGCTGCTTTTTAGTTCTGGAGTTTGCTTGGCAACAATGAACCAATCTGTGCAGAGGGAAAAGGGAGGAAGTTTGGGAGAGGCTAGACTAGTGGGGGACCCAGGGTGAGTTAATTCTTGAACCTGAACAGCAAATCTCCCCTCTGGATTCTTCAGCTCAGCAGCACTCCTTGATACTTCAGCTGCCAGGCATCCTGGGAGCATGGACGGTGTTTTTAAGTTTGCTCTTAGCACTTTTAAAAGTGTCTTATGTTCATCTGTGACTTCATTCAGTACTTATGGTGTTGTTTTTCTTTCCCCTTCCTCCAAGGGCCAGCCTCAGGACACAGAATGGCGGGAGTGGTAATGGTGGGAAGCATTGTTGCAATTACTAATACTCCCTTGGGCTCCCTCTGGAGGCATCTGTTTTATTGTGTTTTAGCCTGTTCTTAATAGGCCCCACAGATCACACCTTTAGCTCCATCTTCCCTAGATTCTTGGCAGAATATCTCATTGCTTTCTGGTAAGGTAGAAATTCTGTTAACTTCTGATTCTAGTAAGTAGTGAAGAGAGTCAGCTGAATTAGAACTAAAAACTTCTCTATTGCTTTAGTGGTGTGTGTGTGTGTGTGTGTGTGTGTGTGTGTGTGTGTGTTTTACTCTGCTTGGCCAGGACATTTTCACATTTATTTTACATCCAGAGGCCATGTCAGCAGAGAATTTCTAAACTGAACAAATAATTATGGGAACCCCTGGGTTCTGACACGTTAGTTCTTTAAAGCACAGGATTGATGTTTCCTAGGGAATCCATATCTCATGGAAGATCCACTTTTCATTGGATTGCACGCCAAAACTGGAATTCCCTTATTCAACACTACATGTATATATGCATATATGTGTGTGTGTATATATCTGTGTGTATATGTGTGCATATATATAATCTGTGTATATATGTGTATATCTGTATATCTGAGTGTGTATATATGTATATGTGTGTTTATATATCTGTGTGTATATATGTATATATATGTGTACATTATATATCTCTGTGTGTATATATTATATATCTGTGTATGTATATGTGTATATATCTCTCTGTGTGTATATGTATATGTGTGTATATCTGTGTGTATATATATTTCCGTGTGTATATATACCTGTATGTGTATATATATGTGTGTGTGCATATATATCTGTTTATGTGTATATATGTGTCTATATATCTATGTGTATGTAAATAGATTTACATACATGTGTATACATATCTGTGTGTATACTTGTATATACATATATGTATGTATAAGTGTATATACATATATGTCAGTGTATATGTATATATATGTGTGTATATCTCTGTATGTATATGTGTGTATATATAAATATAAGTGTATATATATATACATCTGTGTATATATGTATACACATCTCTCTGTGTGCATATGTATATATGTGTGTATGTGTGTGTGTGTGCACATATACACACACATATTACTCCAGGCATATTATATAGCAAAAGGAGCTAACCTAAATTAGTAAGAGAGGTTCTCCAGGAGAGGTGTGATCTCCCTATACTGAAAACAAGGTGTGGTTTGGCTTTTAGCTGAGTCAGAGTTTTCTCCATCTTTAAATCAGCCATCTAAAGAAAGGATAGTTAAAGAAACAGGATTCAGCTTGTATGAATGCCACCCTATAGCTAATGCCTCCCATTCCCATAAAGGAGCTCCAAGACACAGCAATATAATTCAGTGAAGGCTATGCCTATATTAAGTATTCTTCAAATCATTCCCCAGCCCACCTTCATTTCAAAGATAGAACTATGTTTCTAACACTTAATTATCTTTAACATTCAAGTCTATTCTTCACTGTAAGAAAATATTTGAACAATTAAAAAGAAGCAACCAAACAATGTAGAGTGCTAGCCTGAAGTTCAAGAAAATTTCCATGTGCTACATGAAGTAGGGAATGCACTTTGGGGCATATTCTCCCTTCAACCTGCCAGGAAGCTGAAAAGCAGACTATGTCCCTTTGTTTGAACTTCACAGCCCCAATCCTCATTTTTTAATTAATTTTTTTTATCTGCAATTCTAAGCTACCATTGCATTTATTAGAACAATAGGGAAGCTTATTGGGGTTGTATTTTTATTAAAATTTCTATTAACTTTTCCTATCAGTACAGTTATAGATTAATTAATTTTTACTACTTTTCTAAAGCAAAAATATTAGAGCTGATCCCAAATTGTTTTACTTATGAAACAAAGCCAAGTCAGAAAAAGAACAGTTCAGCAAGAACAATCTCAATAAGGATACTCAGATTAGAAGTTGAAGGAATTCAGTTGAACAAGACACAAAGCCCATTGTCCCTTGGATAGTCCACTGGAGGAGAATGTGAGGTCTATTTCCGTATATGATTTTGAAAATATGCTTTAGATGAATATCTCCTTAGTCAAAGGTACTGGACTGGAGCAGCTCTGAAAAGATGCTATAGTGAAGATACTATCTTGATGCTATATTATTGACCTATAGTTATAGTTATGCTGATCTTAGGGTCAGAAGGTCTGTGTTTGAGTCCTGGTCCAGTATATAGTTACTATAGTACTTTGTTGTTGTTGTTGTTCAGTTGTTTCAGTCATGTCTGACTCTCCATGACCCCATTAGGGATTTTCTTGGGAGAGATACTGTAGTTTGCCATTTCCTTCTCCAGTTCATTTTTACAGATGAGGAAACTAAAGCAAACTGAGGTTAAATGACTTGCCCAGGCTTACATGGTTAGTACATGTCTGGGGGTAGATTTAAACCCAGATCTTCCTGACTCCATGTCTGGAACTCTATTCACTGAGCCACCTAGCTGTAATCTATAATACTTAGTACCTGTGTATCTTTAGATAAAATATTTCACCTCTCTGAAACTCAATTTCTTTTTTTTTTTTTTTTGGTTTTTGGTGGGCAATTGGGGTTAAGTAACTTGCCCAAGGCCACACAGCTAGGTTTTTATTTGTGTATGCGTTAAGTGTCTGAGGCCGGATCCGAACTCAGGTCCTTCTGACTCCAGGGCCGGCGCTCTACTCACTGCGCCACCTAGCCGCCCCAACTCAATTTCTTCTCTTACAAAATGGGTAGAATACTAATCTAATAGGGTTGTTGTGAGGAAAGTGCTTTGTTAATTTGAATATATGTAATATATATATACATATATATGTATATTATCATTGAGAGTAAATACATGAGCTTTATGTCAGACTCTTATAACAAGGGTCTCTTTCAACTCTGGCAGTACCGGTTCAGTGTACAGTTTTGGGTAATCAAAATTATGCAAAAATGCCTTAAGCTCATATCCAATGCCTCCTCTACTAACAGGCCAGGCAGGAACCAGCAGTCAAATAACAAAGCACTTAATTATGATGGAATAGCAAAGTAATAACAAGTAAAAACCAAATGGAATAAGTCGCTGCTCCATCACTCCCAAGAAAGAGTACCATCCCCATGGACTAGAGCATCAGTTGGAGGAGGAACACCTCCTGGACCACCTGCTCTCCTATTCTATCTGTGATTGGAACACCTCTCATGGTTTCATCTCCTAGCAACCAGCTTCATTTGCCTTCCATTCCAATTCTGTAGCTGCCATTCAATGTTTGTCCAATGAGCTTCTACTGCCATCTCCTGGTGCTATCATCTACTCCTCCTGTTGCTTCTGTTTCTTCCTCAAAGGGAGCAAGACCACCCTTACTGGCATGCCTAAGGAGATAAATAGTACATTTTCAACTGTCTTATTCAAACCTATAGCCACTTCACAGAACCCAATGGCTGTTGTCTTTCATTCTGAAAGAGAATCAAAATGACACCATGTTAGAGTGAAGTTACAGTCCGTCTGACTAGCTGGTCAGACCAGTATGGGCTTAGAAGGCTCTACCACAAGTTGGGCACAAATAATACATTTGAACATTTGGGGTGGCTTCTCTAAATTTGTGCGTCTCATATTTCTTTTGAGATACTTTAATTCTGCTTTGCCCAGAGAGCACAGCACCTTCTCTGATAAGGGCTAGGTGGTCCTGCGGCAGTGTTTCCCATGTAATGCAATCAATTCCAAAATTCATCAGAGACCTTGAGAGTGTCGTGGGGTCATTTCTTCTGACCACCATGTGAGCACTTTGCCTTGTGTGAGGTCTTCATAAAATAGTCTTTTAGGCAAGTGAATGTTTGACATTCAACCAACATGGATAGCCCATCAGAACTGAGCTCTCTGAAGTAGAATTTGAATGCTTGGCAGTTTAGTTCAAGAAAAGACCTCTGAAGGCGTATAGGCTCTGGAAACCCCCTTCAACTCTTCTTGAGTTTCCTACTTGAACTGTTCTCAGGTCTGAGGCTATAAATCCTCTTAGTTGGTCTTTCTTTGTCAATACCCAATCTCTCAATTCTCTGTTACCCCTAACTGAGCCCAGCCTTTCACCTCCTGATTGCCTCCAGCTACTTCCCACCCTAGATCCTATCTAAATTTCCTCCCTTGGCTACTGGTCGGGGTCCCTGGCAGTTTATTGCATCTCAGCTTCAGAGGACTGCAATGAATGCATAATCATCTACAAACAGAAAATCATGTACCAACACTCCCTCCACTTTGGTCTTGGCTTATAGCCTTTTCAAGTTAAATAATTTACCATCAGTTCAGTAGCCGACCTTGATGCCATGTTTGTCCTCATTGAAAGTATCTGACCACATTGCTGAAAACATTAGGCTAAAATGCATGGGAGCAAGCACACAGCCTTGTTTCACTCCATTGGTGACTGGGAAAGTGCGAGAGCATCATCCATTATCCAGAACCCAGGCAAGCATGCCCTCTTGAAGCTGACATATAATACTGCTAAACTTCTCCAGGCAACCAAATTTTATTTTGACATAATTTTCCATAAGTCCTCCTAACTGACAGTACCAAAGGCCTTGGTAAGATCAATGAAAATTGTATACAGACTTCTGTTCTGCTTCTGGCATTTCTCCTGGAGTTGGGCAGCAAACACCATAGTAACCATTCCTCAGCTCTTTCTGTAGCCACACTGGCTCTCAGGTAGATAATCATCTTCAAGATGAAGAGTAAGCCTATTAAAGATGACCTTTGCCAGCAAGGACTAAGAGGGAGACCCTCCCTGTGATTGTCACAGGACAATCTATTTCCTTTACCTCTATAGAGATGGACAGTGGTGGCATCCTTGACCTCTTGAAGGATAACCTCTTCTTGCCACATAACCTGAAAAATTTCAGTCAGCTTTTATATGAGCAATGAACCACCCCCCCATCTTGTAAATCTCAGCTGGAATAGAATCAGCACCAGGTGCTTTGCCTCTTCTTCAGTTGGAAATTTGGCTAGAGAAGGATTGACTTCAAACTGAGGTAAACAGTCAGTGGCTTCAGCATTGATTGATGGTCTGTTGAGAACACTATGGAAGTGTTCAGCCCATGTCTCCAGGATCATGTCCTTATCACTAATCAATGTGGCTCCATCAGCACTGAAGAGTTGAGATGCACCATATATCTTTGGCCCATAAACAGCCTTCAGGGTATCCTAAAAGCACTTGGGATTGTTATTATCAGCACAAAGCCGAATTTCATCTGCCTTCTTACTGAGCCAAGAATCTTGCATTTTTCTAAGCTTCACTTGCACTTTACTTTTGATGGAGCTAAATGCTACCTTCTTAGAGATGGATGAACTATCCTGGTGGAAAACCCTGTAGAGTTCTTGTTTTTCATTTAGCAGCTTCTGAATTTCCCTATCATTTTCATCATTTTGGTGTTTGTGTGTGTTTTGATCCAGAGGAGCAAATGCAGTGCTGTACACTAAATCTCTGAAAGCTGCCCACTCCTTTTCTGATTCACTATTTCCAACCTTGTGTTGACTCAACCTACCCTCCAAGTTAACAATGAACTGCTCCTGCTCAGGGAAGCTCTTTATAATCTATTGACATTAAGTCTTCTGGTAGCCATCTTGCCTTGGGGCCACCCTGTTTTTTGAATGAGAATATTTAGCTTGGAGAGAATAAGTCCATGATCAGCCCAGCACTCTGAGCCACACATTGCCTTTGTTACTCTGACATCCTGTCTGTTTCTTTTCTTTACAATAACATATTCTATTAAATGCTAATGTTTGCTGCAAAGGTGCATCCATGAAGTTTTATTGCATTTAGGTAAATAGAAGACAGTGTTGTTAATGAGGTCATGAGATGCACAAGTCTTCAGTAATGTGACCATTGCTATTTCTGTTTCCAACTCCATTCCTCCCATGAACTCTCTGCCATATCTGGTAGTCTGTGCCTCCTCTAGCATTAAAGAATCATAAGCTTGTCCTTCTTTGGCACACTGATGATGAGGGTCTCCAGATCTACAGAAAATTTTTCTTTTGACCTCATCAGGATGTTTCATGCAGAGAGCATAGGTATTAAGGATGGTGGTATGGTGCTTTCCTGAAAGTGGCAATTTTATTGTCATGAGCCTGTTGTTCACTCCTTTTGGAAGGCATACAAATTTGTTGACAAGACTAGTTTTTGAGTGCAAAACCTACACTAGCTTCACTGACCTCCTCTTCACTGTGGTCACTCTAGAAAAACATGTATCCAGCTCCTACTTCAGTAAGATGGCCTTTATTTGCCAGCCTTATTTCACTCAGGGTTGCTATTTAGATGCAATACCTGCTGAGTTCTCTCACAACAAGAGTTGTTTGTCTTTCAGACAATCTGCTAGATTTTGTGTTGTCTATAAAAGTGTGCTCACTCCATGTACCAATGGTGAGTGGAATAATATCTGCAGAAGTTTTTGTACATTTTTTTGTGTTTCAGCCATAGGGTGGGATTCCCATCTGCTGTGGTAAACAGGCCAGGGCTTGGTTAAGCAGACAATTTTTAGGGCACCTTTTCTAGCCCTTTCCTCAAACCAGAAGTGAGCAGTGTGATGCTTAAAGGGCTACTTAGACACCCAGTGGGCTGCCGAATCCCACTGCTGCATCCAGTGACAAGACAACCCTATGGCCTGAGCCACCTGTGTGCAGGGTTGTGACTACACCTCCCAGTGTATCCACATCTGCTACTTCGTCACTTGCCTGTCTCCACAGGACTTTGAGAAAGGTAAAAATAGTCAAATGGTATGGGTGATGTCTATTGATTCATGTATAAAGTAGATTTAAATGAGAAAGAGTTGCACAAAGTCATCAGTATCACTGTCTCTTCCAGAGCTGTCACAATCTAAGTGGCAAGTCAGAGTCAAGACAAGTAGTGATGGCTCGAGATGCAGTGGATGGCCTTAATGTCTAAGCTCCTGCTTCAGCTGCCTTCATTATTTGCCTATCAAAATGTTCCTCCCTTTTCCAACTGCATACCTATGTGAGACTGGATTATCTTCATATAATTCAACCAATTAATCAATAAATTAAATATTTGTTAAGTGATTACTAAGTGCTGAGCACTGTGCTAAGCACTGGAAATACAAAAAGAGGCAAAAGACAGTCCCTGCCCTCAAGAGGCTTACAGTCTAATGAGGGAGACAACATGCAAATTAAATATATACCAAGCAAGTTATACACAGGACAAACAGGAAATCATTAAAAGAGAGAATACACTGGAAGGCTTCCTATAGAAGCTGGGACTTAAAGGAAGCCAAGGAGGTCAGGAGTGAGATCAGAGGAGGGAGATCATTCCAGGCATGGGGGACAGTCAGAGAAAATGACAGGAGCCAAAAAGAAATATATTGGAGCAAATTGCAGGCAGAAATGGACATAAGAATATAGTGTTCTTTTACTAAGCCAAACATGAAAGGCTCAGGGGGCGGAGTCAAGATGGCGGAGTAGAAACAGAACTTCTACAGAGCTCCAAACCACACCACTTAAAAATTATGTAAAAGGGGGACTCTGAACGACCTCTGGAGCTCCATAACCCACAAAATGACACAAAGAAGCAAACATGAAAGGCTCAACCATCTCACACTTGGACTATTGCCATAGCCTTTTGCTCTGTCTTTCTACTTCAAGTTTTTCCAGGTCATCCTCCACCCAGCTATCAAAGTAATTTTCTTGATTTTCAGGTCTGACCACGCAACTCCAAGCTCTTAACCCAGTCAGGAAACTCCAGTGACTCCCTATCACCCCTAGGATCAAATTTTTAAAATCCTCTGTTTGGTTTTTAAAGTCCTTCATTACCTGGGTACATCTTACTTTTTTATTCCCTTTATTTTTTTAAATTAAGATCTTCCTCCCACCTCTCTACCACCATTCCCATTAAAAAGGAAGAGAAACAAAACCTGTTATAAGCATGTATAGTCAAGCAAAAAAAATTTCTACACTAGCCATGTCCTCCCCACCACCCAAAAAAAAATAATCTGTCTCAATCTGCACTCTGAGTCTATCATTACTCTATCAGGAGGTGTGTAGTATGTTTTATTATGAGTCCTCCAGAATCTTGTTGGTCATCATGCTGATTTGAGTTTCTAAATCTTTTATATTTGATTATTTTTACAATATTCTTATTGTAAATTATTATCCTGGTTCTGCTCACTTCACTTTGCTTCAGTTCATACAAGTCTTCTCAGGTTTCCCTTAAATATTCCTTTCATCATTTCTTATAATTCAGTAATCTATCACATCTATATGCAATAACCTATTTAGCCATTCCCCAACTGATGAGAACCCCCTCAGTTTCCAATTTTATGCCACCACAAACAGAGCTACTATAAATGTTTATTATATATATATATATATATATATATATATATATATATATATATATATATATATATATATGCCCTTTTCTGCCTTCTTTGATCTCTTTGGGGGTCAACCTACTAGTGGAACTGATGGATCAAAGCATTTGCATAGTTTAATAGATTCTTGGAAATAGTTTCAAGTTGCTTTCCAGAATGGCTAGACCAGTTCACAGCTCTACGAAGAGTGCATTAAAATACCTATTTTCACACAGCCCCTCTAGAATGTGTCATTCCCCTTCCTACCTTTCTGATCTTAACATTTACTCCCCTTCACATCCTCTGCAATCCAGTGATGGTGGCCTCTTTGTTGATCCTCAAACAAGACATTTCATTTTCTTCTGACTGTGCATTCTCACTGGCTGTCCCACATGCCTGGAATTTTCTCCTTTCTGTATTTCCCCCACACACACACACCATTTTCTCCCCTCAGTTTCCTTAAAGTCTCAGCTAAAATCCCACCTTCTGCTAGATACCATTTCTGAGTTCCTTTAATGCCAAGGCCTTCTCTCTGACATTACTTCCAATTTATTCTCTACATCTTTTGTGTGTGTGTGTGTGTGTGTGTGTGTGTGTGTGTGTGTACACAGTTGTTTGCATGTTGTCTCCTCCATTAGAATATGAACTCCTTAAGGAAAGAATTATTTTTGCCATTTTTTGTATCCCCAGACCTTAGCACATGTTTGGTACATAGTAAGTGCTTAGTTATATCACCTATAAAAAAAATGAGGGTAATGATATTTGCCACATCTAAGGTTTACTGTGAGGATCAAATGAAGCAATATGTGTCAAATAATTTATAAACCTTAAAGTACTATATAAATGTCAACTATTATTATATTTTCCTTTTCACCTGGTAAAAATTTATTTGCCCTGGACAAATGGGTAGGTGGTTATTTATAAGGTTCAACTAGATAACTCTTGGAGGCTACTCTGAGATTCTCTGAACTAAGATAACCTTTGAACTAGTGTCTGTCTCAGGAGTAGGTTCTAATTATAGTGGTTTCTTGTTGAATAGGACCATTTAAAATATTGTGCCTTTCCCCAATATGGCTGTCTTCACAGATGGCACCTGTTGTTGTTCACTCATGTTCCTGTAGACAAGGATACTGGAGTGGTTTGCCATTTCCTTCTCCAATGGATTAAGGAAAACAGAAGTTAAGTGACTCACCCAGGGTCACACAGGTCTTAAGTGTCTGAGATTTTAACTTAGGTCTTCCTCATTCCAGACTCAGCATTCTATCTACTGAGGCATATAGCTGCCTCTTATGGCACCTGTAGTTTGCCCCCAAATGATTTCTTCTAAATTATTTTATATGTGAAGATCTGCTGATGTACAAGACAAAGTCTGTAGCCGATGAAAAGGCTCTGTATTGCAAGAGAAGCAAGTTAATGCTAAGAAGGGCAACATCTTGACACTCAGAAAGTCAAGAGGAAAGGAAGATGCAAAAGAAAAAAGTAACTTGGAAAATCTGTTGAGGAAAGGGACTTCATCAATTCATTGGATAAATGAAAGCATCACAAAATAGTTAAATAAGTAAATTGGGAGCTATTTTAATTTCCTTTATGGTCCTAGAGTTCTTTATAGGACATGACTATATTATAGGGATAGGTACTGAATCTGTGATTTCAAGTGTTTAAAGAACTTTCAGATGAAAACACTCACTTTATCAATGCTGAATTAGCACTTTCTCTGCAATGTATATTCTTAAAGAGTTGCCTTAGAGAACTGAGAAGTTAAATGACTTGCCCAGGATCCTAGAGCCAGTATTTGTCAGAGACAAGACTTGAACCAGGATCTTCCTGACTTTAAGGCTAGTCCACTGTCCACCGCACCATGCTGCCTCTGGACTATAAAGACCTTTTCAGTACAAACTAATTATATTTTAGGGCTCATTGGCTATGCTAATCTGTGTGATAATATCATGCTACAATGGGGTTCTACTGTTATTTTATGGAGACAAAGTTACTCTTTAGTTTTATTATCTACTTGTATCTTAGGCTGCGGCACTGAGGCCTAATGGGCATGAAGCAGTGCCAAGTAAGTCCACAGACCTGTCAGAACTAGGCAAAGTTACTTAACCTATTTCTATTTTCAATGTATAATGCACATGCTAAAATAGACCCATTTGGGCACAAAACCAAACTCTGTATGTGTTTGAGAATTTGATGGGGACTGTAAAAGATAGAATCTAAGAAAAGATACCAAGGCACTAATGATTCAAATATCCTCTGAGGGACACTGTGTAGTGTTCCAAGCAAGCACAACGTAACTAGTATTCTTCATCCCTGGTAGAAGGTGTACCAATTGGTCTTGGAGGAATTAATATGGAAAAATAAAAACAACAAGGAATAGATGTACGACTCCTTAATATTTGGATATTTGGCTATGGATTGCCTCCTTTAATAAGGTGGGTGTCCCAAATCCCCTCCCAAGCCAAGTAAAGCAATTAACATGTGGAATGTTCTGCAAATGGATCAATGGTGGCACTCATACAAGGAGGCACATCTGGCACCCAGGTGTTTGATTTTAAATTTGGCAGCCAGCCAGCAGCTAAGGATTCCCTTCCCTCTTCTACTTCTTTCTTACCCACCCCCATTCACAACGAAAGAATAATCCAGGGTCATTGCCTTAGAGCTCAGCAAGTCTCTAAGCATCTTCTACCTGAGCACTCAGGCTTTGGAGGCCCGCCAGTTTGCTTCTGCTGTGATTTCTGGGGGTGGGGTGGGGGGTGATGGCGTCATTTGAGCTGAAGCTTCCAAGGGCAGCATTATGAGGACATGGTTATCATCTAGCTTGAAAATTTGGAATTACTTGACAACTGTCCACCAAAATTCAAACAAAAGAAGCTGAAGATTTTCTTGGGAACATTTGGAACATGAGATTTTTCAGTTGGCATTGAGTTTATGCTGTAGCTACAGTAATTATATGCTAGGTAATGTATGAAAAATTGCCCTCTAGAAATTTATGATCTATAGGAATGTCTGGAGAGATAATTGATCCCAATATATGTTGGATGGTTTGTTACTCATCTGGAAAAGAGCAATTCTACTAAAGTGGTCTCTATTTTCACTAATCTAGGTCATTCACTAAATGACAGTGTTTGTTCCCCTTTTAAGCTTGTGGCAGTCATGCCCCACCTAGCCAACCAGTCTGACATATTTAATAACCAGCTAAGGCACTATCCTAGGCCTTCTGTTTTCTCTTCACAATCTCTCTTTCAGTAATCTTACCTACTCAAACAGCTTTAATTACCATGTACATGTTGATGATGCCCCAAATCTACATTTCCACTTCAACCTCTCCCTAGAGTCCACATATCTTACTGCCTTATTGCCTACACCTCCACCAGGATGGCCCTTAACATGTCTAAAACTGAACTCTTCACCTTCCCCCTTCAACCATCCCCATACACACTCATTTATCAGTAGCCAGGTCATTCTGCTTTCACAGTCTCTCTCTATTCTGATCCCTCTTCATTATTCCTACCGTAACCATCCCAGTCAAGACCTTCATCTCTCTGCACTTAGACTCTTATAATAGTCTCCAGACTGGTCTTCCTGCCTCCAGTCTATTTCCTTTCCAATATAGCCTCCATATTACTCTCTGAATAATTTTCCCATGGTACCTCTAGGATTATGCCACTCTTCTACTGAAAAAATGTCAGTGGCTCTTCATCATTTAATGAAGAAAGTATAATCTTCTGAGCCCAGCATTCAAAAACCTTCACAAGCTGAATTTCCATAAAGTTAGATAATAGGCATAAAGTACTTCTCAAACCTTAAAGTGTTACATAAATGTTAGCTCCTATTTTGATGGTCATTATTATTCTCTCACTCTACTCCCTTTCATGGACTCCACACTATAATCAAATTGAACAATCCTCTGCCCTCGCTGTTCTTGTCCTGGTCTCTGTGCTTTTGATTGTAATATTTTCCATACCTGGAATGGACTCCACATTTGTGTCCCTAAACCACTTATTTATTTTTTTAATGCAGTCATCTATTTATCTGTTTATTTATACAAGCATTTATTATCTCTTCTTCCCACTGTACACCGTCCCCTTCTACTACCACACTACTGTTCCCCCCAGTGAACAATAAAAAAAGAAAAAGAAAATCCTCATAATAAATATGCACAGTTCAATAAAACAAATTCCCACATTGGCCATGTCGAGAAAAGTATGTCTCATTCTACATTTTAAACCTATCATATTTCTCGGAGGAGGTAGGTAGCATGTTTCATCCTCAGTTTTCTGAACTTGTCATTTATAATTGCATTGATCGGACTTAAAGTCTTTCAAAGATTTTTTCTTTATATTGTTGTTG
This sequence comes from Gymnobelideus leadbeateri, assembly GCA_011680675.1. Classification (NCBI taxonomy): domain Eukaryota; kingdom Metazoa; phylum Chordata; class Mammalia; order Diprotodontia; family Petauridae; genus Gymnobelideus; species Gymnobelideus leadbeateri. The sequence goes on along the minus strand of WOXC01008725.1, from coordinate 1,367,079 downwards.
TTGTCACTGTATAAATTCTTTCACTAGGTCTGCTTACTTCACCCTCTATCAGTTCGTATCAATCTGCCTGGTTACTTGTGAAACTGTTCATTTCACTATTTCTAATAACACATTCCAGGACATTTATTGAGGTCCCTTCCTTCAAAACCCAACACAGATACTGCCACCTCCATGAAGTCTTCCTTGATTCCTCCAACTGAAAGTGATCTCTCCCTCCTCACATTTCTTAGCCTTAGGCCTCATTCTTTGCACTAATCTCACTCTCCCACCTGCATTGGTAAATTTTGTACTTGTTCTTCCCTAATGGGTGTGAGGAAGTGCCAAATAAGTCCATAGACTTGTCAGAATGAAGCAAGTCACTTAACCTCTTTCTATTTTCACTGTATAATGCACATGCTAAAACAGACACATTTGGGCACACAATCAAACTCTGCAAATTCTGTACGTGTTTGAGAATTTAATGGGAGCTGCAAAAGATAGTCTATGAAAAGACCATGAAAAGGTCACTGATGATTCAAAAATTCTCTCAGGGATATGGTGTAGTGTTCTGTATGGACTGATTGGGAATGAAGCACATACAACATAATTCTTCATCCCTGGTAGGACGATTGTAAATTCCAGAAGAGCAGGGTCTATTTCATATTAGTCTTTGTATCTCTAGTGTTAACTCAGCACCACAGACATAGTATGTACTTAATAAATAATTATTGAATTTATCTCACCATGTCATTCTCCTGCTCAATAAACACCAGTGGTTCCTTATTACTTTGGGGATCAAATACAAATTCCTCCATTTGGAATTTAAAACCTTTCACAGTCTGGCTCCAACCTACCTTTCCAGCCTTTGTATACATTACTCCCCTCTCTCCAGCCAAACTGACCTCCTTGCTGATCCTCAGAAATGACATGAATTCTTCCTCTCTGTTCCTTTGCACAGAAATGTCCCAATGAATGGAATGCAGTTTCTCCTTACCTTTGCCTCCCAGAATCCCTTTGGAGCACCGCCTTAGCAATATTTGATGGAGAGGACCTTTCCTTCTCAACCACACACACATACACACAAAACCTGTTTCCTTTCTGTCGTGAGGACACTTACATGACTTCTGAGCAGAGTTCCATGGATACACTAAAGGGGCATTCTCCACATCTGGGCATCTTCTCCCCTACTATCCCTTAGGAGCTCAGAGAATCATCCTTACACCTTGATGCCAGCAAGAAGGAAAGACTTAAGGATCAGAAGTTGCCCACAGAGTCAACATCCATTTAAAGAATCTTCATGGCCAAGATGAAGGAGCCTGAGGAATCCAAATTGTTTCAAAGTCAAGGAGAAGGATTCTCTCCATCATACATCCCCAAGAAGATGTTACACATAGTTTCCTTCAAAGCTTGGCTCTAACACCATCTACTATATGAAAGCTTTTTCTGATTCCTCTCCCCAGGGCACAGTATCCCCTTATTAGTTACACCTTCCCTCCCCCATCTCTATTTTTCTTTATTTCATAGATCTTTTATTTTTGTTTTTTAAATTCATGGTATTTTCTTTTTTTTGATGATATTTTGTTTTTTTCCAATTACATGTAAAAACAATTTTTAACATTCTTTTAAAAAATTTTGAGCTCCAAATTCCCATCCCACCCCCATTTCCTTGTATTTATCTTGCAGATGATTTGCATACACTTATATTATCTCCCTGTAAAGTATGTAAGCTCATTTAAGGAATGGACTATCTCTAATGCCTGGCATGTGTTGGTTTTTCATAATAGGTCAGAAGGAGACAGAATAGAGTAGTGGATAGAGATCAGGGCTTGGACTCAGGAAGACCTTGGTTCAAATCCTGCCTCACAGCTGAGGCTCTCGGCAAATCACCAAACCTCTCATTGCTCTAGGCAACTCTTGAATATAGAGAAGGTACCAACCAACATTGGTAAGGGTGTTTCCTCCTCTAAGAGTTCTCTATGCCAATGAAATAATATCCCTTTTACTTGAATGAGCTAGAGTCTATTATTTGTTCTTTCTGGTTAACATGTATATTCATATATACCAAGATAAGGTCGAAGTGGGCATAAGATTTAGACTTAGAGGGTGATACCATAAGCAAATTAGGAGAGCAAGTAATAGTTTACCTGTTACATCTATGGAGGAGGGAAGAATTTGTGACCAAATAAGAGACAGAGAACATTATGAAATGCAAAATGGATAATCTTGATTACATTAAATTAAAAAGGGTTGACACAATCAAAATCAATGAAACTAAGATTAGAAAGAAAGCAAAAAAGCTGGGAAACAATTTTTACAGTCAGTGTTTCTGATAAAGGCCTCATTTCTCAGATATATAGAGAACTGAGTCAAATTTATAAGAATACAAGTCATTACACAATTGATAAATGGTCAAAGGTTATAAATGGGCAGTTTTCAGATGAAGAAATTAAAGCTATATATATATATATATATATATATATATATATATATATATATATATATATATATATATATAGTCATGTGAAAAAATGCTCTAAAGGGGTGGCTAGGTGGCTCAGTGAATAGAGCACCAGCCCTGGAGTCAGTAGGACCTGAGTTCAAATCCGGCCTCAGACACTTAACAATTATTAGCCATGTGACCTTGGGCAAGTCACTTAGCCCCAATTGCCCTGCCTCCCCCCCTCCAAAAAGAAAAAAAAAAGCTCTAAGTCACTATTGATCAGAGAAATGCAAATTTAAACAACTCTGAGGTACCACCTCATACCTATCAGATTGGCTAATATGACAGGAAAGGAAAATGATAAATGTTAGATAAGATGTGGGAAAATTGGGACACTAAAGCATTATGGATCCAGCTATTCTGGAGAGCAATTTGGAACTATGCCCAAAGGGCTATAAAACTGTACATACCCTTTGATCCAGTAATACCACTACTAGGTCTGCATCCCAAAGAGATTATAGAAAAGGGAAAAGAATCCATATGTACAAAAATATTTATAGCAGCTCTTTTTGTCATGGTAAAGAATTGGAAATTGAGGGAATGTCCATCAATTGGGGAATGTATCAACAAGGTGTGGTATATGTAATAGAATACTATTGTGCTGTAAGAAATGACAATCAAATGACAATTTTAGAAAGACTTAAATGAACTGAAGCTGAGTGAAGTAAGCAGAATCAGGTGAACATTATACACAGTAACAGCAATACTGTGCAATGATCAACTATGATAGACTTAGCTCTTCTTAGCACTATAATGATCCAAGACAACTTCAAAAGACTCATGATGGGAAAAGCCATCTACATCCAGAAAAAGAACTATGGAGTCTGAATGCAGATTAAAGCATACTATTTTAACCTTTTTTGTTGTTTTTTTTCTTTTTCCTGATTTTTCCCTTTTGTTCTGATTCTTCTTTCACAACATGACTAATATGTTTTACCAAATTGCACATGGATAAACTATATTAGATTGCTTGTTGTCTTAGGGAGGAGGGCTGGGAGGGAGAAAAACTGGGAACTCAAAGTCTTATAAAAAATAAATGTTGAAAACTATCTTTACACATAATTGGAAAAAATAAAATACTATTTATAATATTTTAAAAGGTGCATAATCATAGCTGACATTTAAATGGTATATAACACACCCTACATGTATTATCTTATTGGATCCTTGAAATGACCCTGTAAGGTAGATAATACAGTTATCCTTTCTACATTGTGGGAGTCAGGGGTATAGAGCTCCCATGATCTGGAAAACCTGCGTCAAAATTTTTGGTTCTTCTTTTGTACCAGAGAACATGTAAGAAATGACAAGCAGGCAGATTTCAGAAAAAAACTGCATTTTTTCTTTTTTCTTTCATGTGGTATTTACAGTATCTTATTATAAAATTTGGGTTAAGTATTTCATCATAAGCTTCCACAAAACTAAAAAAAAAAAATTTCCCTTTAATTTCTTGTGCTGATCTTCGATATAGCTGAGCCACAATGGGGAAAGTCATGATGTAGAAGGGATAACTATATTAAATAATCTTACCCTTGTTATGTTGATCAGGAAACTGAGGCTCAGGGAAGTGACTTGCTCATCTTCACACAATTAGTAAGTGATAAAACAGGGACTAGAGACCTGACTTGGTTCTCTGACTTATTGGATTAAACTCTAAATTCTGTGTGTTTGATAAAAATTGTACTATTTTTCTGAGTACAGGGGGCTCTTGCAGAGCACTAGGGATCCTGATATTGATAACTGGTTAACTGAATATGGAAGGCATGAATATAAGCATGAACATTAAAAAAAAATAGTTCATGGACCCAGGACTTAAATGTCAGGGCTTTTTCAAATATATATATAATTTATTTTTAACATTCTTTTTTTAAATTTTGAGTTCAGAATTCTCTCTCCCACCCTTCCCTCATCCACTGAGAAGGCAAGAAATGTGGTATAAATGATAGATCTCAAAATGGAAATTGGGTTAAAATGTAAGGGTTCAGGCTGGAAAATTGCCCTGTATCTGTATCAATTGTCAATTTTTTAGTATTTGTTGTATTACATTTATTATAATAAGATAAAATGGAATAATTGGCAAACCTTTACAAAATTCTAGCAGTTAAATCAACTAAAACTAAAAGAGGAAAAAACAGAGGAGATAGATATTATATTTTTCTTGTTGTTAAAGTCATATGATAATTTGTTTCAGAGGGAAACTGAGTATATTTCTTATAGATACACTTTTATCCTAAATTAAAGCAATAAATCAAAACAGCCCTGAGATTTCCCCTTATAACTACCCAATTAACAAAAATGACAAAAGATGTGAATAGCCAATATTGGAAAAATTGTGGAAATGCAAGCACATTAGTGTGTTGTTATTAGAGCTACAAATTGATAAGAAACCATTTTGGAAAGCAATTCGGTATTGTGCAAATAAAATGATTGAAGTGTCCATATCTTTTGACTAAAAGGTTCCAAAACTAGGCATATACTCCAAGGAAAAAACTGACAAAAAGTTCCCTATTCACCAAAATGTTTATAATATATGTACTACCTTTTGCTATAGAAAACAACAACAAACAAAATAAATGCCCATTAATTGGGGAATGTTAAACCAAGTTATGGCACATAAATGTAATTACTATGCTCTACAAAATGGCAAACATGATGGATACAGAGAAGCATAGAAAGACCTAAATGAACTGATACAAAGTGAAATAAGCAGAGTCAGGAAAGCAACACACAAGATGATGCAAAGAACAACCACCAAACAAATAAAATCAAATGTTGGAAAATCATAAAGACCAAGGTTGATTTCAAAGAAGAGATAAGAGAGAACAAATCTTTCTGCTCCTTTTAGAGGGGAGGTCCTTGGATGTGGAACATTGTAAATAATGTTAGTTTTTTTTCAATGTGTTGATTGAATTTCCTGATTTTTTTTCCTTTTCTTCTCAAAAGGGAGGAAAGAAGGATGTAATGGAAAATAGAAGTAATTTTTTTAAAATGTATCAACAAAGAACTACATAAACATTTTTAAAAGAATATTGTAGGGGAAGAATAGGTAATCAGCAGCTGTGGCAATTTCCAGAATTATCAACCCCAAAATGCCAAAGACAAAGTGAGAGTTCAGTGGACTTAGGGAACAGGGAGTCTGGGAGTGCAGTCCAGCCTCTGTCCCCAGGGCAAGAAGCAGCTGAGGTGCTGTGGTGCAGCCAATGCTGCTTGGCTGCTTCAGAGCTCCTGGCCTGCAGATTGTAGGGGGACCAAGCAACCAGTCTGAGGAGTAATCACTCTTGCTTTAACCTGCTTGGATCTGGATTGCTGTCTTGGGTGGAGGGTCCTGGGGTGCGTGACCAGTGAGCCAGAGCATGTGGAGGTTTCAGAGAGGGCTCCCAACTAATAGCTCCAGCAGCTGAGAAAACCCCAGCAATTTGGGACAAAGTTCTCCCCTCTGGAAGCAGAATTCTACTGTGGCAAAAAGCTCAAATGTCAAGTAATTGAGTGGCAACATGAGCAAGCAAAGGAAGCAAAGGAAGCACAGCAATCTGACTTTGAACTCCTTTTGGAGGGACAAAAATGATCAAAGCATGGAACAGGAGGAAAACAGCAAAGACAGAACTCCTGCACCTAAAGCTTCCAAGAAAAATATGAACTGGTTACAGACCATAGAGGAGCTTAAGAAGGATTTTGAAAACCAAATAAGAGAAGTGGAGGAAAAATTGGGAAGAGAAAAGGGAAGGATGCAGGAAAATCGGGAAAAGAGAGTCAACAACCTGACTGAAGAAAATAACACCTTAAAAATAGACTAATTCAAATGGCAAAAGAGGTTCAAAAAGCCAATAAGGAGAAGAATGCCTTAAAAAGCCAAATTTGCCAGATGGAAAAAGAATCTCAAAAGCTCACTGAAGAGAATCATTCCTTCAGAATTAGACTGGAGCAAATGGAAGCTAGTGACTTTATGAGAAATCAAGATATTATTGAACATAACCAAAAGAATGAAAAAATAGAAGGCAATATGAAATATCTCATTGGGAAAACCACTGACCTGGAAAAGAGATCCAGGAGAGATAATTTAAAAATTATTGGGCTACCTGAAAGCCATGATCAAAGAAAGAACCTAGAAATCATCCTTCAAGAAATTCTCAAGGAAAATTGCCCTGATATTTTAAAACCAGAGGGCAAAATAAAGGTTGAAAGAATCTACCAATTACCTCTTGAAAAAGATCCCAAGGGGCGGCTAGGTGGCTCAGTGAGTAGAGTGCCAGCCCTGGAGTCAGAAGGACCTGAGTTCGGATCCGGCCTCAGACACTTAATGTACACACAAAAAAAACCTAACTGTGTGGCCTTGGGCAACTTAACCCCAATTGCCCTCCAAAAACCAAAAAAAAAAAAAAAAAAAAGAAAGAAAAAGATCCCAAAAAGAAAACACCTAGGAATATTATAGCCAGGTTCCAGAGTTCCCAGATCAAGGAGAAAATATTATAAGCAGCCAGGAAGAAACAATTTGAATATTGTGGAAACACAATCAGGATAACACCAGGATCTGGCAGCTTCTATACTGAGGGATTGAAGGGCTTGGAATATGATATTCTGGAGGTCAAAGGACCTGGGATTAAAACCAAGAATCACCTACCCAGCAAAACTGAGTATCATGTATATGTGAGTGTGTATATATATGTGTACAAGTATACATAGACAGAGGGCACAGGACCACTTGAATAGGAAGGGATGATACTTGAAGGGTGAAATTGAGAGGTGAGAGAGGAATATAATGAGAGAAGATGGAGAGAGACAGAATGGGGTAAATTATCCCATATAGAAGAGGCAAGGGGAAACTGTTACAATGGAGGGGAAGAACAGGAAGGCAAAAGGGAATGGGTCAACCTTACTCTCCTTGAATTTGGCTTAGGGAGGGAATGACATATACACTAAATAGGGTATCTCACCCTACAGGAGAGTAGGGGGGAAAGGGACGAGAGGGGAGATGATGGAGGTAAGGGCAGGTTGAGGGGGAGGGAAGTTGTAAGCACACACTTCTCAAAAGGGACAGGGTCAAAATAGAAAATATAAAAAGTGGGGGGCAGGATAGGGTGGAGGGAAATATAGTGAATCTTTTTTTTTTCTTTAAAGCAATTGGAGTTAAGTAATTTGCTCAAGGTTACACGGCTAGTTATTTTTATGTGTGGGTGCTAATTATCTGAGGCTGGAACCGATCCTGGGTCCTCCCAACTTTGGGGCCAGCACTCTTACTCACTGCACCACCTAGCTACACCTATAGTCAATCTTTTACAACATATCCACTATGGAAATGTTTTATGTAGCTACACACATACAACCTATATTGAATTGCTTCTCTTCAAGGGTGGGTGATGAGGGAGGAAGGGAAAGAATCTGGAATACAAAGTTTTAAAATCAAATGTTTAAAATATATATATATATATTATTATTATTATTTTACATGCAACTGGCAAATAAGATATATAGGCACTAGGGTATAGAGATCCATCTTGCCCTACTGGAAAGTTGGAGAGGGATGGAGGAGGATATAGGAGAGAGAAGATTGGGGGAGGGGATATTCAGTGGGATCAATGTTTTGGGGTGGTTGGTAGGGGAAAGACAGGAGAAAAGTTGCAACAAAATCTTGTGGCAATGAATGATGTAAACTAAAAATAAACAAAAAATTTAATTTAAAAAAGAATACTGTAGGCCTTGAACTATTATAGAGTCTTCGGGGAAAAAAGAAAATGAGGAAGGGGGAAAAGGAGGGAGAGATATATTATCTCTCCTTTTTACAAAACTTTCACAATAATCTTTTAATTTTTGAAGGAAAATGGGCATGTTCCTTATAGATGCTCTTATCCTAAATCAAACTAACAAATCAAATAAAGAAATATTCCTTGAGCACATTGCATAACATCCTGTGCTGGAGGTAGAAGTAGGAGAGTGGCTTCTGATTTGAGAAACAGGAGCAGAAAAGAAAACACTTATGAATGTAGATAGACCCAATGCAAATTTGGTGGGCCAGAAAAAAATTTCTTTGTCCTAATGAATTTCCAAACTTATTTTCAAGGTTAAATTCATGCAATTTCCTAAGTGCCTAATCTATCTATCTGGGGAGAAATTTACTCCTCTGACAGGATTTGATACCTTCTTTCTTGTAGATATTGTCTTTATTATTGTGATACTGTTATAGAATATTCCAGCTCTCAGATCTCTAAAATGTACATATGACATAACCTTGTTTTACAGGGAATTAAAGATAAAAATTATTGCTCCAGTAATAGTACCCTAATGATTTTTTTTTTCTGTGCAGAATAAAAAGTATGGCTTTATTTCTATCCTTAAGACCTAGATCAATTAATGGTGTCAACACAGAGAAGTCACCATCAAATATTCTACTAATCCTGGGATTTGTGGATGGCTTTTAAGGCCAAGTATTCATTCACAGTTATAATGGCAATGTCTTTCACTTAAAATAGCACGAACGTCATTGTGCTGAATGTCCATGCTATTTTAAAGAGGCAGAGACACACCTGGAGGGAGGCTTGGAAGTGTATCAGTGTTCAATTTTTCCTAACACTATAGACCAGGGGAGGGGAACCTGTGTCCTTGAGGCCACATGTGGTCTTCTAGGTCCTTGGGTACTAAATCCAAGTTTTACAGAACAAATCCTTTTATTAAGGGGGTTTGTTCTGTGAAGTTTGGATTCAGTCAAAGGGCTGCCCTTGAGGGCCCTGCCCCCTCCAGGCCACAGGTTCTCCATCCCTGGTCTAGAGCTTTTCTCAATCCATAACCTCAATCTAGGCTGTCACTAGGGCTCTTGTATACTTCCCTAGTTCACAGAGCTTAGTACAACATCATCCAGGCCTATTTATGAACATGATATGTTTATGCTGCTTACTTTTCTCCCAACCCATCTCCAATTGTTAAAATTCCACCTATCCTTCAAGGTGAAGCCAAACATCACTTACTTCATAATAACAGTTGACATTTCCATAGTGCTTTAATGTCTGCAAAGCACTTTACATTAATTATCACATTAAAGCCTCAAAGAAACCTTATGAAGTAGATGCTGTTAGTCTCTTCATTCTGCTGATGAGGAAACTGAGGTTGAGGGGTTGCCCAAGGTCACACAGCTAGAAAGTGTCTGAGGTAGGATTTGAACCAGATTTTTCCAAATTATAAGCCCAACATTCAATTCACTTTGCCATGAAACATGTCCCAATTCCTTCTAAATATGCTTGTTGCTTCCTTGGAAGTAGCTTGCCTAATGTTGCAATTATTTCTATGCTTGTCTTATGATCTATCTTATTACTTGAAGCTCATCTCTGTACTTCTTGGAATTCTTGTCCCTGTGCCTTTCACAGAACAGGTGCTCAATAAATATTTACGGTCTGAATGGAGTATGATCACATTCAAAGGAGATGAAACACAGTAGTCTGTGTCTCCCTCACTATTAAAATGCCTTAGTCTAGCCTGGTGGGGACGAAAATGTAGCAGAAATTAGCCTCCTGATTTCCAATAAACTTAATGATTGGTTTGTTTCTGAAACAATTTCTCAAATTTTATTGAGTAATTTCCATCTAGGCAGCCCTCAGTTCATAAATTCATATTATTGGGTTTGACCTACAAAAAACCATCATTGGATACACTTGAAAAAACCTAGAGAAGTCACGGTCCTTGCCTACAAGAGAACTACACTTAGGATCTTGCATGTTTCTCTACTATCTCGAGCCACAAAGAAAGCTTGAGCAAAATTCTGTGGCTGCCAAGTCAGGTTGCATTAATACATAACTCTCTGTCTCAAGAGCACATCACTGTTTTCCCCTGAAAGCTAAGCTGAGGACCCAAAACAGAAATGGAGTCTCTGGTATGACTACGAACAGCACTATCCCTTGGGCCCCTGGTCAACCTGATTCCATTTATTTCACATTTATATTTATTATTTGGGAGTTCAGAGCAAATTACTCGACAACTCTGAATATTAAAGAGAATTTGTTATAATTCAGAGCTAGTCTAAATCGTTATCAAATTTGCATCCCCCACTCTTCTCCCTCCATTATGTGTCATCAGTAAGAGTTTATGAGCGTTGCTCAAATTTCAGTTTGGTGAGATTTTCCATATATTTGCTCTCTGCTACTGTAACTTACTTACTAGCATTTTATGATTTTTTTAATGGGAGTAACAAATATTCTTTCTATGTCAAGAGGGAATAAATTGTTGCCTCCTTTAGGTTAAATGTAATTTGCCTTCTTTGTGCTATAAAACACCATTTGCACAAATTTGCCTAATTTAAACTCCCATATATTAATTAGCTGCATTCAATGTCCTATCAAGTCAACTGGCAATAAATGGAGGTCATTTACTACAAAATTTGCATATTGTAAACTCTTTATTTCACTTTCCCAAAAAGTTCTCATTAACTAAATTTTATTCATTCTGAGCTTCGCTAAAAAGAACAGGGACCCTCTGTTTTAATGAGTGACTAACAGAGTAGTGCTACCAAGTTCCAAAGTGGCAAAAACACTGCAAGATTTGTTACCTTCAACAATACTCACAAATAAGAACTATATGCTGGAATTTTGTCCTAATAGCCAAGGGTGGGGGGAAAGGGACATAAGAAATATCCAAAATTGTTATGGGGTGCATAAAATGTAAATAATTGGCTGCAGATGCTTTCATCTGAGGCTAAGGCTCCCCAAATTACACAAGGCCCCTAATGTTACAGGGTCCTTACAGCCCTATTGCAAATCATGACTTGTCAATCTGCAAAATGGCATCTGAGGTGTCACCACCACCCAGACTCCTACAATATTGTAGCTAGAAGACATCAGGCCCTCATGTTGAGGTTCTCAAGTGTGAGAATAAATTGCTCATGACTAACGCTGGTGATACTCCAGCTCTTCGCTTTACTCTCCCAACACCTTTCACTTTTGCCAGCATTGAGATCCACCTGAAATAAGGAGAAGGTGGTAATAGCCAATTTGGGGTGGGGGGGAGGGATATGGTCAATTTCCAGTATTCTCAGTGTCCCAACAACTGCCATTAAAGTGAGGCATTTCATTATAGAGTATACATTCATGAGATCATGGATTTACCGCTGGAAGGGACCATAAAGTCATCAAATGCACCCTCCCTTATTTCACAATTGACTAACTGAGGTCTAGAGATGTTAAGTGACTTACCCTGGGTCTCCCAGACACTCTATGTTAGAGGTGGGTCTAGAGTCCAGGTCTCGCTGACTGGTGGCAAGCTCTCTATCTTCTCTATCACAGCCGACATGTTTGTATGTGCTACCCAGTGAGGTTCCCGTTACTGAGATTTCCCTAGATTTCAGTGGGGCTTTTCCTAAGAATGGCAGATTGGGAGCCCTGTGGGACAGACACCACTTTATATCTTTACCTTAATTGCTTCCATGTGCCATATGTATCCAGAGTACTGTATAAACAACAACAAAAAACAACAGGAGGGGAAGAGAGGGGGAGAATGTACTTATTACAGGAAATTCCATAACTAATGGGAAAGATGCCAGCTAAGCGGGAGGAGCTCTCAGACTGCCACAGGGGCTCTTGCCCAAGCCGAATCTCGCTGATCTGACTCATTTCTCGTGCACTACACACACTATCTCAGGGACCAGAGAGTGGTGGATATTATCACGTGGTATTGTTATGGAACAAGTAATTAAAATACTTCTCTTATAGCCAGAAGACAAGGCAGAGTGGTTTTATAATTAGAATTTGGGGGTTGGGGGGAAAGGCTGGTTATTATGAGTCTTGATTCCAACAGTTTTTGGAGGTGAAGAATTCAAAGTAAAATACATTCTTTGCTATGCACACCACCCTATAAAACATTGTTTTCTTCTTTTTAAAAATACTGCACAAGTCTACTGATAGTAGTATCAAAGCTGCTATTTCTGCCTAGGTAGCAGATGTCCTCTGTATAATGCTTAACAAGCTGTTGGTACTCAATAAATATTTATGGGTAACCATAATCCTCCCATGTTACAAGGGTTTTCTGTACTAATTTTACTATCGTAGGTGGTGTTTTACATTGTGTCAGAATTCATTTTACCAAAGTGTTTTTTTTAATATTCAAGAGAACCTGCTTTCTCTGGGTCAGAGACAAGTTACTCACTCTCTGCTTCCATTTTCTCATCTGCAAGATGTGGATTAAATGGTTTGGGGAACAGTTTAGAAAATTTTTTTAGGTTTTCACAGCAAAGGTAACCTGCACTGGGTGATAGCAGATAATATACTGCTAGATGTGGCTGTATTGATTTTGGATAATCCAGTTCAGAGATGCCTGATGTGTACCATTTCTTTGTTGATGAAGTTTTATAAAAAGAAAAAAAAGCTATGTGCAAATTGAACCCCACAAAAGTTGGAATGTAAAACCTCCTAGGAAGAACCAAATAGATGTTTTCAGTATCTCTCAGAACAGTTTGAGAGATACTTGTATAAATACTTAGGTTTGTAGCTGATGCTTTAAAACAGACAAACAGGCATTCATTTCGATCAATAAATATGCTTTGGGCACCTACTATGTGCAAGGCACTTTGCTAATATTTCTCCTCCTGCAACAGGACTGGCAGAGACTGCAGAATACAACTGAGGAGACACAGGTGAGGTGAGGACAAGTGAAAAACAATTCTCTGTGCCACACTGGCACTCTTTCTGTACCTTTTCTCTTGTCCCCCTTCTTACTTCAATCTTTCCCATGAATCTGCTCTGCAGTCCTTTTAAAATGGAAGGGAAGAAGCTGATGTGTTAATCTGTACTTTGAAAAGAAGACAAAAGAGGAGATGAATTAACTGTAGCTATAGTTCAGGCTAGCCAAGAAGATGGAGAGCAAAATGTTGGTAAGTATGGTTTCTAAGGCATACAGTTGGTTGGGGATGTGTGACTAAAATCACTGTCCAACAAGAACTCTTCACCCGGGATCCATTAATTTAAAAAGCATTTTGATAATTATAGTTCAATATAATTGGTTTCATTGTAATCCTACATGTCTTATTTTGTACATTTAAAAATATTATTTTGAGAAGGGGTTCATAGGCTTCCCCAGACAGACCTTTGGCTGTCATGTCACAAAAAAAAGGTTGAGTCTCTAATCTAGTTACATATAAGCGTCTTTCCTCATATACAGTCCAAGTCCATTTGGATATTTGTTAATATGTGACCAGGAGCCATTTAGAACTCCAGTTATGCTTAACAAATTTCAGAATGGTTCCTTACGTTACAGACAAGTTAATTTTCTTCAAACTGACATGTGATCTTGGGCTTGCTCTATGTAATTTCAAACCAAAGTGTACTAACATTTTACCTAAATGTGATTATTTCTATGAGCAAACTTGATTTTTTCCCCCTCAGATTAACTGAATTGAATACAAATTTTCTAATAAGTTACTTTGTTCCTAAGAATAATTTGTTCATTATCAGTAATATACATAACTAAAATAATAAATAGCATTTATATAATACCTTGTTGTTTATAAAACATTCTATGTGTAATACACAAGCATCTTACCAATTGCTGAACTCAACCCTTATGGGCCTCACACATTTAGATAAGTTGCTGAATATGCAGAGAAGGGTAACCAGGATGATGGAAGACCTTGAGTAGAGATCATATGAGAACTATTTGAAGGACGTGAGGATGCTCAGTCCAGAGAAGAGAAGACTTGGTAGGAACCTGATAATTGTATCTGAAAGAGGGATTTGACACATTCTGCTTGACCTTGTTGGAAGAGAACAGGGAGTGATGGGTAGAAGTTGTAGACAGTTGTAGGTAGGTTTGCTCATCGTAAAGAAAAAATTCTTAACAATTTGAGTGGAGCAAAAGTTGAATGAGCTGCCTCTTAGAAGGCAAGCTCCCTTTCACTAAGAATCCTATATTACATCTTATAATTTTTCCTTTATACATAGATCCCTGAGTAGTAATGCCAAGGGTAGGGCCCGAGGTGAGAGAGAATACAATCAGAGACACTGAGTGAGAAGGAACCTTAAAAGATCATTTTGTCCAGTGATTTTTAAGCTTTTTTTTTTTTTTTTTGCATCATAGACCCCTTTAGGCAGTCTGGGGAAATCTGGGGAAGCCTATTATGTACCCTTTCTCAGAATAATGTTATTAAACACATAAAATAGAATTTTAAAAGAAATGAATTATATTGAATGTAGTTATCAAAATATTTTTTTAAATCATAGCCATCTGATCTAGTCCAAAGCTCTTGTGTGGCAGATGAGGAAACTGAGGTCCATAAGAGATTAAGTGATTGGCCCATGATTACACAGACAGTAATTATCAGAGGTAAAATATGAACCCAGTTTCTCTGATTCTCAGGCTCACATTTTTTTTAAGTATATGACACTTCTTCAAGGTCTTAAGAGAAGGCTAGATTTGTGGATGCTGTAGAGAAGATTCTCAGTCAAATACAGGTAAAAAGAGGTCTCTTCCAGCTCTATAATTCTATGTTTTCATCCTCTCTTTCAAAAGCACCATTGATAGGTAGCTTGGCACAAGGGTATGTATTTTAGTCAATTACAAGAGAGAAAATGTGCAACAGTTTATCTGAACTTTCCTGAAGACACTTTCAGCTATCTTTGGTATTTGATGATTGGAGGAAAGTCACTAAAAAGTATATCCTTTCGGTTTTATTCTTTCCCTTGTGTTTTCAAACCACACATTGATGTTGCCCTTAGCAGGATGGGGAATTTGTAAATGTCGTTCCTTGTATTCAGAGCAGACCCTGGAAAAAATGTTTCCAACATCTACCTTTTTAAAAGTTGAAACCCTAGAGCCTTATGGAACCAATTTCATTTTATTTAAGCAAAAAGTGACAATGTGATTTTTTTTTCCTCTTTAAAAAATGCAGAAAGACTACTACAAGACTGGAAAGTCATTTAGTTTAAGTGATAATGCTGTGTAAAGAAACAGATCCCTGGCAAGGAATTTCTGGGCTTCAGAGAGCTTGTATGATTGATCTGGGTAGGACTCTGGGCTTCAAGGAGGCCAATGGCTGTCAAACAGTGCCACCTGATGGCATATGGCTCCAAATGCTTGACATTATTGTTCTTAATTTTGCTTAACAAGATTAGTCAGTGAGGAACATAATCTTTCATCATGTGTTGAAGTAGGAACTATGTTGGTTCTTAAATTTCTCTCTTTCTTAAAATAACATAGCCTGAACCACAATCATAAAGGGTAGCGCCCAATCCCCCCTAAATAGTGCCTATTTGGGGAGAGGACTCCTGCTGATGGATGTCTAGGGATTCTGGGTGTTCAGAGATCAGGTTGGGGTGAGAAAGAAAGGCCCAGGAGACCACTGAATATTTGGGAAGGGAGTCCATAAAGATGTTAACATAGGAGGAAAGAAAGGGAGGACTGCTTCATAATTTGCCTGGGTCCAACTTTGCTCCTTCCTCAGAAAGGGTCCCTCAATTTGATGTCCAGAGAAAATCAGAAAACAGAAAAAGGTTCCATCTCTAGCCATCATACAATATTTGAGTTTAAAAATAAAAATAAAGGGGTGGCTAGGTGGCGCAGTGAGTAAGAGCATCGACCCCGGAGTGGAGAGGACCTGGGATCGGTTCCGGCCTCAGACACTTAATACCCACACAAAATAACTGGCCGTGTAACCTTGAGCAAGTTACTTAAACCCAATTGCTTTAAAAAAAAATAAACATAAAAAAGGACATAAAAGATAATCGATTCCTACCTGTTCATTTTACAGAGGCCCAGAGAGGTTAAATAACTTGACCAAGGTCACTCAGGGAACTTGTGACTTGACAGGATTGCCCAGAAGAGCCAGAGAGATTTTAGAACCTAGGATTTCTAACTCCCATTTTAGGACTTTTTCTATTACACCACAGTACACAATGGAACAATCTAATCTTTATCCTGGCCAGGAAAGGACATATATCCAACATAATAATTTTATTTACTTTAATTTATCAGTGAGAAGTTCATAAGGTATCTTCCTTAGGTTTTCAACCACAAGATTTCTGTACTTTGAAGAGAAGCAAAAATGTCAAGACATAGTTTCTTAGTCCCTTTATCGTATACCAAAATATCATTCCCTCTAAGGATGCTCTCCAGTGTGGCACTCATACTCATGGGGCAGGTCATCAGAGGGTGACCACTACTTAGAGATTCAAGGGGTGTGGTTCCCTTTTACAATCAGTCCGAAGACATACTTAGCTCAAAGCAAAGGTATTTACTGAAATAACAAGAATACAAAAAAGAGGAAGAAAGCATAAGAATAGGAGCTACAACACATTGTCTTCACAAACTTGGGGGAAACTCTCCCACAAATACATGGATCATCAGCAGGAAGGGTAGGCACCATATAGAGAGTAAAACAAGGATGTTTTGATGTGATGTGGCCTATCATAACTTAAGCCTATCACAGTGTAGGGCTCTGAGGACTTTCTCACTTCTCATGACACCCTCATGCTTTCATGGAATATGTGCTGGGAAGGTTGCTTCCCTGCAAAGATGTACCTGCTCCTCACAGAGCACATTGTGTTCCCTGGGCTTGCGTTTTGCTTGAAAGCTGTAGCCTCTCACACCTCCAGCTTCAGGTTTGTTTGTGATGCTTGAGTGGTTTAATTCTCTGTGCTTCTGGAAGAAGTGGGAACCCTTAGCCCAGGCCTGCCAGGAGCCTTCCCAGTTCTACTCTATCAGGGCCTTGGCTCCAACGCCTGAGATCAAAGGTTTAGCTTTTCCTTTTGACAACTCTTCTTGGTAACAGGGTCAGGTCCTCTTGATGAGAGGCCTTACTCTAACTCATAGTATCTATCTAGTACATTTCCTAAATCATCATCATTGCAAACTAGGCCATAACTAGTCAATGGTTAGTTTCCCCAAAATCATCAAGTAGCCCCGGGGTTCAGGGTTCCCTAGGTTTTAATTTCCAAGGTTTTCTTAATGGCCCATGTAATCAAGTGGCTAGGGGAAAAAAGAAGCAACCTTATCAATATTCTGCTACTTGCCCCTTACAATCTAAAAATTTGTCAAAACCTGAACAGGGCACACCCGTATATCAGTCCTTAGATATTTCCTTATTTCCTACCCAGTTGCATTCATTTTGGACTTTGACTTTTATACCAGGCCACATATAACAATAGGTAGTTTGAGAGAGGGGAAAAGTCAAAAATAACTCTGAGACTGTGACTGGGAGGATGGTGTTGCCACATCAACAGAAATAAGAATTATAGAGTTGGAGTGAGTGGGGGGGAGGGAGATGAGGAGATATTCTAGACATATTGACTTTGAAGTGACATCAAGGAATCCAGGCAGCTGGAAATGCAGGAGCTCAGGAGAGGTCAGAGATGGAAATACAGATCTGGGAGTCATATACATGTAGGTGATGATCAAAGACATCTGAAGAGATTCCAATGAGAGAGTATTGAGAGAGAAGGCTTAAGACAGGCCCTTGGGGGAAGTCCATTTGGAAGGGGTGGAAGGAAGAAGAAAAACCAGTGAGAGAGACAGAAACAGAATAATTACGTAGGTAGAAGGAAAACCTTGAGGGAGCAGTGACATGGTTGGTTGTTGTCCTTAGTTACTGAAGAGGATTGGAATGACATCACCATGTTAGAGTCAAGTTACAGTGTGTCCGACTAAGGCTGGTCAGACCAATATGGACTCAGAATGCTCTACCACAAGTTGGGCACAAATAGTCCATATTAACATTTGGGCTAGAGATGTCTCTAAATTTGTGTATCTCACATTTCTTTTGAGTTGCTAAAATCCTGTTTTGCTCATAGAGCACAGTGCTTTCTTTGATGTGGGCATGCCATACTAGATGGTCCTTTGCCAGCATTTCCCATGTCACACAATCCCAAAGTTCTCCAGAGAGACCTTGAAAGTGTCCTTGTATTGCTTCTCCTGATCCCTCTGTGAGTGCCTTCCTTGTATGAGTTCTCCATAAAATAGTCTTTTATGCCAGCATAAATGACACAGAGTCCAGTGAAGAACAGAGTATTAAGAAGGCAGGGGTAGAGTAACCTTAACAGTTAAAATCTTTTACCATTATAATCAGCACATTCAGAATTATGCAATCTATTAAGCAATTTGTCAAATCATTAAGGAATCATTAAGAAAACTCTGGATAGAGTTCAAAGACACTTGCCAACACATCACCAGTAATCAACACTCCTTAAGTAGAGTGAAGTTTTTGATGATTATTTATAATTTCACTGTAGAAAATACATTCAAGCACAAGTTCAATGGTTGGGTTGTTATTACACTTGGCTATATTTGTAGAATGGTTGGCAACAAAATAAATTATTGGCAAATTTCTTACTTTTTTTCTTTCCTTATATTTCTATATTTTTTTTTAACTTGGGAAAGGGAAAGTCTGAGTAGAATTCACTTGCCAAAGCATTACCATTTTGAAATTAGACAGTGAATTACATACACACACACACACACACACACACACACACACACACACACTAAATCAAGGTGGTAGAATGTTAGTAGATTTCTTTTCATGAAAATGTGCCCACACAGCTTTTAGAGGATTAGGATTTTTTAGGCTCATAACCAATAAATTGATCAACATGTGTTCATTAAAATCATAGAATGTTAAAATTAAAATAAAGTTTGGAAATCATCTAGTTCAACTTTCTCATTTTAAAGATGAGTAAACTGAGGCCTAAGAGGCAGTATGGCATAGCAAATGAAGGACTGGCATTGGATTCACCCAACCTGGATTCACTTACATTTGACAAACAATAGTTGTGAGGTGACTCTGTAAAACTGTTAATATTCATCTGTATAGGGAGTTTCCACTCCAGGAATTTCTGAAATCACAGATCCCTGTAGAACAACCGAGGCCCAATGAGTTTATGACTTGTTCCCAGCATCCATGAAGACTCCTGAAAGAAGGAGCAAGAGAACTCTTTTTTTTTTTTTTTGGAGGGCAATTGGGGTTAAGTAACTTGCCCAAGGTCACACAGCTAGGTTTTTGTTTGTGTGTGCATTAAGTGTCTGAGGCCGGACCTGAACTCAGGTCCTTCTGACTCCAGGGCCAACGCTCTACTCACTGCGCCACCTAACCGCCCCACGAGCAAGAGAACTTGAATGAAGCCCTAGCTTCATCCCAATTCTGACCTCTCACTTGGATTCCCTCCAGTAGGATTTGGCCATTTGGTTACAGGATGCTACTTCCACCCTTATCCCTCTATTTTCCTGTCACCATCCCAATATCAGCCAAGATGTCTTACTGTTCATATCTTTTCTTATTTTAACATATAAATAAGGTGACAGAAAAAGATCTCTTCCAAAGCAAATCTTAGCAGCATTATAGGTTAGCGATATCCACTAGGGCCAATTGAGAAAGCAGACTATCTCAGGGCCTAAAAATCAACCAATAATTGGAGATACCATATTTTCTCTGACATACCAAGGTGAGTTTTACAAGTTCACACCAAGGACAGAGCCTTAAGTCCAAATTCTAGCCTTATCCTCCTTGGAATAGATAATCTGTATGGAAGACCTAGGTTGCTTATCTTTCTGATGAGATTTGAAAGCTGATGAGCTAAAATGTCACCTGGAACTTTTCTGAGGTGGTAAATTTGTATAATTACATTTTCTGGGACTAAGGTTGCCTATCTTCAGGATTTTGGATGCCCTATAAAATTGTACTTCCTACAGTCTTGGTAATTAATTAAACTAACATTTATTGAGCAACCAAGTAATAGCAAGGCAATTACTAGTGCTAAGTAGTAGTTGATGAAAAAAATAACTAGTCTTAGGCATGCAATGCTTCAATTTAGATGATTGCACCAATATATATTATTTCAGTTAAATAATGAGCTCCCCCCAACATTCAAAGTTGTAGAACTCATCTTCATTATTTCTCTTTAAAGTTATTTATGCATATAGAATAACTCATGTCATATTTCTATTTTATTTTATTTTCCCTCTGGCTAAAGTGCTGTTCATTTATCTTATATATTAGGTTACTTTTTATGGTGCTACTGCTATTATATATAGCCTTTAGTTTATTAGTTTGTGCTGTATATTAAATTATGTTCAAATAAGATTTGCAAGAGAAAGGAGTTTTTCAGCTTACTTTGGAATTTAGGTGACAATTTTGGCAACTTGATTTTCAAGAAAGAAATTATGAATCTCTAAGGAAAGAGATCTCTATTCTCTCTAAAGTCTGAGATGACCAATAGAGATCTGCTAGGATACATGCCAGACTGCAACAAATATTACATTAAATTAGACTAGCACCTTTTTCAGCAGAAAAGAAAGTGTATTAAGACCCCATCTTGTTCAATTTCACAAAACTTGCCTTTGTACCATTAGTGCTCAGAAACATTAATAGTGTCTAGAAGGAAGTCTTCAGAACATGGAACCAGTCCTAGCTGTGTGACCCTGGGCAAGTCACTTCATCTCTAAGTTCCTCCAACAGCCTTCTATGGCTCTAAATTGCAGGACAGCTACAGATGTGCATTGACAGAGGGAGTTTCCTTATCCAGAGTTCCCCATACCAATGAAATTAGCCTAGAAAAAACAATCAATGCTAATTGCCAGACAAAAATCTGAGGTTCAAAGGCAAGTAAAAATGTGCTAAAGATGCTGCTCCAAGAAATAGACAGATTCTGCCAGGTGACAGATTCTGCCAGGTCTATCTGCCACTGAGATCTGCTGGCTCCTGGGCTTCCATGTACCAGTAAACATCACTCTGAGCTGTAAATGACTTGGTGTCCTCACAGAGAAGAGTTCTGAAAGCATCTTTGTAGACATGGGGCAAATATTTACTCTATCCCATGACAAATTTGGAGGTTTCCCCTGCCTATATTTCCCATGCCTTTTAATTCACTTAATACATAATAAAGTCTGAGGTTTGTGAGGCCAGAGAATGAATTACTTGGCAGTGCAACACAGTAAACTAGAATAGTGACACAGAGTAGACCGTGAACCTAGAGGCTCACACTTTATCTTATTAATGGTTGAAAGTTACTTATTTGCTTCCTCTCTGTAAAATGGGCACATAGTGCTCTTCCTTCCAATGCCAAATCCTGTGACTCTGTGACAAAAACCCCAACTTTTGACACTTGGAGCAAGAATATCAAATATACTCATTAAATGTAGGAAATGGAAAAAAGTTTAATGATTTCAAATAGCATCATCAAGGGCTGCACCTGAATAACAAGAAGCTAGTTCAGTTTTTATTCAGCCTCAGGACAGGCTACCATAGCTCCCAGCATGTCCTAGATTCTCTGTGATGACCTATTCTTTTGTGGCAAATGTTCACTTATGACACATACCCCAGAGAGGCTCAGGGGCCCTTGGAAGAGGATATAGTGATTGGCTAGGGTTATTTGGGGCGAATCAAGCCACCTGGAAAAACCCCAAACTAACAGAACTATTCAAAAAGTGGATGTGAAGCTTCTCTTAGGAGTTGTATATACAATGCTGAATTATGTATTTACATAAATACTGCTTACAGCCAGTGACTACTTCATGTCAATAAAAAATGAATGAGCAAGCTATCCCCTCAAATGGAAGAGTAAGTAGTATAAGTGTTTACCAGCCTTATGCAGAACAAGTGAGGAAATAATCTCTCAGTGTGAAGAATCCTCCGGAAGCTGGATATGCTGAAGTGTACTGTTCATACTGCCTGTTTTTCAGGTCTTGACAGCATTTGAATAAGTGATTAGAGTAACTTCTTAGTTTATAAAAATCATATAATGTCTGAAAAATAGAGCAGGAAAAAAGATGCTCAGATGCAGAAAATACATATTGAACTCTTTACTCCCTGATTATTCATAATATATTGTAACAGGGGTTTTTAAGAATTCTTTTCCAACGTACATTGCCAAGCACCAGCAGGTGTCATGCTTGACGCTCACCACTTGATGGCAGGAGTCAAATAGATGACACTGGAAAGTTGGGTAATAGAACCACCGAATGTCAGCTATAAGGGAAATGACAAATTGCCTTAGTCCAAAACGAGGTTGACTGTCCTCAAAGGCATCTCTACCTTACGTGCCGAAACAGAGCTCTTTTCTCCCAAATCTATTCCTTCTTCAAACTTCCTTGCTTCTGCTCAGGGTATAACTATCTTTCCAGTCACCCAGGTTCAAAACTCCTCCTCATTCCTTACCTCACATATCCAATCAATTGCCACACCTCACTGTTTCTACTTCCTTAACTTCTCTTGCATCCATCCCCTTCTCTCCATTCACATAGCTACCACCCCAGGTCAAGGTCATCATCATTCTTGACCTGGACCTGATAGCTTCCTAACTGGTCTCCATCTCCCAAATTTCTCCCCACTCCAATCCATGTCCTCCATCACCAAAATCACCAGTCTCCTAAAGTGATTTTCCCAAAGCTCTGATCTGACTATGCCACTTACAAACTCCTCTCTTTGCCATTTAAAATCCTTCACAACCTATCTTTTCAGCCTTATTAAAAGCTTTCTATGTACACTACAGTTCAGTCACACTGCCTTTCTTACATACCTGCTGCTTTACCTCCTCTCTGCACATGGAGGGCAGTCCCTTGCTCCTACTCTTGAAATGCTTACTAGCCTTTAAGTTCTCTAGTTTTCTTTAAAAAAAAAAAAAGCCCTTTTCTATATGAAGCCTTCCCTGACCCTTATAGTTGCTAGTGTCTTTCCCACAAAATTATGTTGCATTATTATATATGTGTGCATTTCTTTTTTCTTTTTGGAGGGGAAAAAGCAAAGCAATTGGGGTTGACTTGCCCAAAGTCACATGGCTAAGTAAGTGTCTGAGGCCCAATTTGAACTCAGGTCCTCCTGATTCCAGGGCTGGTGCTCTATTCAATGTGCCACCTAGCCACCCCTATGTGTGCATTTCTATAGTCTTCTCTGGCTAGAGACTGTAAGCAGCTTGAGAGCAGGAAGTATTTCATTTTCGTCTTTGTAGCACCCTCACCTGGCACATAGCAGGCACTTAATAACTGTGTGTTGATTGATTATGACTTGCTGAAGGTCAAAAATCAAGTCATAACACAGGTCAAATTTAATAGGAAAGGATGATACTTGAAAGGTGAAATTAAGAGGTGAGAGAGGAATATAATGAGAGGAGATGGGGAGAGAGAGAATGGGGCAAACTATTTCATATAGAAGAGGCAAAGGAAAATGGGTACAAGGGAGGGGAAGAACAGGAAGGCAAAAAGGCAAAACCTTATTCTCATTGAATTTGGCTCAGGGAGAGAATGACATACATACTAAATAGGATATCTCACCCTACAGGAGAGTAGGGGGGAAGGGGATGAGAGGGGGGATAATGGAAGGGAGGGAGGGGGGGAAGTTGGAAGCACCCACTTGTGAAAAGGGACAGGTGGGGAATTACAAAGTAGGGAATAGACCAAGTGGGAGGTGGGATAGGAGGGAGGGAAATATAGTCAGTCTTTTATAATATATCTACTATGGTAATGTTTTGCATAGCTACACAAGTACAATATATACTGAAATGGGTGACATGGGAGGAAGGGAGTGAATCTGGAATTCAAAGTTTTAAAATCAAATGTGTAAAAACATATAAATACTATCATTAATACTATTTTACATATAATTGGGAAATGAGATATACAGGTATTGGGGCACAGAGATTCACCTTGCCCTACCGAAAAAGTTGAAGGGGGTATGGGAGAAGATATGGGAGAGAGCAGGTGGGATGAGGGGATATCCTGTGGGACTGCTATTCTGGGGTGAGGGGTAGGGAAAAAATTGTAACTCAAAATCTGGCAGAAATGAATGATGTAAACCAGAATTTAATAAAGCATTTGGGAAAAAAAATCAAGTCATAAACTGGCTGAAATAAGAACTTCAGGCTCCTGACTTCCCAGCCAGTGAAGCTTTGCACTGTACCACAATCTGGCACTTGTTTCTCTATGAGGCCTCCAAGGTGGGCTACCTCCATTCCTCTCCCTTTCCAGATTCCTTTTATGTGTTGTCTCCCTCCATTAGAATGGAAGCTCATTGAAAGCAGGACCTGTCTTTCTTTCTGCTTGTATTTGTTTCCCCAGCACTGAGCACAGTACCTAGCATGTAGTAAGAACTTAACAAAGGCTTATTGACTTGATCTGAGATATATTTTTCTGGGGTAACTCTTGGCATGATGGCTTTATTATTACCAGAGGTGAGTTGGGGTTCCAGTATCGTAAAGGTTCATGTATAAACTAAAGAGGAAACTTAATGTATGTGAAAGGGCACCAAACATAGGTGGAAAGAAGAGAAGCCTAACAAAACACTAACTCCTTCCCCACAAAAAATTCACCTATAATAATAAAAAATTAAGGGGAGGCTAGGTGGCGCAGTGAATAGAGCGTCGGCCCTGGAGTCAGAAGGACCTGAGTTTGGATCCGACCTCAGACACTTAACGCACAAACAAACAAAAACCTAGCCATGTGACCTTGGGCAAGTTACTTAACCCCAATTGCCCTCCAAAAAGCAAAATAATAATAATAATAATAATAATAAATTAAAAACAAGCATTATATCCTTTAACGCAGCAATACCACTTCTAGGGCTGTATCCCAAAGAGATCATACAAGTGGGAAAATATATATACAAAAATATTTATAGCAGCTTTTTTTTCGTGGTGTCAAAGAATTGGAAATCAAGGGGATGACCATCAGTTGGGGAATGGCTAAACAAGTTGTGGTATATGAATGTAATGGAATACTATTGTGCTATAAGAAATGAGGAGAAGTAGAGGGCTGGCCCTGGAGTCAGAAGGACCTGAGTTCGGATCCTGCCTCAGATACTTAACACATACAAAAAAATAAAAACCTAGACGTGTGACCTTGGGCAAGTTACTTAACCCCAATTGCCCTCTGAAAAGCAAAAAAAAGAAAAGAAATGAGGAGCAGACAGACTTCATAACCTGGACTTATACAAATTGATGCTGAGTGAGGAGAACAGAACCAGAGAAAGAATTGTGGAGTCTGACTGCAGATTGAAGCAAACCACTTGCTCTCTCTCTTTTGTGTTTTGTTTCTTCTTCCTCATTCATTCCATTGGTCATAATCCTTCTTTACAACTTGACTAATGTATAATGTGAAGATATATGTAGAATCTATATTAGATTGCATGCCACCATGGGGGCAGGGGGAAGAAAATTTGGAATTCTAAAACTTATGGAAAAAAATGTTGTAAACTAATGGTAAATATATTTTTAAAAAAGAATTAAAAATTATATCATTAAACGAATGAATGAATGAATGAATGAATAGATAAATACATAAATAAGCATTTAACAAGTACCTACTATGAGCAAGACAAAAGTAAACTTTCCCTCAAGGAGTTTACATTCTACTCAGTCACTAAAATTATCAAAGCTTTGTTTCAAGAGTGATACACTTATAAGATAGATTTTTCTTAAGCAGGATGTCTAGGATTCTCCTCTCCCCTTATTCTAGTTTACCACTTTCTGATGGACCTACTACATCTCCTCTTCCATTACCCAGTGAATGCCTTGAGCACTCTGACAGCTGGGCTGTTTTTGTATCAGCCTAGTGCTTTCCATTTTATGGAAATTAATTTTTTGCTGAATTGAATTAAATGTTATTTTCAAGATTTTCACCTCATCCCAAAAGCCCTAAACTAAAGGTCCTGGATTCTATGGTTGGCTGTCAAAATGTTAGAAAAACTTAACACTCCAGTTACTTTTGTTTAGTGTTGCATTAGGGTAGGTGAGATTTATGATTTCTATTTTAATCTGCACTAACACCTGAGACTAAGATGTGGCTGGCTTCAACAACTTGGAATAATTTCATGTCTACTTATGAACCCAAGAACTCTATGATCATTTAAACAGCCTTTAAGCTCTCTACTTTTCCTTACCAAATCTATCTTTATCAATACACATTATGGAAATTTTTTTCATGTAAATCATTAACGATTTAAAACCTCCTGAATTGGATTCTTTGTATGGTAATGAAAAGACTGATCACATTGTTTAAAATTTAAACACATATAACTGGCCACAAATGAAAGGCAGCATGTGACAGGTTAATAAAAGACAAAAACAGCCAACTTGTAAATCTCCAACATTATGACTAAGTGGGCTGGTGTGTCATCTGTACAAGTAAAGAAAATGTGGTTTAAAGAAGTAGGAAGATGGATTTTTATCCATAATTCATTCATTGCAAAATGCATTTATTTTTCTCTTATACATCCAGGAGCCTGGTGGTTGTTGGTAAAGAAATTAATAAAATAAAAAAGCATTCCTAGAATGTGAAGTGGCAAAAAACAGAGGGTGGAATTTAGCAGAGAGGTATAAAACATAAAGGGAAGCTGATCACATTTAGGATCATCAAGTCATAAAATGAGAGTCTTAGAAGGGCCCTTAAAGACCATCCATTTCAATACCCCAGTTCCACAGATGATCAAACAGAGGACAAGAGTAGTGAAGTGACTTGGGCATGATCATGCAGCTGGTCAAACTGGAAAAGCACCAAATTATTTTTATCAAGAGACTTGGGAAAATGTTAGCTAAGGTTAAAGCAATCATAGGGCAGCTATCAATGAAGTTTTATGGAAGTTTCATCTTATATAGTGCTTTCCTTTGAAAAACGCCATGTAAACTGAGCCTTTTCTTTTTTAAAAAATTTTTAGGGTGAGGGAATCAGGGTTAAGTGA
The DNA here is from genome assembly GCA_011680675.1 of Gymnobelideus leadbeateri. NCBI lineage: Eukaryota > Metazoa > Chordata > Mammalia > Diprotodontia > Petauridae > Gymnobelideus > Gymnobelideus leadbeateri. The sequence goes on along the minus strand of WOXC01008725.1, from coordinate 1,339,978 downwards.
CTTACTTGCCCAGGGTCACATAGCTAGTAAATGTTTGAGGTTAGATTTGAACTCAAGTCTTCCTGATTCCAGGACTGGTGCTCTAGCCACTATGCTACCAGTGATTCAGTCCCCTGAGGTCACTGAGGTCCATTGTCAGATCAGCCTCCAGTGAACTGTTTATATTGAGCTCTGTGACTAGACTCTGGCAGCTGTGGCAATTTCCAGACTTCTAAACCTGCAAACACCAAAGAGAAAGTAAAAGATCAGTAGGGAAACCCTGTTGAACCTGGGTAAGAAAAGAGAGGGGTGGGGTCCCTGCCCCAAGAGCAGCAGTGGCTGATCCTGGAGCTCCAGGCCCACAGATGGTGGGGGGACCAAGTGGCTGATCGGAGGGCAACTGCAGGAATCTCTTTGCTGGCACTGAGGCAGGATTCTCTTGCTTTGCCCTGCTTGGACCTAGGTCACAGTCTTGCCTCTTTTATGTGAGATAATTTACCCTATTCTCTCTCCCTTTATCCTCCCAATATATTCCTTTCTCCCCTCTTAATTTTATTTTTTTAGATATCATCTCTTCAGATTCAACTCACCCTGTGCCCTCTTTCTATGTATACATATATACACACAAATATACATACATACATATACATATATATATATATATATATATATATATATATATATATATACCCTTCAACTATCTTAATATTGAGAAAAGTTTCATGAGTTACAAATATCATCTTTCCATGTAGCAATGTAAACAGTTCAAACTTTAATAAGTTCCTTATTGGGGCAGCTAGGTGGCACATTGAATAGAGCACCGGCCCTGGAATCAGGAGGACCTGAGTTCAAATCCAGCCTCAGACACTTGACACACTTACTAGCTGTGTGACCTTGGGCAAGTCACTTAATTGCCTTGCCTTCTCCAAGAAAAAAAATTTTAAAAAATAAGTTCCTTATGATTTCTCTTTCCTGTTTAACTTTTCATGCTTCTCTTGATTCTTGTATTTGAAAGTCAAATTTTCTGTTCAGCTCTGGTCTTTTCATAAAGAATGTTTGAAGCCCTCTATTTTATTGAATGTTCATATTTTCCCCTTAAGTCTTATACTCAGTTTTTCTGGGTAGGTGCTTTCTTGGTTTTAATCTAGCTCGTTTGACCTCCAGAATATTATATTCCAAGCCCTTCAATCCCTTAATGTAGAAGCTGCTAGATCTTGTGTTATCCTGATTATGTTTCCACAATACTCAAATTGTTTCTTCCTGACTACTTGTAATATTTTTCCCTTGAACCTGGGAACTCTGGAATTTGGCTATAATATCCCTAGGATCTTTTGGGGGGGATATTTTGGGATATTTTTCAAGAGATGATCAGTGGATTCTTTTGATTTTTATTTTACCCTCTGGTTCTAGAATATCAGAGCAGTTTTCCTTGATAATTTCTTGACAGATGATGTCTAGGCTCTTTTTTTGATCATGGCTTTCAGGTAGTCCAATAATTTTTAAATGACCTCTCCTGGATATATTTTCCAGGTCAGTTGTTTTTTCAATGAGATATTTTACATTGTCTTCTATCTTTTCATTCATTTGGATCTGTTTTATAATATCTTGATTTCCCATAAAGTCATTAGCTTCCATTTGCTCTATTCTAATTTTGAAGGAATTATTTTCTTCATTGAGCTTCTGGACTTCTTTTTCCATTTGACCAATACTGCTTTTTAAGGCATTCTTCTCCTCTTTGGTTTTTTGAGCCTCTTTTCCCTTTAGAGTTAATCTATTTTTCATGATTTTCTTGCATCACTCTCATTTCTCTTCCCATTTTTTCCTCTATTTCTCTTACTTGATTTTCACAATCCTTCTTGAGCTCCCCCATGGCCTGTGACCTGTTCATGTTTTTCTTGGAGGCTTTTGATGCTGGAGTTCTGACTTTGCTGTCTTCTTCTGATTCTATGTTTTTACTTTCTTTGTCACCAAAGAAAGATTCTGTAGAGTTAATCTATTTTTTAAGGTGTTAAAGGAAATCAGACTACAGAATTCTGTAATCTGATTTCCTTTAACACCTTAAAAAATAGATACACACGACCCTTCTGCCAAGTTGTTTGTTGTTGTTATTACTGTTGCAATTCTCATTTCTAGTCAATGCCCCCAGGGTCCCATTACTATGGCATACCTCTCCCAGGCCTGCCTTCTCTATCCCTTCTACCTGTGAGGCTGAGGATGTGAATGAGATCCTCTATTCCCCTCCCTGCCAAAAAAATCAAAACCAAACCAAACCCCTTTTGAGACATAGCTCCCTATTCCAATCCTTTATTTTAAATTCCTCTCTTTTCTATATATCTTTGGTTAGTGACAGGTTCAAATATGATACTTTGCTATCTTTCCAAAATAAGATAAGAAATTTAAGCACCTCCTTTTTGTTCAAGTATATTTGGTTCTAGATAAGGATAATACAATTTCAGAGCTGGTGGCAGTCCAACAGCTCCATCTTATAGATAAGGAAACTGAGGCGCAGTTATCTGCAATGTATGAACCCATGTTCTCTGACTCTAAATCTAGTGTTTTTCTACTACACTACAGTGTGCTCCAATTGGGCCACTTAGATAATGGAATCATAGAATTATGCAAACAGAGACCTCTCAAAGCATTTAGGCCAACATGTACCCAAACAAGGGTCTAATCCACCATTGACCTGACAAGTGTTCAGCAGCTTTTGCCAGAAGACCTACAGTGGAGAAGATGCTACTGCCTGTAAGACCCTCGATTCTCCTTTTGAAGAGCTCTCTTTGGCTTAGGAGGTTTGCCTTTGTATCAAGACTAAATTTGCTGCTTTACAACTTGGTGCATTCCTACCAGTTCTGCTTGCTGGGGCCTAGCAGAACAAATTTGATCCTTCTTCAATTTAAAGCTATTTGTGTATATAGTTTTGGGAAAATTACATTTCTAAAAGTATGTTTTGATTAAATATCACCTTCAAGAAAATAAGAGTCATTTTAGCAACATGTCAGTCTTTCCCCAGCGATTTTGCCAGTTGCCTATTCAAATAACTATTTATTCTTCTGTTGTTACCATTAAAACTTGAATGTGCATGCAGACATAATGCTACTTACTGTAATAAAATCTTCTCACTTGTTACCTTTAGAATAAATCTTTAAAGTGGAACATTAGCAAATTCCCCTAGATAAGTTTATATCATGGAAAGTATTCTCATTGTCCATCATAGTTATAATATCTTCTGAAATCTCCAACATGTGAGTTATGAGAATGTGTCCTCATAAATCTAGGCTGGCTGTCTCAGATCAAATTCTGCTTTTCAAGCAATTTCCTGGCTAAATCCTTCCACATTATTTTAAATATTTTCCCATACAATGGATGTTAAGCCAACTATGATCCTTTACTGAATTATGTCATATTTGCCACCTTCCAGCTCTTAGGAGCCCTGCCCCTTATGAGTAGACTTCTAAAAATATCATTTAAGACACCAACTAATTTCTAATCCTAGTTTCTATTAAAACTGATGGATGGGTGCTTCATTCCTAGTCTTTGTGCATAACCATTTCTAATCACTAACAATATGCTTGCTTCAGATTAGCCAGGGGACCAGGAATCATTTGCCCAGTGGATGTTTTCTGGGGTAGACTGGGGGAAGGAAAGTGGGGGAGGGGGGGTGTCCAGAACTTCTTTTGTTGAAGTGGGGTCCTTCAGGTAGCATTTCCTTAGGTGATGCTGGTCCTTCATGGTAGAAGCAATTATGATTTCTAGCCATTCAAAAACCAGTTTTTTAAAAACAATGTACTGCTGTTCAAATTCTCAGCAATCACGTAGTTCAAGGGTGGCATGGTGGCACAGTGAATACAGCACCAGCCCTGGAGTCAGGAGGACCTGAGTTCAAATCCAGCCTCAGACACTTAACACAAAAACTAGGCATGTATCCTTGGGCAAGTCACTTAACCCCCAACTGCCCTCTAAAGAGCAAAAAGTTTTAAAAATCACCTAGTTTGAACCCCTAATGAAAAATAACTGTGAGCAGGAAAGCAAAGTACTTTGCCCTCAAGTCTTTTACATAAATAGTTATGGTTGAGTTGAGACCTACATATGGTACTCATTCCTCAGGCAGTGGGTGGAGCAGTAGACTGCACTTGATAAATGTTTATTGATTGATTATTGTTGTTGTTGTTCCATTATTATTATTATGTCTAGGGTCCTCCTCTTGGTCACAAACAGAACACAGTGACCAGGCTTTGGTCCCAGGATACAGATGTGGAAAGAGGGTCAGGTGCTGGTACTTCTGAACTCCCAGAACAACTGTACCTATGGCCTTCCTTGCTGCCGACTAATGGTAGTAGGATCTTTTAACTGGCTCCACCCCAACTCCTAGACTTTCCTTCTTCCCTCTACCCCTCTTGAGGTAAGAACCATCCTGGACCATTCCTGGAAACTATACCTTGTCCCCACCCCCCAAACAAGAAAAACCTTATGTAGATGTCTAGTCCTCCACTCAATCCTTTGTTGTAGATTCCTGTCTTTATTATATACCTGGGGCTAGAGACAAGGTTGGATGATGTGTGCCAGACAAGCGCTTTTCCTTACTAAGTGTACCAGAAGTGGTAACTTATTGCTTTACTTCTATATTCACCTTCTAGTGAGCTATAAATAACAATACCTCTGGCCATCAATAATGAAATCCAAGAAGTAACAGTAGGTTCTACCTCCATGTTGAAACTGTTAAGCAAAGAAGCAAATATAACATATCTTTTGAACCCTCAAAAGTATTTGGCCTGAAAGTGGGTAAACTGGCCTTTCCACTTTTAAACCAAAATTAGGATGTAAGATGGGGCCATGTTTCCTAGCAGGTACCATTTGTATTACTCACTTTGTAGATTGCCTCAAACTAGTTTAAACGAGCTAAAACCAGTAGAGTTTCCTGCTTCTAATGAACTTAACTCAGTCTCCTGGTATGCTCCTTATTTATAGCACCCAAGGGATCTGAGTAACTGCCAATTATTATTGTGGGGAAGGTAAAGCACCTTAAATGTGTTTTACACCTTTACCCTGAAGCAGAAAATCAGGAGAAAGGGAAAGGAACGGGATTCAGTTGAGCACGACACTCAATTTAAATGAATACTTATGTACAGTATATAACGGCCTATATTCCTGCCTAATTCTCCACCTATGGATTTACAGGGCGAGCAGGATTTACAGCTGCTTATTGAATTTTGCTCCTGTAGCGATGGTTACATAATTATTCATTTAACCTGTTTGTGCCCATTTTTATGAGGCTCCTAATTCTCCCTTTTGGTAAATCTGTGTACCTTTTTGAAAAGCCCTGTTGCTTATATTCTCCACAGCTCCTTAACCACACTGGCTTGTGTTGTTGTTTTGCTTGCTTTGACTTCAACAGGAATGAATTTCCATTGCAGGAGTTTTTAATGTGTGTTCCGTGTGAGGTTATGTGAAACACTTGGGACATGCTGAGTCAAAGACAATGAATATGTCACATCAGGAGGATACACAATGCAAGCTTGAACATTAAATGCTCTCAGAGAAAAGACAGGTGCTTAAGCTCTTATCTGCTAGAGCAGAGGAAGGAAAATAAGAGTCTGCATAAAGGCTACGAGCAGTGTTAATGTGGGGAAAAAATATTATGATTGCACCAGGGGTGTTCTGTAGTCAACCCAAACCAGCCTTCTGGACACAATTGTTAAATTTTCAGATTGAACATTTATACCACGAAAATTCACAAAAGGGTCATCTAGGTAGTATACTGGATAGCTCAACTGGCCCTGGAATCAGGAGGACCTGAGTTCAAATCCAGTCTCAGACTTTACTAGCTGTGTGACCCTGGGCAAGTCATTTAACCCTGATTGCCTCAAAAAAGAAATGAATTGGCAAAAGAAACAAATCAGGGATCTATCTATTATTTTGTTGATTGTCCAGACTTAAGAAATGATGCAGCTGGGGCAGCTAGGTAGCAGCCAGTGAATAGAGCACCAGCCCTGAAGTCAGGAGGACCTGAGTTCAAATGCAGCCTCAGACACTAGACACAGTAGCCGTGTGACTTTGGGCAAGTCACTTAACCCCAATTGCCCTACAAAAAGCAAAAAAAGAAAGAAAGAAAGAAAGAAAGAAAGAAAGAAAGAAAGAAAGAAAGAAAGAAAGAAAGAAAGAAAGAAAGAAAGAAATGATGCAGCTTAAAATTTTTTCTTTACAAATTTTTATTCCTCTTATTTTTCTTGTTATTTTTATAAATTTGGCAAATGTCAAAAAACGTATCTTGAGTACAGTTCTGCCCCCCCCCCCCAAGCTGGTTGCTAAATATTTACCAGCACATCCCTGGGTAGTGCAGAATTAAATGACTTTTTATGCGTCATTCCTAGACATTCCAGGTTAAGGCAAACTCAACTGTAACCAAAAAAGCATCCAGCCAAAACAATGAAGTACAACACGGTACCTACCCCTTCATCACTGTCTGGGATACAGGCCAGTGTCTGCTGTGTTTTTTCCAACTGCCTTCAAGGCAACATGGTATGAAATGATAGCATCCCTGTCAGGTATCATATTCACAATGTTACATTGTTTTACATCCATAATTTGCCCATACTCCACAGGGAGTGATACTGTAAAGCATTTTATTTAAAAGAAAAAAAAAAGCCCAAACCAAAAACTCCTAAAGTTAACTATAGAAAAATGGGAACTGGACCATATTGTGAGATTTGATAGAGGTTTAAAAAAAAGGTAAAAATACTCTCCCTGTGCCAACTGAAGACCCTATTCTGTGTGTCCATCAAAAAAGAGGGCATAGCAGAGAGATTTCAGATCCTGAGCTCTATTCAGTTAAATTCCTCAGCATAATAAACCAGAAAAATCTAATTCAAATACTGTTTTTCATATGTGCAAGATACAAAAATGAAAACCAGTCCCTGATCAGATCACTAATTGTATTAGTTTCTTAGGAAAAACAATTGATTTGGAGCTGAAAGTGACCTTATAAATCTTTTAGCCCAGCCCTCTCATTTTATAGATGAGGCAACTGAGGCCTAGGGGAGGTGAAATAATTTGTCTAAAGTTCCACAGGTAATTACTGACATAGATGGGATAATGGACCAAGACTTCCAACTGCAGATTCCCAACCCGCCCCCCCCATCAGAGTCCCACAGCTAGTTAAGTGTCTGATGTCAAATTTGAACTCTGGTCCTCTTGTCTCTGGGACTGGTGCTCTATCCACTGTGCCACTTAGCTACCCCCCACTCCCCTCCCACTCTATTTGTTCTTTCCACTGTACCCTGCTTGTCCCTCTAGCTTTACTTGTGGATGAAACATCAAGTTACATATTCAGACTGTAAGCCAAAAGCAGGCAAGGATAGAGGGTGCTGGCAATGCTTTCACAATCTCCTTAAAGAGCTATCACCAGCTCCTGTCCTTCCGACAAGACCCTAAATCAAGGTACCTTCTGCCAAACTCTGCCAGCTGTCCAGGTGGATCTTAAAGTGTCAAGATAACAGTGATCTCCCAGCCAATTTCTCCTCTCTCCATAACATAATATTTAATGACTAAAGCTGTGGATGAGTTCTTGCTGAAAGCAAATCAACTGCTGGAGATGCCTAGGAAGTTGCTGTAAACCAAATCCTGTTTCCTCTCTATACAAAGAGGGGCCAAGAGACACCTGCTGAGTGGGAGGAGATGAATGAAAATCCAAATCTGATTTGAACTTCCCCCTGCAACTGTGATCCAAGTCCTGGTTCTTGCTTGTGATCCAGGAATAAGTCAAGAAAGGGATGGTAATTTATCACTACAATTAGGACTTAATTGTGTTCTGTGGCTTTAGTTACTGGCACAGAATGACACACAATCATTTTCCAGGGAAAGATCTATTTAGCAGGCTGCTGTTGCTGGGACCTCAGGGGCTGGCATTCTCCCTTCCCTCTCCGTTGTCTAGGAGGTTTGCAACTGCTTTCTTGTGCCCTCCCTTTTAAAAATCCACATCTTCACCCTTTTACCAAATTTCTTCTTTCCTTTCAGGCAATCACTGGGTTTTGGGCAAAGCCAAACCATTGCTCTTCAGATATATGGTAGCCCTCTGGATTCTGATTAGATGACATCTTTGTAGAGTTTGAATGTTCGAGAGGTAAAATAATGTTCTCTAGAGAGAACAAAGACTAAGTGAGATAAACTGAATTGAAATGGAACCCCTAACCTTACATTATATGTATCCCATAATTGGATCCTTCTTAGGCCTCACCACTTATGGAACATTCTATCACACATTCCTGTACTCCCAATAAATTCCATACCCAAACAAGTGTACAACCCATATCAGTTTTTCACCATGGGTTGAATGCTATTCTCAGTCATTCTCTGTTTTGGTTCCCTAAAACACAGAGTAGTCATATTCTCAACAGGATACTTACCCTTCCTACACATATGTCTTCCTTTCTCCTCAACTTGCTCCTGAGGCCAAACTCAAACCTGGCATACTTTGAGAAGTTTTCTGAGAATAACCCAGTCAGAAAAGCTCTCTTCCTTTTCTGAACTTCTTTAGTGGTTCTCATCTGTACCACTTATTTGATACTAATTATAGTCTGCTTTGTATAATCCCAGTTATATTTTACATGTTAATGTTTAACCTCTCTAATCACATTGTAAATTCATGGAGGGCAGGAATGACTTATAATCTGTTGTATCCCACAGAGGTTTGCACAGTGTGTGCATGTGTATGTGTGTGTGTGTGTGTGTGTGTGTGTGTGTGTGTACACATATACACATATATGCATATACACGTATATATAAAGTATATAATTATACACACACACACATATATATAGAAAAATATATATTTATAGCAAATACTCAATAAATATTTATTGGCTGATTGGGATTCCCAAGTATCTTCTTTGAATGTAGGGAATATTCTGAATTATGTCCATCACAGACTTTTTGGTTGTGAGCACAGTGACCACAGTTTCTGAAATAAAAAGTAGGACATATATATATATATAACTAAAGAAAAAACCAAACCCACATACAAAGAAAAAAATCCCAAAGAATAACCTCCCTCCCTCCCAATACCAAACGATATATGCCTTTTACTAAGCCTCAGTAAGATCTGATTTTTTTTTTTTATTTACTTGAAATTGCAATTTCAAGTACAAGTTAAATTAATTCAGTGCTGGTTTTCTTAGTGCCATATACTTAAGATTGATTCTATTCCCTACTTCTATACTCTATTTGATGAGAAAATAAACAATGTTCAATTGTTTGCTAGTATGAATAAATTAAAACAATGGGCCAATCAGGCAGCCAGCCAGCAAGACTTATTAAACAAAAAGCTCTGCTCCTTTCTCCAAAACTGAGCTGCCTTGGTGGCAGAAGTTTAATTTTTAATGCAACTAGGCAAAGAGAGAGCAAAGGGGGCTGGGCCTAGAATAGAAAAGGAAGGAACTAGGAAATTAGGATGAGTATTATTTATTCAAAACTTACCTAGGAGCCAAAACAATGGTAAAAAACAAATTAGTGGCTTTGGATCATTGTGATTTTTATAGGACTGGATTCTATATTGTCCATATAGATTTCAATCTAACTTCAGCAGCAGTCCCTGATGTTAGAGACAGATTAGATGAAAATTTAAAAATTTAAGGTAGCTATTTTACATCTAGAAATACTAAATGACAGTGTGGGTCTGTTCTACCAAAGGATAAACTGATCTTGGAACAAAAATAGGATCAATTTACAAACCTAAACAACTTCTGAGAAGCCAAGAGCCACAAATGACTCACAGTTTTTTTATCTCTCCTGATGATTACAGTATAAAGATTTAAATCTAAAAGCACTTTCTTTTCTTTCCAATTAAGATATACACTCAATGCCATACTAGTTATACTGTAAATACACATTTTAACTCAATTCAATATATATTTAGTACCTCCCATATTTAGAAGGCCAACTAGGAGTTAGTTTGACACAAAGAAAAATGTTACCCTTATGGAATAAGCAAAAATCAGTTTATCTAACTGATAAACCCAAATGTATCTTTCAAGCCACCTTTCAAAAGTATGCTTTCTTTTGTGAAAATGCTAAGGATTTAGACGTCCTCTTACTTTCTTCCTTAACCTGATGCACTGGTTATAACTAACAACTTTGCTATTGGCCTGAAGAAAGTCGCAGTGCTCCTTAAAAAGGGCAGAAGACACATTTTCCAGTCTTTAATGTCTAGTGTCCTTTCTAGAGGTTCCTACCCTTTAACTGCCCATTACATCAGTCATCTTTGTGAGAAAAATTAAACCTGGATCTATTTCACTGAATCAAATAGAGTCCAGAGAGGAAAGGTGCTGAGAACTAGGCCTATATGGGCCTATATGTAGAGCTTTGGCTGCTCAATTAACGCAACAATTTTACTGAAATAGCAAACACATGCTTGCTTTTTGGAGGGGGGCAGACAGGGCAATTGGGGTTAAGACTTGCTCAAGGTCACATGGCTAGTGCATGTTAAGTGTCTCCTGACTCCAGGGCTGGTGCTCTATTCACTATACCATTTAGCTGCCCCTGAAATTGCAAATATTCTTCAATAGGCTTGTTGTCTGTCTCATTGATACAGGTTATCCTTTCCATTGGTACAGACAGAAACCTACCTGTGCCTTCACATCCTGATTGATTCTTCCATGGATCCTTCATGGAGCATTCTTCTAATGTGATGGCCATCTTCTAGTCTTTTACATAAAAATGTAAAAAACATTTTTAAGGGCAAAAATTCTCAGACTAACTCTGTGATTCCTCATTTGTGCCCCATGATTGGATGATATCCTTTTCCTAGCCTATCTTTCTTCAGTGATTTCTCTTATACCATTTTCTGAGCAAAGGTCACCAGTGGAAATACTACTGCTTACTTGTATCCATTATGCATCTATGTCATTGGTCTGTGAATCTGTGAGTATTATAATTGCCCAATCTGCAAGAAAAACCACTGAGGCAGAGCTCTGAGCCAATGCCATGACTAAGTAGTCATAAGATGGACCCAGCTCATGTTGGATAAGAGAGAATGATCCAGGGGCGGCTAGGTGGCGCAGTGAATAGAGCGCTGGCCCTGGAATCAGAAGGACCTGAGTTCAGAGCCGGCCTCTGACACTTAATCCACACAAACAAAAAAACCTAGCCGTGTAACCTTGGGCAAGTTATTTAACCCCAATTGCCCTAAAGGGGCGGCTAGGTGGCGCAGTGAGTAAGAGCACCGGCCTCGGAGTTAGGATGACCCGAGATCAGATCCGGCCTCAGAAAATGAGCACCCACGTATAAATAATGACTAGCCGTGTAACCTTGAGCAAGTTACTTAACCCCAATTGCTTTAAAAAAAAAAAAAAACCTGTTTTGCCTTCTGATTTGTAGCCCCAGCACTTAGCAGAATATGCTGAACATAGTAAACATTTAATAAATGTTTTTTCATCCATTTGAGTGGCATGTAGTAGTAACACAGATTTTCATATTCTAAAGAACATTACTTTTCAAAATACAGAGATGAAAAAACAAACAAACAAAAACCCCAAAACCATTAGTGTATTTCTATGCCATTCACTAGGGACTTTTGGTTTGGTTCCTACGGTTTATTCTAGAGGGCTTTGCCTAGCTAAAGATGTTTTTGCCTAGTTAAAAATGTCTCAAGGGACAGATTATATGCTGTGCCTTTTGGAGATTACAGTATGATTACTTTTATGAGTTAAAATATTATTTGATGGTTCCTGGGCATATTTGGTTAGTAAACTAGAGCACAGATGAGCAATCGTTGTATGCCCTAACTTGAAAGGCCAGTTCTGTCCTCATCCTCTTACCCAATAGCAATGGACAATGACCCAGAGGCACTAATCTGAAGCAGAGAAGAGATACCAGCTCATACCTAACAATAAGAGTATAAAATCCCAGAGACTGAGACAGTGGTACGCTTGTTGGTGTTAAGTTGTGTCTGACTCTTTCTTGGAAAAGATACTGGAGTGGTTTAGTTGAGCACAACTCCACCTTTCCCTTCCCCTAATTGATCAGCGAGCAGGCATTTCTGCACAACTCTACCCTTCTCCTCCCCTAATTGATCAGTGGGCAGGAGTTTCAGCCTGGGGTAAAATCCCTGCTCCAACTGTCCCACCCATTCTGGGTTTCCTGTCTCTCAGCCTAGGGTAAATTTTGAGTGAGCAGGGAAATTCAAATATACATCGACCCATCACTGATTGTAGTTTCCACTTACGTAACCTGAATACTGAATCTCTTTAAAAACTGGCACACTGTCCTTGCCAACTCACTGTCTGGTTTGGGTATGTAACCTGGGCAGTCCCTCCACTTCCAATTTTAATCTCGGGATTTTCTGTCTCACTCCTTTATGCTCTACAGTTTGCAGCTCATTTTACAAATGAAGAAACTGAGGCAAACAGGGTGCCTTGCCTATGGTCACACAGCTACTAAGCGTCTGAGGCTGGATCTGAACTCAGCAAGATAAGTATCCCTGATTTCAAGTCCAGTGCTCTATCCACTGTGCCAGCTAGGTGCCCAGTAGGCATGTTAGTCAATAAACATTTATTAAGTGCTTACTACGTGCCAGGCACTGTGTGAAGGGCTAGAGATACTGTTGTGCCCCAATAAAAGGGAGACAGAAGATCCCCAAGATTAAATTTAAAAAGTGGATTTTATTACCATGGGACTGTCAGGGTACATGCCCAAATCAGACAGTGCTTTGGCACAGACATTGTGCTGGTTTTATAGAGGTTCCATAGCCAGGTTATATAACCTGAAATTACAGTGATGTAAGCTGAAACTACAGTGATTGGTCAGTGTACATTTGAATTTCCTGCCTGCTCAAAACTCTAAGCTGGAACTCCCACCCACAGATCAATCAAGGGAAAGGAAGGGGGTGGAGGTCCTGCCTGTTTACAGATCAATTAAGGGAGAGGAAGGTGGAGTTCTCTGCTTTACAAATCAATGAAGGAAAGGTTGGGCTGCCTGCTTTACAAATCAAGGAAAGGGTGAGTGGAAGGGCAAAGTGACAAATCAATGGGGGAAGGGCAGAGTGGACCTCTGTCCAACACATTCACCATTTACAGAGTGGTGGGACATAACAATGGTGGGGGTTTTGGTAGAGAGGTTCAAACGGGTGAAGATGAGTCAGAAGTACAGCCTTTAGTGGGATAAAACCATATTTAGTCTGGGCCTTTTCCTTAATTTGGAGGGTCTGGGAGGAGCCAGCTAATCAGAAGCTGAGGCCTCAGGGGCAGGGTGTAACTGAGAAGTAGTCCATGGGTGGAGTGAGCTTCTAGGCTAAAGAAGTTTCAGTGGCATTGTAGAGAAGGCCTCAGGGAGATGAGTCAGCAATGCTGCCTGGGGAGGGATTTTATGAGTCTATACTATTCTAAACACAACTTTTTTTTTTTTTGTCTGAGCCTATGATTCTGTTGGTTTAAGGTACTTCTAGTGTAGAGACTTCCTCCATCGATACAGATAAGAAACTCACCTGTAAATTTCATTTATGATTATTTTTGCTAATTTTAATTTCTGAACTGTCTCCCTCCCTCCCTGTCCACCCTGAACTACTAGAGGCTATCATTTGGCATCTATCTATGTAAAACCATACCATATCTATCTATATATATGCATACTTCTATTTATAAGTTCTTTCGCTGGAGGTAGACATCATCTTCCTTCACAGGTCCTTTGTAGTTGACTAGAATATTTATAATGCTCAGAATAGCTTAGTCATTCACAATTATCCTTCAAACAGTACTGCTGTTACTATATACAAGGTTTTCTCTTTTTTAATATTTTGATAACTGTATTTCAATATACTTGGTTTCCTTTGTAATCCTATGTATTTTACTTTATGCACTTAAAAACTACTCTGAAAAGGTGTCCATAGACTTCACTAGTCTGGACTTGCTAAAGGGGACCAAGACACAAAAAAGGTCAAGAAGCCTGATCTTAAGAGACTTGTTTGGGGGTACTTGACCATGGTCACACAGGCAGAAAGTGGAAGAGTTTATTGAACTCAGGTATAGCACTTAAAAGTCATCACTCTTTCAACCAAACCGAGTTCTTTTTTCAATGACAATTTTCTTTTCTTCTTGGTCCTGAATTCCCTCACTCCTCCCTCTTCCCTGCCCCTAACCCTATACCTCAACATCTTATGGCAACCTTATACTGCATCATTTTATGGTGACTCTCATTTAAAACTCCTTACAAACACGTATAGTCATGCAAAATAAATTCCACAATGAGCCACATCCAAAAATATTAAGAAAAAGAAGAAAATATGCTTCAATATGGATGCTAAGTTCATCAGCTCTCTATCTGGAGGTGGATAGCAAAGTATGCTCTTTCTATTATTACTGCCTGTCAAGGACAGTATAACACACAGGAAAAAAAACAAAAAAACCAAAAAAACCCAACCCCAGTCTCAGTTTTTCATGAGTTTCTCTTCTGTTTGAATGAGCTTTTACAAGCTTGGTTAGATTCTGTGGATGAAATCATGGAAGCATGTTGATTAGGTCCGTTATAAATTTATGCTACATAATTTCAATTGAGTCCACACTGTGGTCAGGAAATCCTATTAGGCTTCCCTAATCAATTTGCTTTCCTACTCCCCAGACCTTTTCACAATGTGCCACAAAAACCATTCAGCCCATCTTTTCAGTGGAAAACCTCACTTCCCTGAAAAAATTAAGGACATTTCCTAAGAGCTCTATTTCCTGCTCTTCCTTATTCTTTTATCATTCATATATCTTTCCCCACTACCTCCACCTTTACTCAAATTTCACATAAAAAGGTGGCTTTTCTCCTCGACAAGGCAAACCCCTCCATACTTGTATGCTTCATCCCATACCCTCTTGCCTTCTCCAGCAGTTTGCCTCTATGATCTTCTTCCTCTAATAATCAATCTTTCCCCTATCTGCTGGCTTATTTCATTTCATTTATTTTTTCGATGGATGAAACATGTGTAGATCTTTACCATTCTTAAAAGGTCCCCCCTTGATTTTTCCATCCTCACTTGCTACTGACTTACATTTGTCCCTCTTGGCTAAAGAACTTGAGAAAGCTGTCTCCATTTCCTGCCCTCTCGCTCACTTCTAAACTCTCTGCCATCCCAGACTTTATCACTCAGCCAAAACAGCTCTCTTCAATGCTATCAATGATCTTTTATTGCTAAATCCAATGTTCTTTCACTTCTCTACAATTTTTGGCATTGTCAATGGACATCTCCTGGCCACTCCTCTTCTATGTTTTTGTGGCACTATTCTCTCCTGGTCCTCCCCTTCCTGTGGCTCCTTCTTACTCTCCTTTGTTGGATCTTCAACCAGGTTATACCTGCTAAGCATGTGTCTCTCCAGGTTCTGTTCTGGGCCCTCTTTTCTCTCCCCTCTGATGAGTAGACAGTATTTGAGGCAGATAGGGGAGGCAAGATGCAGGATTTGAGATATGAGATAAGATGCTGGATATGACCAGTCATAGATGCCCTCACCCCTGGACTTATCTGAGTTTTTGTAAAGCACCCCCAACCACATGACATTTTGGAGCAGTCCCCCTCCCCTTTCCTGTTCTCCTTACTTAGCTATATGACAAAAAATACCTCTGGACTACCTGATATTCCAGTGCTGTGCTTGCCCCTCTTCCCATTCTCCTGCTCCCCTTCCCCCTATTCTGTCAAACTGTTTATAGACCAGACACCTTAACTTGGCTGTATTAACCTGACTTTGCTTCTCATGGAAGCAGGCCCAGTGACTGTGTTACCCCAATATATGCCTTTCTTTAACTTGAAGAATGTCCAAGTGAATTCTTTCAGGACACTAGGATTTCATCACCTCTGTAGTACAATTACATCTGAGTATTTCATCAGCTTCAATCATTATATATTACATTATTATACAGATTCAATTATTATGCAGATGGTTTTCAGATCTATTTGTTCATCCCTAAACTCTCTACTAACCTCTAGTCTCACATCTCCAAGTGCCTATTAGACTTCTCAAATTGGATGCTCCACAGACATCTTAACATGTTTGCTAATTATCTAAGAACTAATTATCTTCCCCTCTAAACCTTTTTTTTCCTAACCACAGGGTATTACCTTCCTCGAAGTCACCCAGGCTCACTATCACCCTCACACTGTCCTTTAACTCCCACATTCAGTCAGTTGGCAAATCCTGTAATTTCTACCTTCCTAACATCTCTTGTATATGGGTGTCGACCTGAAAGTTTGGTTAAAAGTTTGGCAAACAGACTAGGTATGATATTTTTATATTATCTATTCCCTTAAGCTAGCAGATACATGACCATGGTGCCAGAAGGAAACATGTGACTGCCTGAAAAAAAAAAAGAATGAGAAGGTTTAAATGCACTTTAGAACAAGCCAAACTTAAATTTATGGTCTCCATGTTTTTTATCCACACCACGAGAAAGGAAGTTTCTTAGCTGAATAAGTTGTAAATAGAGTAAGACAAGACAATTGACAAAATAGTATCAGTTGGAAATTATGATCCCAGGAAATCTGAGTTTTTCCCCCATATGGCATAGGTCTCCAATATAAAGAGACATCCCACTATTTCTGACTGCAGGCATCCTGTCACAAACAGGAAGAATACTCATTGTTAACTTTATGTGGTCTTTTAAGTGACTGACACAGGAAAGGGCATTTTTAGAGCAAAGCAAAGCAGTCTGATTGATTAGTTCAGGCTTTGGATCTTATTGAGGGTGGTCATTGGCCTTTCTCTCCTTGGACACTGTGGCCACCCTAGTGCAAGTCCTTGTCAAGCCTAGACCATTGCTATCAGCAGCTAGCTGAACTCCCAGTCTCATGTTTTTGACCACACTAGTCCATCCTGCACTCAGGTGAGTGAGAAGTCCAAGTGATCTTCCTAATAAAAAACAAGTCTGACCGTGTCACACAATCCCCCTTCACCCCATTCAATAAACTTCAATGGCTCCTTACTCTCAGGATCAAATATAAATACTGATTGGCTTTTAAAGTTCTTTATAACTTGCACCTGGGCAGCTAGGAGTTACAATAGATAAAATGCTGGGCCTAGAGTTATCATGAGAAGACTCATCTTCTTGGGTTCAAATACGGCCCAAGACACTAGCTTGTGTGACCCTGGGCAAGTCAGTTGTTTGCCTCAGTCTCCTAATTTGCAAAATGAGCTGGAGAAGGAAATGACAAGCCATTCCAGTATCTTTCTCCATATGGGGGTGTGAAGTGAAAAACTGACCTCCCTAAGCTTTCCAGTCTTCTCAAGTTTTACTACCTTCCAACTATTCTGTGATCCAATTGTTGCTTCTGAAAAATCTGAAAGTTTCAGAAAAAAAATTTAGTAGGTCTTTTGGTGAAGGAGGGCAAGTTTTGAAGGTAATGTGTCTCCCTCTCTTCTAGGCTCTGAAAGATTTACATAAAATAGGATTTAGAGAAGGACACCCAGGTAAGCATTTCTCAGAAAGAGCTACCAGAAAAAAAGGTTGATTGAGATGGCTATCAATAAATGTGACCATTCAATGAAATTGGGACCCAACCACCAGCTCAGGGCGTACCGCACACAACCAGACCTGGGGGTGGTAACCATCTCCCACTTCACTAGCTGTTCCCCAGACCTATAATCAATGCTCTTTCTCGTTAACGCCGACCTCCGACTACTTTCAAGCCTTAGCTACTTTGTACAAGAAGGGATTCCCAGTCTTCCTTATTTTCAGTGCCTCCCCTCCGAGGGAAGATTACCCCTAACGTGCCCTCTAGCCATCACAGCACAGGCAGGGAAGGTTTTCGTTCGCTTTTTGTGTCCCCCCACCCTGGGCACATGCCCTGGTAGACGCTTAGTCAATACTTGTACATAGACTGACCCACCGATCTTCCTTCTGTGACCCCCTCCCAAATTTCTTAACGTTTACTCTGTCTAGATCTTGCTCCCCTCCTAGAAAGGAAGGTCCCGGGAGACAGAAGCGGTTTCCAAGCAGCTGGAACCCCATAAACACTTGTGGATTGGTCGATTCCTTTCTTGACCAAGCACCTTCCGGCCCCGCCCCCTGACTCAGCACAGCCTATCACACTTCCGCGTGACTTGGGCGGAGCTGAGCTGCCCGCATCCAGTGCCTGAGTCATCCCCGACGCCGGGGGCGGGAACTTCTAGAAGTTACCCGGACGCCCGGGAGAAGAGGAGGTGTAGGAAGGAGATCTTGCGTTGTGATTGGCTGTTTAACAGGTGACGCGATCGGAGCGCGCAGAACCGTGACTTGGCAGTAGTTTTCCCCCGGTGATTTTGGGAGAGCAGATAAATAGCGGAGACCTGGAGTTGCGAGTCCGAGTTGTTTGGTAGCGGGGTCTGCGCTCTGCTCTCAGGTGAGTGGGCTTTTCTCTCGGGTGTCTTTGGCCATGTAACTTCCCTGAACAGATGTTGGCTTTTTCTGGCTGCCCTCCTCGGCAGCCGCCTCGCTCCCTTGTACGAAGGGAAGCCTCCTTGGGCGGACACGGAAAGATGAGAGATGGGGAGGGGGCCGAGAGTGCGCCGCTGGTTCTAAATGGGGGGGGTGGTACGCTGCTTTTACTGCTGCCCTCAGCCCTGGGTCTCTTCCACAGTCATTTTGGAGGTAACGGCAAACACGCCATTTTTGGCCTCTGTGCACTTTATCGTGTCACCTTAGGCAAGTCAGGGGGCCTCTCTTTTCCTGGGAAGGGCAGGCTGCTGTGAGGGGGAGTGTGGGGTTCCCTGGCCTGGGTCGCGACTTGACCTTCGCAGTAGTCCAGATTTGTGCCCCATCCAGGCAGGGAAGCCTGGGCGTGTACTGGAAGACTAAAGCGTGGCAGTTTATTCTAGGTGTTCCTTAATCTGTATTATACTGGCGTTAAGGAGCCCTTCGGGGTCTGTTAAGCACTTGTTTGGGCTCCTTTGATCTTCACAGCAGCTTTGGGAGGCTGTCATCATCACCCCCATTGTCCAGGGGAGGAAGCATTTGGCCAAGGTCTCCTGGCTAGGGCTGGCTTGGTCCAGCGCATCGCACACACACACACTCTCTCTCTCTCTCTCTCTCTCTCTCTCTCTCTCTCTCACTCACTCACTCACTGTCTGTCTCTCTCTCTCTCTCTCTCTCTCTCTCTCTCTCTCTGTCTCTCTCTCTCTCTCTCTCTGTCTCTCTCTCTCTCTCTCTGTCTCTCTCTCTCTCTCTCTGTCTCTGTCTCTCTCTCTCTCTCTGTCTCTCTCTGTCTCTCTCTCTCTCTCTCTCTCTCTGTCTCTCTCTCTCTCTGTCTCTCTCTCTCTCTCTCTGTCTCTCTCTCTCTCTCTAATAAATAATACAGCTGTTGGCTCTTCTCCCCAGCCCGCTTCTTCCTTGACCTCATAATGAATACAGTAAAGCCTGCAGCCAGGGAATTGAAATGGGCATCAGGGGACCTGATGACTCGTCCTAGTTAGTGCAGTTGACAGTCATTAATGTAAACAGAAGCTGCTATAGTCACCCTAAAACAGCAGCATTAGATGTTTGCCACTGCTTTGAGTAAGATTGGATCACCACCTGTCCATCTGCCAGTTGGGGCATCTGTGAAGGCTGACTGGGAATTTGTAAATCTTGATTATCCCGGGGGCGAGGTCGCTGTTTTCCATCCAACATTCTTTTTCCTGCAGGTCTTCTGCAGCAACATTGCAACTGGTTTTTGTGTTACTGGCACTTTTACGATGGAATTTCCAGACTTGGGAGAGCATTGTTCTGAAAAAACTTGCAAGCAGCTGGGTGAGCTTTGTTAATGGAATGCTAATTGAAAATGGCTGGTTTGGGTGCTTTCTTATATGAGTGAATGAGAAATTGTACAGATTAACTAATAAGTTCGTGTGTCTGCACATTTTATTAAAAAAAAAACTTGATAAGTCAGAATTAGGCTAGTTAATCATAAGTTTGTTCCTAATCCACATTTTGGGTTCAAGATAGTATTTTATGGAACTGTATAACTATAGATTTCAAAAGTAGCAGTTAGCTTTGTGAAATACTATGATTCACATTTTGAGTTATGAACTTTTTCTTTGCCACCAAAATTTGTTTTGTTAATCTAATAGTTAATGACAAAATATAATGCAGGGAAAATTAATGCAGTTGTCTTTGCTTTTTCATGTCTTCCTTAGATTTTCTTCCATTAAACTGTGATGCATGTGACCAAGTCTTTTGTAAAAATCATGTTCAGTATGAGAGGCATAACTGTTCTGCTGCATATAAAAAGGTAATTCAGGCTTGTCGATTTTTAAATTCCAACCATAATTATAACTAGTTTTTGATGGATTTTAATAAAATAAAAATAGTGGTTCAGTTTTCATAATATAGTTGATTTGACATGTGGTGAAAAGTTAGTAAAAAAAAAAATGAAGAGATTTATATACAGGTGGGGTATTAGACCATATTACCCCTAAAGTCCATCTCTTCTCTAAAATTCTGCTTTTTGTAGGAGATGTTATAATTTTTGCTATATTTTAAAACAAGGCAACTTAATTTCATTCATTGTACAAAGAAAGCAGCTTACTTAGTTACATATTCTGTAGCTATAACAAAGCAGTTTACAAAGCTCTTCAACACAACACTGTGAGGCTGGTAAAATAAACATCATTCACATCATGTAGATAAGGAGAATGATGCTCAGACTAGCCTATGATCTTACAACCAGCAAGGGCAGAGCAAAGACTTTATTGTTTACTCACCCCGAGTCCAGCACACTTGCTGCCATGCCATACTCTTCAGGGTTAATAGATCTTTTGAAGCCTAATTCATAAGTACAAATGAATATTAGCACTTAAGGATTATTGAAATATTTGCTACCTTAGGCCATTACTGACCTTTTTCCCCCCAGCACTTCCAAAGTGATCATATGGTTTTCTTTAATTTCTTACCATATATTAGCTATGCAACTTTTTTTTTTTTAAAGCAATTGGGGTTAAGCAACTTGCTCAAGGTTACAAGGCCAGTCATTTTTATATGTGGGTGCTAATTTTCTGAGGCTGGAACCCGGGTCCTCCTGACTCTGGGGCTGCCTAGCAGCCCCCAGCTATGGAACTTTAATGTAGTTGGATACAAACTGAAAGCAGAATCAGAACAGGTTCAGATTTTTATCCTTTGTCAAGCCATATATTTCTTTTTTTTTCTTTTAAGGTATTTTAAGGTAGGGCAGTAGGGGTTAAGTGACTTGCCCAAGTCAAATGTTAAGTTTCTAAGGTTGGATTTGAACTCCTGACTCCAGGGCCAGTGCTCTATTCACTGTGCCACCTTAGCTGCCCCCCATATTTCATAAGTTTGGATTGCCTGTCATCCTCTTACACTATCTGTTTTTAGGATGTGCAGGTCCCAGTGTGTCCACTTTGTCATGTCCCTGTTCCAGTAGGAAGAGGAGAAATTGCAGATATCGTGGTTGGACAACATATGGATAAAGATTGTAAATATAATCCCTCTCAGGAGAAAAAGGTAAGTAGTAAAGTCAGTGGATTGATAACTTGGCTAGGAAAAAATATTCAACACCTCATTGCCTCAATTCTGTCCTCAAGAGATTTTCTTTTGCGTTCATCTTGTATGATTTGCAGATAACTTAAAGCTAGGAATGAATAGTTTAATTCTGGTTTCCTTTTGGGCCTTGAGTATTTAATGATCCTAAAATTACTGTTTTCCTAGTTGATTACTAGCATTAAGAAAACCTCTTACATGCAAACAATATCAGGCTCCTAAAAGGGTTCTAGAAGTACAAGCCTTTTGTAACCAAGACAGGAGAGCCTTTTATTGATTATTCAAGTTGTGGTGTATTCCTCTCAGCCTATATTTGGACAATTTAATGTTCTCTAGAACATCTCTAATCTTGCTACTTATACTAGCTTTGAGGTTTCATGGCAAGTGAGGTTAAATTGATTGTTGCAGGCACAATTAATGTTTCCAATTTGGGTATTTAATTGTGGATTTAGTCAATCTATTGTTGCTAGTGATACAGTTTTTCATTCTTTTGGCTGCTTTTAGATTTTCAAACATCGATGCTCAAAGGAGGGATGCAAGAAGAAAGAAGTGTTCCAGCTGCTTTGTGAGCAGTGTAATGACAACTTCTGTATTAAGCACAGACATCCTTTGGACCATAACTGCAAACATAATGGTCATCCTATCTCCAAAGCAGGGTAAAAATCTGTTAGCTATTCCAGACTAATAAAACAGGCTATTAAAAAATAAGTAACTCAAAACATTAACCTGAGATACACTTGTGCCTTAAATGGCCAACTGCTGATAGTACACAACCAGTAATACTAAAATCACTTATTGTAATATAGTGTAATTGTAATATAGCTATAATGATTTGAAGTCCAATATAAATGTGTCTGCCTTAGTGGATAGAGAATTGGCCTCAGACTAGGAAGACTTGAATTCAAGTCTGCCTCTTTCATATATTAGCTATGTGAATGTGGGCAAGCACTTAATCTGTCTGTGACCATACGCAATTTAAAAATGAGGTTTAGAAGATTAATCCATAAATATAATGATGAACATTACTTTTAAGAATTTTGTTGACAACTATGAGCAGTTTGAAATTTTATGTAAATTGCTTCCTCCTTAGGCTAATAAATACTTGCCCTTTAGCATTTCCAAAGTGATTAATATTTTTCATGGATTTTATCATATTAACTAGGCAGCTTTACTATGGTTATACAAACTAGAGGCAGGATCAAGACAACTGACAAGTGATGGGTTTTGTTTTTTTTGTCCTTTGTTGAGTCAAATAGTCTTTACTCTTTCAAAGTTCTATACTATCTACCTCTCATTAAGTGTTTTTAGGCTGTACACAGGTAAGCTCATTTTGTTAAATCTGTGCTTCAATAATTAAAGTGCCCCTAGGCATCTTTCCAACTCTCTAACACTTAACTTGGAGGATAGGGCAGGGGAGGAATTTTTGAGTTTCTTCAGTAGCACTTAATGTTGACCTGACCCTGTCTAGAAGGAAAATAGTTAATACAACGTGCTAGGTGCTAGGGATTCAAACACAAGTCCTAGCTCTCAAGGAGCTCACATTCTAAAGATGAGACAACCTGTATATACAAAACAGATCTAAGGTGAGCTTGGTGGGTCATGCCATCCAGTTTATGCCGAGGAACTTGCCCAAGGTCACACGGCTAGGTTTTTTTGTTTTGTTTTGTTTTGTGAGTCCGAGGCCAGATCCTAACTCAGGTCCTTCTGACTCCAGGGCTGACGCCCTACTCACTTCACCACCTAGCCGCCCCAAGATCTTTAGCTGAGTCTTGAGGGAAAAGTGAGAAGGGAGTTCACACATAGCTAGTGCAAAGTATGGGAAGTGACCAATAAGGCAGCCAGTTTGGTTGGCCTCCAGTTTTCGAAGATGGTGTTAGACTGCAAAGAATTTTAAATTGGGGGGATAGGGGGGCATTTAATCCTAGGGGTATTAGAGAACCCACTGCAGTTTGAGTAGGGTGCCATGGTCAGGCCTTTATCTAATGAAAATAATTTCGGTGCCTCTGGAGTTTGGGTTGAAAACGGAAAACACAAACCCAGGTCAGTGATTAAATGAGTCTTTTTGAGAGTTTGTTTGGTGGCACATGAGGGAAGAGAAGGGGGCTTGGCCACACACTCCTTGTTCTTCCAGGTTCCAGGAGAGCTTAAAACTGCCAGCTCATCTCCCTGTGTCTTTCATTTTATTTTTTAGGCTGTAGAGTTTCCATCTAGCTGAAATAAGCTTAGTGTTATGTGCTGCCGCTGCTAGATAATTGAATAAGCTTTATTAGGTTCACAAGTGAATAGGTTTCATGAATGTTAATCTAACCTTTCCTCATAAGGTGTGCAGCTGTAATGAGAGCCGAATCATCCGGAGCGTCAAACAAATTATCTTCCCGTTGGCTACCTCAGCTATTCAGGTATTAGTTAGATTTAAAATTACACATTGTCTTGGAGTTAACATGCTGAATAAAAAGTAACTAATGGTGGTTCTCTGCTGCTATATTGAAAAAAATCTTAACACATCTGTTATGTAATTAATAGTACACATCTTAAATTACACGCCCCAGTTGAATGTAACTTAAAGAACTGTATAACTTCATTCCTGTAATAGTTAACCTTTCAGTTCTTTTGAACTTCATATTATAAATGCTGTTCTAATCTCTAATATAACACAAGACTTAATTGAGCAGTAAAAGTTTTAAGTATAAATTGTGGATGTGTTTCTTATTTGGCCTTTACAGGTACTTTGTGATCCCTTCCCACTTTCAGATCAGATCAGTATAAATCTGTAAAAATAAAATCAATTTAATTTCTTGTTCTTTTTCAGAGAGAAACAAAAGAGTTGATGATCATTTGACATTCCTGGTCTCTATCCTAGCAACGAATGATTATGTACATTTTTATATAATTTATAGTATTGTGGGCTTTTCCACAAAACTTAAGTTATTACTTTTTGTTAACTTTAATCTGAAAACATTTTCTTATATTTCTCAGGGATAATTATAAAACATAATTAAAAATTTGTTTTAAAACTTTGTACATTTATACACACTATACATTTTAATTCTAACTTTATGAATTGTTCTCAGAGTATATTTTGATTATAACTTAAATTTAAAGTTGCATTAGGATGCCATAAATATAGCTAATTGTTTCTGATGCCTTTATGCCTCTAAAGTCTGTTCATGAACTGAGGTACTAAGAACTATTATACATTTACATATTTTTTAATAAACTGGCCAAATTTTGGTGGGTCACTGTTCCTATTCACTGAGCAAAGATTTGTTCATTTACATGTAGAAAGTATTAACTAATGATGTTTTTGACAGACTATTAAGACATGGGGACATTCCTTAAGAAAAATAAACCAAAAATATTTAAGGTGTTTGGTGTTTTGTTTTTGTTTTTGGACAGGGCACAGAATGAATTTGAAAGCAGTGAACATAATACAGAAAGAGGCAGAGGAACTTAAACTTCCTTCATAGAAGTTCCTCTTTTTAAAACTTAAGATACTTAGGGTCTTTAATAATCAATGTAGAAAAATGTTGAATTGTTTATGAACTCTCAAGGGTGGTGTTATAATGCAAGAATATCAGTGATAGTCTTCTGGGCCAAAGCCCAGAACATTTTGATGTTTTTGTTTTGTTAAGTAGGCAGTGAAATCTTATGTCAATTTTTATTATAAATAATCTACAGGTAGACATTAATAAGCCATAAAAGTTTATAGGCGTATTTTACAGAGCTCTACAAATTGATTTATTTAATTATGGAATGGTTCCAAAAATCACTAAAGCCTGTGAATGAGATCTTTATTCTCTGCTGAATGGAAGATAGTCTCATGTATGATCAGCTATTGTATTCTGAGATATAATCTACCACAAGCTGAGAACAACCCTGTCTAAAGGTTTAGCTGATAACCATGCTGTTGATTGATACTGTAAAGATAATTATAACTGTATGAAATAATATCTTCCTACATCTTATTTGCCTTTTTAGGTCTCTTTTTCTCTTCTGGAGTTGTTAGGCAGCTTCTTGCTTTGTATTTTGTCTAACATGATGTAAGCCTTGACTGAGGTTCCCCTCCACCCATCCCCAATCAGGCTATTTTTGTATACAATTTTCAATCTATTCATAATGCTCACTGAGTATTAAGTGGTAACAATGCTATGTGATCTCATATGAAAGGCTTTTCCCCCCTAAGTGAAAATTAGGTGTCCCTATAGAAAGGTTTCCTCTGAATCAGAGGGATACTGTAGGTCTTTTATCTTCCACCTGGAGGGGTGTGTGTACTATTGGGAAAAATTTGGGGTAAAAAAGATGCCTTTAGGCACACTTTGGGTTTTGGTCTATCTAGACCTATGATTTCATCAGTATGGGGACAGGAATTGCCATTGAGAAAGCTTGTCTGTAAGTGCCGATACTGTTTTAACAACTAATTTCTGCATATTTCTGAATAGTATCAGGAATAGGACTTGATTCCAGGTGATTAACATCACCTCTGTTTTCCTCTGTATCCCTCCTCTCACAGTCATCCCTTGTAAAGAACTTTTTTAGAGTTCAGCAACTCTAACACATTGAAAAAAATCCATACAGTGCCCCATAGCCACATGGTCCCCTACACCTCTCCAAAGCAGCAAGTGAGGAAGCCTATTCCTAAGCTGTTTTATCAGCAAATGGTAATGGAAGGGGAAAAGTTTCTTGGTCCTGTAGAGACTTAAGTACAAATTTGTTGAATGAACATTTATTGAAAATAGTATAAGACTGCTAGATGCAGATATGGGTAAAAGGGTGTTGGCTCTCAATGAGCTTAGGAGGTTTAAATAATAGTATACCTCCTAAAATGTTACTTAAATATTTAGTCTTTATACGCATAGTACATGTTGGAGAGATTCCTTTAGAGTAGCACATTACTAATTACTGTTTTAAGTACAATCATACTAAGACGTGTACCTGTGGTTAGCAGTGGGAATAGTGTATGACTTCATCTGAAAGGAGTACGTATAAAGGTTGTTGTTTGCTTTACTTCAATTGGAGTTTTCTTGGCAGAGATGCTGGAATGATTGGTTATTTCCTTCTCCAGTTCATTTTACAGATGAAACTGAGGCAAATACGGTAAAGTGACTTGTCCAGGGTCACACAGCTATTAAGGGTTTGTTTTTGAGGGCTGGAGGTAGGGCAATTGGGGTTAAGTGACTTGCCCAAGGTCACAAGGCTAGTAAGTGGGGGCTGGATTTGCACTCGGGTCCTCCTGATTCCAGGTTTGGCGCTCTATTCATTGCACCACCTAGCCGCCTCAGCTAGTAAGCTTCTGAGACCAGATTTGAACTCTGAAAAGTGAGTCTTCCTTACTGCAGGTCTAGCACTGTGCTCTATGGCACCACCTAGCTGCCTCTATGATTTCAGGATACAGCGCCCCATCTTGAAAGCCCCCTTCCTATTTATCCTTTTAAAACACACTAATATGGCGAAATTGAACTGATGTGTCACCTTGAGAAAGGTGGGAATCTGAAACAGGATGTAGACTACATGTCTGCATACATGTAAAAGACATACATGACTACATGTCTCATATGTAAGGCATATATTGTGACTCTTAGCCAAAATAATTGTACCTGTGTTGTCTCAATAGGAGCAACGAATTGCTGGGTTTGGGAGATGAAAACCTTTTTTATTCCCTTTATACTGTAAATATCTTCAAGATAGCAATAGAAATTAGTTTTTCCCCTTTAGCCACTCTTACAGTGCTGCTCTTTGAACCAATATTTTAAGAACATTAAAAAAAGCTGGCTTTTCTCTCTCTCATTGGTCACAATTATAATGGAAATTTAAATGGTGAAGGTGTCAGCTCCACCACGTTAATTAAGGAGCCGACTTAATTTTTCCAGGTCTGTTTTATCTAAAATGAGGGTGCTGAACTAGAAAACTTTAAAATAATCTAAAATCTTTACTATAAAAAACATAAGTTTACTATTATCCTTTGAATGTCTATCAAATTGATATTTTCATAGTTGATTATCCAAATCAATATACCCCAATTATAGGTGTGAAACCAATTTTGTCCACAAGGTGTCAGGTTTTGATACATAAGAATACTTTGAGAAATGATCATTAACATTTCATTTATACTACAATATAACTCAACAGCATAAAACTTGCACAAAATTATTAGGCCATACAATTTTTTAAAATATTGGAACAAAATCTGGGTGCAGTCTAGCAGCCTTAAGAAAATAAATTCATAAAGGCTGAGAGTTGTATAAAGGGAGAATACGATGATGGTAATGGACCACTTAGGAAGCTTTAGTTTTTTCTACTTTGTACTTGGAATGTGTCCACCTTTAAAAAGGTTCTCCTTAGCAGAACATGCAAGGTCTGTGAAGTTCAGGTAATCCATTTTCCTTTTAAAATTAGTGCTACCCTTTAAATGTTATCCTTAAGTAGATTAAAAGGTATTAAATTTTTTTTTTAGGTATTAAAAAGCATGTCAGTACACAAATATTTGAGAAGTAGTGGTAATTCCTTAAAACTGTCCCCCCAACTGAATGAGCTGAGTTGATAAGACTAGTTCAGAGGTTCTGAAACGTTTTGGTCTTAGGACTCCTTTATACTTATAAAAAATTACTGAAGACACATTACAAAGTGTAAAATAGATAATTTTGATTATGTACAAAAAAGGTTTTGCACAAACAAAACCAATGCAACCAAAATTAAAAGGAAAGCTGAAAACTTGGAACTTTTTGCAACAAGTATCTCTAATAAAGGCTTCATTGCTCCAATATATAGATAAATGAGGCAAATTTATAAAAACAGAAGTCATTCCCCATTTGATAAAGGATATGAATGGACAGTTTTCAGACAAAGAAACTGAGCTATCTATAATCACATGAAAAAAATGCTATAAATTGCTACTGATTAAAGAAATTAAAATTAAAAACAACTCTGAGATGCCACCTCACACCTGTCAGATTAGCTAATATTATAGAAAAGTAAAATGATGGATGTTGGAAAACTGAGACTCTAATGCTCTGTTGGTAGGGCTGTGAACTGACCCGATCACTGTGGAGAGCAATTTGGATCTATACCCAAAGAGCTATAAAACCGCATATCCTAATGTTTATGCTATAAGAAATGACAAGCGGGATGATTTCAGAAAAACTTTGAAAAGACTTGCATGAATTGATGCAATGTGAAATGAACAGAACCAGAATGTTGTACACAGTAACAGCAATATTGCATAATGAAGGATTGTGAATGACTTAGCTATTCTCAGCAATACAATGATCTAAGACTCCCAAAGGACTGATGATGAAACATACTATCCCCCTCCAGAGAAGAACTGATAATTGTTTGAATACAGACTGAAGTGGGCTATTTTTTACTTTTATTCAAGTGTTCATGTACAAAATGACTAATATGGAAATGTTTTAAATGATTTCACATGTATAATCTATATCTGATTGCTTATCCTCAGGGAGAGGGGAAGGAGGGATAGAATTTGGAATTCAAAACTTAAAATGTTGAAACATTGTCTTAACATATAATTGGGAAAAAATAAAATGTATTAAAAATAAATAAGTAAGTATATGATGTCATGATTGTGTGGAATAGAAAGAAAGGGGAGATAATGTGAGCTAGGGTGTGCAGCCTGGAATCTGGAATCTTTTTGAGTTCAAATCCAACCTCTGACACTACTGTTTGACCCTGGTTGAGTCACTTTGCTTTTTCTGTTTCCTCATCAGTAAAATGACTGTAATAATAACTTCCCAAGATTATTATGTGAATCAAAGGAGATAATTGTAAAGCACTTAGCATGGTGTCTGGCACATATAAATGCTAACTATTATTGTTCTTTTTCATATTACTGTTACAATCCTTAAGGAAGGTTTCATAGATAAAAGTAGGTCTTTAACAGGATCTGAAACTTCCCTCAATGTCTAAGGCCATTTCATGGTGGAATATCCTCCTCTTGGGCTCCTTTTTCTCACTGGTGAGTTTTGTGGGGAGGGGGGAGTGGTCCAGGTCAGACAACCTTCCTTTTCCTCCTAGCAAAGCTTCTGATTCTTCAGACCAGCAAGCCCCTTCTCCTTTGCCCCTCACACTTTTCAGCTCACTTTTGTGTAATCTTCCTCCATTAGAATGTAAATTCCTTGAGGCCATGGCCTGGTTTTTTTTTAATTTGCATTTTATAATCCCAGCACTCCCCCTAGATGCCTACTACCTAGTAAGCATCTTATAAACACTTCATGCACGGCATTATTAGAAATAAAGTGGGCAGGGAACACTTTATAGTAAACTTTTCTTTTTGTTGTTAAACCTGGAATTTCTAGAAAAGGTGATGATGTGGATATCCCAGCCTCAGCCACAAGACTGCCCAGTTCGAGGCAAGTCAGAGGAAAGTTGTTAGATTGAGGGGTTGCTGATCAGCATTGATAAAGGGAGAATCTATCTTGGGAGTTACCCACTTTGAGGATTTGTTTAGGGTCAGTTAGCCAGCTTTAACCTACCGATGGTTAAACTTTCTGTGTGACCATTCACACTGCCTAAATCCGGACTCAATACAAATTTGGCTTGATTTATTATATTTATGGTATCTGTAGATTTACTGTTTGTGTAGGCATAACTATTAATAAAGTTATATTATCCCCCCCATGGTTGTAAAACATTTTACCAGAACACCCCTGTATTACACTAAGAAAATTGCTTGAGTCAGCAGAAAGGCAGTAGAAAGCTCAGGGAAATAAGTGTCATTACCAGACTGTGCCTGATGACTGGGATAATTAATCATTATAATTACTAATTATATTAATAAGACCCAGCACATTAACATCACAATAGTAACATTTAATAAAATTATTTAACAACACTTAATATTTGTTAATACTATTAATAAATATTAATAAATGGGACAATAGAGCATCAGTTCTGGAGTCAGGAAGACTCATCTTCCTGAGTTCAAATCTGCACTTAGACTCTACTAGGTCTGTGGCCCTGGGAAAGTCATTTAACCCTATTTACCTCTGTTTTCTCTTCTGTAAATGAGCTGGAGAGGGAAATGGCAAACCACTCCAGTATCTTTGTCAAGAAAACCCCAAATGGGGTCACGAAGAGTCGGACACACAAAGATTGTATTAACAGAATTATAATACAGATTATTTTAAGTAATAATGAACAACCGGCACTTCTCTTACGATTTAATGTCTGCCAAATGCTGCTGTGCGTGCATTATCCCACAGGCCCTGCAGGCACGGCGGGGGCTCGGACCCTGCGTCCTCCACTAGGAAGCCGGTCCTCGCCTCTCCGGACCGCGCCCTTCGCTGCCAGGGGATCCCGCAGCAGGAGAGGAGGGGCGCGCGGCCTCACCCACCCAAAGGACTCAGGCCCCACGGATCAGCCTTTCCTTGGGCTCCTTATCGCTCGGGCCGGGCCGGCTGAGGCTTCTATCGGGAAGCAAAGGAAGGCGAGCCGCGGCCTCTGGGTCTGGGTGACAGAAAGCACAAAACCAACGAACGAACCACTCGGGCTTCCTACCTTCCCGGGGAGTGCGCGCGCGACCCTGGGGACATTCGAGCGACGACCTAGGAACTGGTCCAGGAGCAAGAGCAACCTGCGGCGCTAGCAACCAACGGTTCTCTTAGCAACGACCGGCGCCTAGAGATGACGTAAGCACGCACGCCTCCTCCAGGCCCTTCGTCTTGGATCTGCCACTTGCTATTGGATGTAGAGTAAATGGTCCTAGGCCTCGTCCAATGGGAAGGGGACGGCCTCCAGGGGGGCGGGACCTAAAGGGGTGGGGCGAACGGTCCTCATTTCAGGCAGCTCTCCCAGGCAGAGGTTGCAAGTTCCTGAGAGTGAGCGTCCCACGTGCAGGTGAGGTGACAGGCGGCAGGACCGAGTGTTGGCCGCAAGCGGTTCGCTCACGCGTGGTCCCGGCTGGGGGCCTGGCACAGGACGAGGAGAAGTCCGACGTGAGGGACGGGACGCGCCCACGTGGGTGTTTGAGGGGGTGCCCGTGAAGTGTGGCGTGGAGGGGCCCGGGGCAGAGCCTCGGGCTGTATCCCAGGGGCCAGGGTGTGCTGTGGCTTTGTAAGGTCGTTCAGGGTGATGCTGCAGGTATTCATTAGGTGCAGACTGTTTGCACACTACAGTTTTTTGTTTCAGTAGTGGTCTTAGTACTTGAACGTGTGGTCGATGATAATAGGACTTTTAATTCAACGAGTCTTGAGCGCCTGTTATGTGCCAGGCACTATATATGAGACATTACTGATTTCGGATAACTTGTATCTATTATCTCATCTAATTCTCAGATGATCCTCAAGAAATAAGTGCCACTGATACAGCCAGGCACCGTCATCCTTTGCGAGTGGCCTTTCCTGAGCCCCTCTAACTGCTAGTACCCTTCTTGGCGAATTATCTTGTATTTACTTTGTGTTTATGTATATGTACATACACCTATATGCGAGTCTTAGCTTTCTGTTTATGCTGTGTCTGTTTTTACTCATTTTTTGTACTTGTAGCCCTGGTGGCTAGCATGGTAGCTGACACATGATGGACAATTAATATATACTTGTCTGATACAATACCGTTTTTACACTTTATATATGTGTGTGTACTATATATGTACACAATATACAAAAGTACATATATGTGTGTGTATGTATGTATATATTACAGTGCCTGGCACTTGTTGTTCAGTTGTGTCTGATTCTTTGTGACTTTTCTTGGAAAAGATACTGGAGTGGTTTGCCATTTCCCTCTCCAGCTCACTTTCCAAATGAGGAAACTGAGGCTGGCAGGGTTAAGTAACTTGTCCAAGGTCAAAAAGTAAATGTTCAAGACCAGATTTGAATTCAGGAAGATGAGTTTTCCTGGCTCCAACCCTGGCACTCTATTCATTGTGCCATGTGATTGACTCAGTATATACTTGTTGACTACTTGCTACAGTACCCTTTTTACACTTGGAAACAGTCATGAGTGCTTGAGGAACTCTGGCTATCTCCTTGGTGTCTCTGGGTTTGAGTTGGGGGTATGGGTAGTGATGATTTTCTTGGATGTCAGAAGAGGAGGAAATATATAGAAGTGGTTGGACTTCTCAACAAGATTGGTGCTAGAAACTGTCACCCACAGGAGGAATGCAGTAGAACAAAACTATTAGATCTATGTGAGGAGAGGGGGAATCCTTCTCTTCTTCCTTCCCCACCCTAGTTGTATTTATGTGCATGTTTGTGTTTAATATATTTGCTATGGGCAGGAGTGTGAGGGATAGTTTATTTTCATATACCCTGTGGGTCTGAAACATGCTCAAAAGGCAGCAGGAGAATAAGAACTTTAATCCTGGGGGTAACTGTTTTTCTGGCAGCACTCTGTAGTCCCCCCTCACCCCTTGGGTTTTAGAATTCCCACTGCCTTAAGAACCTGAGAGAAGTGATCCTTACTGGTATCATGACATCATCTCTCATCATTATATTGGGAATTGTATAGCGATTCTGCTAATTTTTTTTTTTTTTGTTTTTTGGAGGGCAATTGGGGTTAAGTAACTTGCCCAAGGTCACATGGCTAGATTTTGTGTGTGTGTGTGTGTGTGTGTGTGTGTGTGTGTGTGTGTGTGTGTGTGTGTGGTGTCAGATCCAAGCTAGGTCCTCCTGACTCCGGGGCCGGGGCTGGCACTCTACTCACTGGCACTACCTAGCCATCCCTGGGGCCGGGGCTGGCACTCTACTCACTGGCACTACCTAGCCATCCCTGATTCTGCTAAGTTTTTAAGGGTGCTCCTTTTCTCCTTTGGAGTCTCTTGGTATGGAAGAAAGCAGCCCCAGGGGAAGAGAGCTAATTTCTGCTCATATATGTGGCAGTGATTATAAAACCCTTGAGATGTTTTGGACTAGTTTGGGTCAGAAACTCTTTAAGAGATCTCACTCTTAGTCTACCTATTCCCATAGCCATGGGAATAAAGCAAGGATCCCCTGCCTCACCACTATTCGTTGGCATAGTCCCAAAGAGAACAAAATGAAAACAGAAAAAAGTTAATGGTATAAACATCAAAGAAGGGTAAAAATTATTCTTATTTCCAGATGATATCAAAGTAGTCTTAGAAAACTCTAGAGAATCTGCAAGGAAATGAATTAAAACAATAACTTAGATAAAGTGTAGATTACAAAATACACAAAAATCATCAGCATTTCATTACCATATTAATAAAAACCAGGGGGGCGGCTAGGTGGCACAGTGAGTAGATCCGCTGGCCCTGGAGTCAGAAGGACCTGAGTTCGGATCCGGCCTCAGACACTTAACACACACAAACAAAAACCTAGCCGTGTGTCCTTGGGCAAGTTACTTAACCCCAATTGCCCTCCAAAAAGCAAAAAAAAAAAAAATACATTTGGAAGTTACTGTGTTTTATGGTCACCATGAGTTTTTATAAAAATCCTCCCTCTTCCCCAATCTTTAGTTATTAATTATTCTCACAAATCATTAATTATTCTTGCTATTAACTCCTAGAAAATTGCTGGAGTAGATTACATACATATAGGCTCTTCCACCCTGGAATTGTCACTCTCCTTTTCACCTCCTTGGTGGCTTCTCACTCAATTAGCACCTTTCTGCCCATAGCTCTTATTTTACTAAACCTTGGCTTCCCCTCAAGGTTATTGTTACTCAGCTGTTTTTCAGTCTTGTCTGACTCTTTGTGACCCCATTTGGGGTTTTCTTGGTAAAGATGCTGGAGGGGTTTGCCATTTCCTTCTCCAGCTCATTTACAGATGAGGAAACTGAGGCAAAGAGGGTGAAGTGACTTGCCCAGGGTCATACAGCTAGTAAGTGTCTGAGGCTGGATTTGGTATTAGGAAGATGAGTCTTCCTGACTCCAGGCCTAGAACTCTATCCACTTTGCCACCAAGCTGCCCAAGGTTACTTTGTGTTAAGCCTCTTAGAAGGAAGGAACTGTTCCGTTTTCCGTTTTTGTTTTTTGTATCCCCATCACCTAGCATAGTTCCTGGCACATAGTAGGCATTCTTTGGTTGGTTGTTTGAGGGGCTCACACCTACCTTATTTCACTCCATTTTTTAATTTCTCATTATCTCTTAAAATTACCTGGTATTTACCTTGCACAGAATTATCTGGGTACATGTTAATAAACAGTTTGCCATATGAGAAAGCATTGTACTAGTTACTGGGGGGATAGAAATTTTGGGTAATAATTGTTTCTACCCTCCTGGATATTATAATCTAGTTTGGGAAGAGATACACATGGAACTATTACAAAATGGTAAGTTTTAACTTCTTCTTTTTGAGAAGACAACTAGGGGCGGCTAGGTGATGCAGTGAATAGAGCACCAGCCCTGGAGTCAGGAGGACCTGAGTTCAAATGTAGCCTCAGACACTTAGTAGCTGTGGGACCCTGGACAAGTCACTTAACCATACTTTAGACAGTATGGTCCGTAGGGTCAAGAAGAGTCAAACACAACTAAATGACTAAACAACAGCAATCTTCTTATCAACTTATCTTGCTGGGGATCCAGGTCTCCATCCCACTTCTCCCCTGTCTTCTTACCATGGTCCTCCTCTTTCATTGTCACCCTAGTTGAAACTTGGGAATAAATGAGGAACAGATAAAGTGCTTTGCAGGCCTGCTGGATTTGGAGTCAGGAAGACCTGAGTTCAAATCCCACCTTAGACATTTAGAGCTGTGTGACTCTTGGTGCCTCAGTTTCCTCATCTATAAAATAGGGATTATAACTGCTAGGTCTGCTGACTGTATTGGGTGAGCTTTCAGGTTATTTTGCCAGTGTCCAGGCCTCCTATACTTCCTAGCTATTTTCTCATCATCCCCCCTCCCCCTTCTCTTTTGACATCCCTTCATGTATTGTCTTCCTTGATTAGAATATAAGGTTTTTGAGGGCGGGACATCTTGCTTCCTTCAATTTGTATCACCAGGGATTGGCACAGTGCCTGGCATGCAAGTCAGTGCTTAATAAGGGTTCTATCTTGATATCTAAGTGCATTCGAGGTACAAGCAAGTTACTAAGTAAAAACCAAGGAGGAAAGTCCCTAAATGGAAAGATAACTGGGAAGGTCAGGGAAGACTTTCTGAAGAGGGCATTGCATTTAGATTGGGCCTTACTGCACAGGTAGCCATTCACCAGGCTTGTGGGTATAGATACTTATGTGTATAACCAGCTAGCTAAGGCATCTCATATATAGATAATAGTAGCCACAGAGACGGGAAGGCCTGGAGCACGGATATGGAGGACTGTCACATTAAGCATTTTAACATTAGACTTGGAGTTGGATCATTGTATCAGATACTATATATATATATGCATATCTGCACTAAAAAACACAAACACAGTGATGGAGAGGATCATGAATGAGGGCACTGACATCTGGGGGAATAAGTGCAGAGGTCTAAGATGAGCTGAAATGCTCTGAGAACATTGAGGAAAGACGTCAATTTTACCTGGAGGGAGGGTCATCAAAGGCTCTAGCAAGGGAGCACCCCCTGACTTGGCCACTGAGGAAGATCCCAGAGGAGGACCTGTTCCTAGAGTCAGATTCTAGAGAGCCTTGAATGACAGCAATAGGAATTGATACATTTTCAGTCAGTGCTAGGGAAATAATAAAGGTTTTTCAGTAGAGAATTGACTTCATTAGAGGAGTAAATTAGGAAGATTCCTCAAAGGGCCGGTTTGATGGATGCTTTGGAGGCAGGAAGATGAGCTAGGAAGCTTGTATTGTCATTTTGGTTGAAGAGATGAGTGCCTGAATAAGGGTGGGGACAGTGGGAATGCCAAGTCAGTGAAAAAGCATTTATTAAGTGTTTTCTGCAGTGCTGGGGACACAAAGAAAGACAAAACATAGTCTGTAGAAAGTGTCTTCCTTCAACAGGTGGGATTTGAGCTGAGTCTTGAAGGAAATTGGAGATTCCAAGAGATTGAGGTGAGAAGGTGGAGGAGCATTCCAGGCATCGGGAGACAGCCAGTACGAGGGCACAGAGATGGGAAATGTAGAGCTGTAAATAATCATCAGGAGTTATTTTTTTCTAGGTACTGATATGGTCAGACTGTATTAGAATGGAGAGAGATTTGGCCAGGGAGGCCAGTTGGGAAGATATTGCAGTAGTCTAGGCAAGAAGTGAAGAAGAATGGAACTAGGGTGATAACCCTGAACTAGGGTGTGATTGGAGAGAAGGGATGTTTGGCCTTGGTTTGTTATGTGGCTTGAATGAGTGTGAGGAGACTGAGGCTGTCACTGAGATTGGGATCAGGGTCCCTTAGGAGGATGGTGGTTGCCTCTACAGTAATGAGGAAGTTTAGTAGAGGGTCAGAATTTTTTGGGAAAAATAGCTGGACTTCTTTGAGAAACCTTTGTGACATCCAGGTAGAGATAGCTAACAGGAAGCTGATGTTACTGGACACCCAGTCAGGAGAAGAATGGGGGCTGAATATTTAGATGGGTTTTACCTGAATAGAGATTGTGGTTAAATCCATGGAACCTGATGAGATTATTGGGGGGTGGGGGAGGAAGAAGAGGGAGAGACGATGGTGAGAGCATGCCAGTGCACAAGCCCATGCCCACGTCCAAGACATAGTTCTGGGAGGGGGCTCGGATTCTGCAGAGGAGACTGAGGATCAGTCAAACAGGAGGAGAGAGAAGTGTCAGGAAAATCCAGGGAGCAGCGTTTGTCTATCTAAAGAGGGGTTGGTCCACCAGTGTTTCAGAGGTCAAAAGAGAGAGGGAACATGGCATGGTGTTTAAGAGGTAAGAGGACCTGGGTTCAGATCCCACCTTGGACATTTATTAGTTGTGTGGCCATGGGCAAATCATTTTATTTCTTTGAGACTCATTTTACATTTGCCTATAAAAGTCTTAATACCTATTGTATCCACCTGTAAGTGTTGTTGTGAGGCTCTTAAAACATATGTAAGATGTTTTGTAAACTTTACACGTGTGTATGTGTGTGTGTAGAGACACATGTATATGTTTTAAAAATTATAATTGACTAGAAGGCAGCGTTCCCTAGAGGCTCAGATTCTTAGCCAGGGAAGACCTGGTTTCAAGTCCTGCCACAGATACATGCAGAGTTTTTTTACTGTAGGCAAATTATCCTCTCAGTATTCTAGGTAATTTTCTAAGCCTCTGGTGTCATCCTATGTTGAGAAAGGTAGTTTCCTCACAGGTCTGATCCTTAACCTGTGAATTAGAAAATCATCAGACATTAAAATTTAAATATATAAAGAAGGCTAGAAAACGAGGATTATATATATATATATATATATATATATATATATATATATATATATATATATATATATATATATATATATATCTTTGACTGTTACATATACATATGTGTGTGGATGTATGTTGTTCAATCGTGTCCAACTATTTGTGACCTCATGGACCTTAGTATGCCAATACTGTCCTTGGGTTTTTCTTGGCAAGGATGCTAGAATGGTTTACCATTTCCTCCTCTAGTAGATTAAAACAAACAGAGGTTAAGTGACTTGTCCAGCATCACACAGCTAATCAGTCTCTGAGGCCATATTTGAGGTCATATTTGAACTTGGAAAGATAAGTCTTCCTGATTCCTAGTCCATCCAGCAGTCTATGCACTATGGAGCCACCTAGCCGGCTGTGTGTGTGTGTGTGTGTGTGTGTGTGTGTGTGTGTGTGTGTGTAAAGCCACACTTATCGTGGCAGTACACTACTGTCCTGCTAGTCTTGTGATCCCTTCTGAACTTAGTTCTGTTTCATTTAATGTTCTTTCCTCTCTTTATTTTGGTATCCACCTTGGCCTCCAGTCCCTTCACCCCTCAGTACTCTTGCAGCCTGTCTGTCATACCAGCCCCGCCTTTTCTTCCCTCCCTTCCTAGTCTTCCCCCCATTAGCCGTTTCAATGTTGTGCTTACCTCTCCTTTTGAATCCCTTGTCCCCTTGTCTGTTACCACTCACACCTTGCCATACTCGACTCTGTGATCTTTCTTCCTTGGTTTTATTTGTGTGGTGTCCAGAGGAAGTCATGTGACTGGGCTCCCTACCCGTTTTTGTTATTTCATCTCAACTGGGCCTTCATTACATTGAGGTCTTCCTCTTCCTCCTCCCTAACTGCATCTCTTGTACACCTCCAAAATGACTCCCCCACAATAGCAACTGTTTGATACCTTTTCTCACCCCATTCTCTGAATAGTATGACTTTTTACTTCAGTCAAAAAAAGAAGAAGAAAGTGGGGGGCAAAACCAAGATGGCAGCATAGAAGCAGGAAAACATCCTGCACTCCCCCCATAATCACCTCAAATACCTATTAAAAATGATTCTAAACAAACTTTAGAGCTACAGAACCCACAAAGTGAGAGAGAAACCTCCCACTGAAGGCAG
This sequence comes from Gymnobelideus leadbeateri, assembly GCA_011680675.1. Taxonomy (NCBI): domain Eukaryota; kingdom Metazoa; phylum Chordata; class Mammalia; order Diprotodontia; family Petauridae; genus Gymnobelideus; species Gymnobelideus leadbeateri. The sequence goes on along the minus strand of WOXC01008725.1, from coordinate 1,301,178 downwards.
CCCAGCAAGCAGACAGGAAGGGTGCATCACGGCATGTTGGGAGCAGTGCCAGACCCATGTGAGCCCATGATTTTAGCCTTAGGGCGGCCCCAACCCTGAAGCTAAAAGCTGACTTCAGGAGAGTGGATCACCAGCAGCTGTGGAGGTTTACAGATTTATCAACCCATAAATGCCAAAGATAAAGTGAGAGGTCAGTGGACTTTGGGAACAGGGAGTCTGGGAGTGTGGTCTGGCCTCTGCCCCTGGAGGGAGAAGCAGCTGAGGAGTGGCAGCAGGGGCATGGCTGCTTCAGACCTCCTGGCCTGCACATTGTAGGGGGACCAAACGAACATTCAGAGGGTAATCACTCTTGCTTTAACCTGCTTGGATCTGGATGACTGTCTAGGGTGGAGGTCCTGGGGTATGAGACCAGGTGCCAGAGCTGGTGGAGTCTTCAGAGAGGGCACCCAACTAATAGCTCCTGCAGCTGAGAAAACCCCAGCAATTTGGGACAAAACTCTCTTCTTTGAAAGCAGAATTCTACTGTGGTAAAAAGCTCAAAAGGCAAGTAATTGATTGGCAACATGAGCAAGCAAAGGAAGCAAAACAAGCACAGCAATCTGAGTTTGAAGCTTTTTGGGGGGACAAAAAGGATCAAAGCATGGAACAGGAGGAAGACAGTGAAGTCAGAACTCCTGCACCAAAAGCTTCCAAGAAAAATATGAATTAGTTACAGGCCATAGAGGAGCTTAAGAAGGATTTTGAAAACCAAATAAGAGAAGTAGAGGAAAAATTGGGAAGAGAAAGGAGAATGATGCAAGAAAATCATGAAAAGAGAGTCAACAACCTGACTGAAGAAAACAACACCTTAGAAAATAGACTAACTCAAATGGCAAAAGAGGTTCAAAAAGCCAATGAGAAGAATGCCTTAAAAAGCCAAATTTGCCAGATGGAAAAAGAATCTCAAAAGCTCACTGAAGAGAATCATTCCTTCAGAATTAGATTGGAGCAAATGGAAGCTAGAGACTTTATGAGAAATCAAGATACTATTAAACAGATCCAAAAGAATGAAAAAATAGAAGGCAATGTGAAAAATATCTCATTGGGAAAACCACTGACCTGGAAAAGAGATCTAGAGAAATAATTTAAAAATTGTTGGACGACCTGAAAGCCATGATCAAAAAAAGAATCTAGAAATCATTCTTCAAGAAATTCTTAAGGAAAATTGCCCTGATGTTTTAGAACCAGAGGGCAAAATAGAGGTTGAAAGAATCCACCCATCACCTCTTGAAAAAGATCCCTAAAAGAAAACTCCTAGGAATATTATAGCCAGGTTCCAGACTTTCCAGATCAAGGAGAAAATATTATAAGCAGCCAAGAAGAAATAATTTGAATACTGTGGAAACATAATTAGGATAACACAGGATCTGGCAGCTTCTACACTGAGGGATTGAAGGGCTTGGAATATGATATTCTGGAGGTCAAAGGAGGTGGGATTAAAACCAAGAACCACCTACGCAGCAAAACTGAGTATCATGTTTCAGGGGAAAATATGGTCATTTATTGAAATAGAGGACTTCCAAGTATTCTTGAAGAAAAAACCAGAGTTGAATAGAAAATCTGACATTCAGATACAAGAAGCAAGAGAAGCATCAGAAAGTAAAAAAGGAAAAGAAATCATAAGGAACTTATCAGAGTTGATCTATTTGCATTCCTATATGGTAAAACAATAATTGTAACTTATGAAACTTATCTTAGTATGAGAATAGTTGAAGGGAATATAAATGTGTATATATATGTATACATACATACATATGTCTATATAGGAGGGTATATGGGTGTATGAATACATATATGTGAATGTGTGTATATACGTTTACAGGTATACATAGACAGAGGGCACAGGACCAATTGAATAGGAAGGGGTGATACTTAAAAGGTGAAATTGAGAGGTGAGAGAAGAATATAGTGAGAGGATATGGGGAGAGACAGAATGGGGTAAATTATCTCATACAGAAGAGGCAAGGGAAAACTGTTACAATGGAGGGGAAGAACAGGAAGGCAAAAGGAAATGAGTCAACCTTACTCTCATTGAATTTGGCTTAGGATGGGAATTACATACACACTAAATAGGGTATTGCACAGGAGACTAAGGGGGAAGGGAATGAAAGGGGGGATGATGGAGGGGAGGGCAGGTTTCGGGGGAGGGAAAGCACACACTTTTGCAAAGGGACAGGGTCAGAGTAGATAATAGAACAAGTGGGGTGCAGGATAGAATGGAGGGAAATATAGTCAAGTCTTTCACAGTACATCCACTATGGAAATGTTTTGCATAGCTACACATATACAACCTATTTTGAATTGCCTATCTTCCCATTAAGGGTGGGTGATGAGGAAAGAAGGGAAAGAATTTGGAATTCAAAATTTTAAAAGATTATTATCATTTATTTTTACATGCAGCTGGGAAATAATATATACAGGCACTGGGGTATAGAGATCCATCTTGCCCTGCTGGAAAGTTGGAGGGGGTTTGGGGGAGGATATAGCAGATTGGGAGTAGGGAGTATACAGTGGGATTGCTGTTTAGGGGTGGTGGGTAGGGCAAAGATGGGGGAAAATTTGTAACTGAAAATCTTGTGGAAATGAGTGATATAAACTAAAAACAAATATAAAATTTAATTTAAAAAAAACTATTAACTCAGAAAAAAAAAGGAAAAAACCCAAGACAAAAAAACTGGCATTCTCCAGAATTGGCAATCTCAAGCATCTCTTCTATTAACACCTCTGCAGCACTCAGCATTGTTGATAATCTTCTTCTCTTAGATATTCCCTTTTCTGGATTTTCTTGACACTAGTCTTTCTTGGTTTCCCTTCTATCAATCTGCATATTCTTCCTCTGTCATCATCTATATCAGCCTGTCTCTCACACCCCTGGCTCCATTCTGGATCCTTTTTCTCTATATTCTCTGTGATCTAATCTGCTTCCAATTATCATCCTTATGTAGATGACTGAAAAATGCATATGTATGTATATATGGATATTTATATGTACATGTGTGTATCTGTCTCCTGAACTCTAGGCCTACATCATTTACAGACCTTGGGATTTCAAACTTAATATATCTAATATAACTCATCATTTTCCCTCCAAACCCACCTTCTAAACTATTTTTATACTATTGAGGATACTGTCTTTCTTCCACCACCACCCTTAAGCCCCTTCCCATTCCCTGCATTAAAGCTATCCTTGACTTTTCACTCTTCCTTAAGGCACATATTCAATTACTTGCCAAGTCTTGTCTATTCCACCTCCAGTGCACTTTGGGCAGTTGACCCTCTCTTTCTGTTTAACACAGCCAGCACTCTCGTTCAGGCACTTATCTCCTCTCATCTGCAATGGTTTTAGTCAGTAAGCATTTATTAAGCCCCTGCTATATGCTGAGAATTATGCTGCATGGAGGGGATACAGAAAAAGGTAAAAACCAAGCCCCTGCCCTCAAGGAGTTCACAGTCCAATTGGGGGATAGAACGTGCCTACAAATACGTATAAATGATATACAGACAGTGTGAACGGAAGGTAAGCCTGGAGCGGGGCACCAGCCGTGGAAGGGACCCATGAAAGGTCCCACAGAGTGGGATTTGAGCTGAGTTTCGGAGGGAGCCAGAGAGGCCATAGTGATTTTTTTCTACTTCTCCAAAATACATGGTCTGAGAACTTGTTTTTGTAACTGCAGGGAGTTATGCATTTTTTTTCTGTTGCAGGATGCCGGAGCAAAAGATGAGAAGAACTGAAGTGTCAGAGAAAAATAAAAGGAAATTAAAGAATCTGCTGACAGGAGAGGAGGCCCTTGCACAGGTGAAGCCCCTGAAGAAGAAGAAGAAGAAGGTGAGTGCCATGGCAGGAGTTCAGGGCCATGCATGTTGTGCATGCAGCTAGGTCGCTCCTGTTCTTTACTTTTCCTGGTTCTGTACCAGATCTGGTTGGTTTCATTCTGTGGCCTCTTAAAACTTTTTGTATATACTTAGGGACTGGCAAAAAATTGAGTTTGGTCAGAGCCAAAGGAAAGGAAAGCCAGTGAACACTTATAATTCACAACATTGATAGAAACTTCTTCAGCCTGTGGAAGCTTATTGCCTGTCCTACTGCTGTAACATCTCTATGACCATAACCAGAGCAGGGAGGAGACAGTGAGTTTTGTGATCTCAGAAGGATTCTTGTGGCTAAGGTTTGCATGCATAGCTGGGGCAGTAGCACAGTAGGGATTGTTCAGGTGACAGGATGTGTTCAGGGCTGCTTCCTAGGAGGCCCTTCAACACTTCACCAGAGAATGATTTGCAGTTACTACCACCGAGGGAGTAGAGATTTTTTTCCTTTTTACTCCAAAATTAGTGCTCTTGGGATCACAGTATTAGATTTAGGGCCTGAAGGGACTTTAGAAATCATGTATTCTTCTGTAGTACGCACCTTCCCCAATATCTATCACAACAAATATTTTATTGACTGATTTGAATGGGGAATGAATTTATTCTCAGCAAATATAAATCCCCGAGTTCAAATGATGACCAAATGAGTCAAAAGGACGCAACAGAAAGAGCATTGGGATAGGAGTGGGAAACCTAGAGCTTGTTCTATCATTAAGTGGTTGTGAGACCTTGGAGAAGTTGCCTCCCCTCCCAGGACCTCATTCCCCTTTAAAATGAGGAGATTGCACTGGGTCCCTGATGACCAACTAAAATAGACACAAGTCCCTGGAGGTTGAGTGGGGGAGTTTATTGACTTGTAAAACCAGAAATCCTCATTAGCTATGTCCTGTTGCTTTTTTATTTATTTTGGTAAACATTTCCCAGTTCCATTTAATCTGATGTGGGACCCCTTGACACTTCCCTTTTAGCTCTATGTTCTTTGACACAATGAGCTAGTCATAATTTGCAAAAATCAAGTCTCTTAATTTGGACTGTTGTTCTGGGTTTCATTTCTAGTTGGTTTCCTCCTCTGCTCTTGGTAGCAAGTTGAAACTGTTCACTCTGGAGCCATCTGAAGCCCAGGAATTAAAAGTTTCTTTTTTTATACTGGATTCCTTGTAAGAAGATTTTCGTCTGGTTCCTCTCCCCATCTCTTTTCATTTATTTACTTTTTTTTTTCTTTTTGGAGGGCAATTGGTGTTAAGTGACTTGCTCAAGGTCACACAGCTAGTTTTTGTGTTAAGTGTCTGAGGCCAGATTTGAACTCAGGTCCTCCTGACTCCAGGGCTGGTGCTCTATTCTCTATACCACTTGGCCACCCCCTTATTTTTATTTAATTACACTGCATTTATATCTGAGAAATCCAGTGATTAAAAAGCACAAATGACTTTTAAATCCTGTGTACTTAACACCTCACTTTTTCTTTTCAGATCCACAATTTCTTTCCCACTTCCCTCCTCCTCCCACCCACCAAATTGAAAGTAAGATACATTAAACCTCTCTTACCAATATGTATAGTCAAACAAAACAAATTCCCATGCTGGCTGGGTCAAAAAGAAAAAAAGTCTCAATTTGTACTCTCGAGTCAGTCAGCTCTATTAGGATGTGCATAGCATCTCATGCTATTCCTTGTTACCATTCGCTGAAGCTAGTTATGCTGTTCATGTTGAAGTGTGATCTGGCTTCTTTAAAAGAGTTTTCTTTATAGGTGTCAGAGAACCTGGGTTTGAATGATTCTGCCATGGTATGTGTGTCTTTGGGTGCTTCAGTCATTTAAGCTATAAAATTCAAGAGTTAGGTTAAGTCATCAATCTCTCAGTTTCCTTATAGCTCTAAAGCTATGATTCTATGACCCTTTGCTACCTCACACATTCCTCCATGAAATTTTTGCCTTTAGTTTAAGAGGAAAGGTCTGTCTTTTCATCATTAGTCTCTTTCCCTTACCCTTGCTGGCAGGCTTGACATTTAGGTATCCTGCCAAATAATTCTTGCTTAGTTAAAACCATCATACTTCCAACCCATATTTATTTTATGGTTACTTCTTCCCAAACCAGTCACCATGACTCTTAAATCCACTTACTTGGTAGTAATTTTTTTTTAAGGGGCGGAGAAGGGGTGATAATAGTTGTAGCAACATTTGGTATCAACCTGCCTCAGTCTAAGAATATGATTGTAGCTACTATCCTATATCAAAGGAGACATAACCTTTAAAGATGATTTAGGGAAATAGAACCAGGAACAGTGCAGTGAGGATATGGTTTGATTTAGCATATTCACATGGAGACCATGAGGGAAGATATTTGGATTAATCTCAATCTCATGAAGAAGGAAGAAGAAAGTTTGTTTCCTGCAGCCTGTGGAGATGCCAACTGACCAGAAGGTGTCAGCAACTACTTTCAATCAGAACTAATACTCCATTCTGTTTCCATTAAGGTACTCTTTCCCTCAGGGCCAATATGCCAGTTCTTGGATGAATTTTCTTCTTGATTTTCATTTGGGTAAGGTGATATGACCCAGGAGGAGGGCCTGTGGTCTTGAAGTTTTTTGTTTTTAGTTAGTCTTTTTTTAAAGGACTGAAAACCATCCTTAAGCAAAATGGAGGTGAAGATTCTGCCTTAGGAAATGGAATTGGGCCTTATTTAGGAGGGAGATCAGTTCTCATTATCATTTCTGGTTCTCTGGGGAAATTGTTAAAAAAAAAAGCAGATTTCTCCATTAAAATTGTTGTTTAAGAAAAAAAAATCATAAAGTAAGCTCAAGTATTTATGAAGGGGATCAGATTTAAGAGGCCTGGAAAACAGTATTCCCTGTCCACCAGATAGGCATGATGTGGAAAATTACTGCAGTGAACTCAGCTCTTTGTGAACTCAGTTCTGTTATTTACCGATCCCCCAATGCTTTCTTGAAGAACCTTCTAAACCCACAGTGGACGACAGAAGATACTGTCCCTTCCCATTGGTCATTGTACTGCCTTCCCAGAAATTTAATCATGAAGAAGACTCATCAGGTCATCCAGTCCATTCCCTGGGCACTCATACAGAATTACTTCCCACAGAATAAAGCTCAAAATGTTTGGTCCAGGATTGTTCAAGTGAATCAAGTGATAGAGTTTTCTTCCATTCTCTCTGGACACTTTGATAGAGTTACAGTTCATACTTTGGGAATGTCACCTTCATTTCCTTTTGGCCTATGATTCTATAATTTTTTTTATTCAGTGACTATTTGCTTCTACCTTTTTATTCTGCACAGCTTTCTAAACGATTCCTCAATCCTTATGAGTTTCTCCTTATGGAACCTCATCAGTCTTCCTTTCTCACCTCCCCCAATTCACTTATCAGTTCTCTGTTCAGCTATCACTGTATTGAGTACAGTCTCAAAGCACAGGGGCTGGTGATTGGTGGTGGTGGTTGTGGTGGGATGGAAAGAAAGAATGATTTTAGAAGACAGTACTTTCACGAGACATCCCCAAGATAAGATGAGATTTCAAAGCAGTGATTTCCAGAGAGCCTGGCATGTCTGAACTATACCTTCAAACTTCCGGGTCAGTTATTTCCCAGTCTTCTTTAGAATGTAAGACCAGTTTTTCCCTCTGTATTCTGTCCGATTTGGGCTCTTTGGGGGGAAAACATTAGGAATCTTGGAGCTTTATTCCCTTGAGACATTCAACCTGCCCTCTTTATAGGCTGAAGTCAATACATTTTCATTTCTTGGAGGAATAAAAGGTTTTGTTTTTTGTTATTTAGCAGATTAGCAAGACTAAGGTTAGAAAACCTTTGCCATTTGCTTTAACTCAAAGGTATCTTATTTTTAAAAGGTTTTATTAATATCTTTTGTCTTTTGCAGGAGGATTTGAGTTCAAATCTTACCTTAGCCTCTAACTAGCTATGTGATCCTAGGCAATTCACTTAACCTACCTCAGCCTTGGTTTCCTTATATAATAGCAGATGCTCCTCAGGTGTGCTGTGATGAGATATCATATGTAAAGTACTTTCCAAACTTTAAAGCACTGTGGAAGTGATAGCTATTATTATTCTTACATCATTTCTGGGACCCCCTCATCTCTTTTCCTGCCCCTCCCTCCAATACTGAATACACTCTCACAACAAAGAAAAGTAATAAGCAAAGCCACCTGACATAGTGACTCCATGTATGGACAGACTGCAGTTACTACCTCCACCTTCTTTCCTCTGAGTCGACTCTCAATTCCTTGAAGTCCAGCTTCTAGCCTTATCGTTCAAGTGAAATTGTGTCTAAACTTATAAGTGATCTTTTATTTGTCAAATCTGATGACATTTCCTTAGTCTTCATTTTTCTTGACTTTTCTGAAGTATTTAATACTGTGGACCACTCTTGTCTCCTAGATAATCTCTCCAGGGATTTGTGACACTGTCCCCTCTGGGTTAGCCTCCCACCAGTCTGACTACTCCTTCTTAGTCTCCTTCATTGGCCTATCTTCCATTTTATGCTGCCTAATAGTTGGTGTTCTACAAGGTTCCTTCCTTCTCTCTGAACACTCTCAGTGACCTTATCAGGTCCAGTTTAATTATCATATATCTGTGTAGCTGACTCTCAGATCTATATCTCTAGCCCTTATGTCTTTCCTGGCCTCTAGTCCTGCATTCTGACCTGCCATCTGGAAATTTCCAGCTAAAGGGCCAGTAGGTATCTTAAACTTAACTGGTCTAAAACAGAACCAATTATTCAACCTAAACCCCATTTTCTTCTGAAGTTCCCTGTTTCTGTTGAGGTCACCTCCATGTTTATAGTCACCTTCTTTTCCTCACTCTCACCCCAAATAACCAAAAAGTTGCCAGATAATTCTAGCACCACAATACCTCACATTCTCCATTCACACACTCTAGGTCAGGGCTTCATCATCTATGGTCTAGGCTAATACAGTAACCTACTTCTTAGTCTCATTACTTCAGTTCATTCCTATTCCAGTTCATCCTCCATGCAGCTGCCAAAGTGATTTTCCTTATGCACAAATCTGACTATGTCACTTCTCTACTCAGGAAACAGCAGTGGCTCCTTATTACGCTGTTTGGCTTTTAAAGCCCCTTAAAACATGGCCCTGCCGATCTTATTACATGTTACTTCTGTTCACCCTCTCTGCATTCCAGTTATACTGGACCTCTTAACATTTCCTCATACACTAGATTATATTTCCTGTCTTTCCTCTGGTCCAGGTGTTCTTAACCTTTTTTTGTGTGTCATGGGTCTTTTTGGCAGTCTGATTAACCGTATGGGACATAATTTTTTTTTAATATGTTTTTAAATTATTGAAAGAAATGTTAAATTTTGGCTAGAGGCTAATCAAAGTAAGAATTCCCCACCCCCCACCCCACGCCCCATCCAAGTTCATTATTTTACCAAGAATATGAGGAGAGAAAGGCTTCCTAGCAGCTCTTCCCAAAAGGGAGTCTTATAACCTACTCATTTATTTCTCACAGATTGAATAAATAGTGGGCAAGTTTTACAAAGCTTCTATTTCTTGCTTATCTTGTCTATTCCACTGTTTAATTATTGCCAAATTGTTTTGGTGACAACCATTTGGTAATATAATTTGAGGTCTGAATGTTATCTCCCTTTTCTTTGTGCATGTTTTTATTATTTCTCTTGAGATTATAGATCCTTTCTTCCTCAAAATGGATTTTGTTATTGTTTTGGCTAGATGGTAACATGATGGCTTTGCATTAATTTTATAAATTCTTACACTTTGCACAGTATCTGGCACATAATGAGTTCCTACTAAATACTTTTTGTTAGCTGATTAAATTAATATAGTATAGTCATTTTATATTGACCTGGCCCAATCACAAGCAGTAACTATTTCTATCAATATTTCTTTTTCTTTTTTTTTATTATTTATTTCTAAATAATAAATTAATTTTTTTATTCTTTATTTTATAGTGTTTTGTTGTTTTATTTATATAAATCTTGCTTGTGTCTTTGTAAGTTAACTTGGTGATATTTTATGAACTTTGTAGTTATTTAAGTAGAATTTCTGTTATTGTTTCTTCCTGGTTTTTATTGGTTTGGTTTTTTTTTGTTTGTTTGTTTGTTTTGCTTTTTGGAGGGCAATTGGGGTTAAGTAACTTGCCCAAGGTCACACGGCTAGGTTTTTGTTTGTGTGTGCCTTAAGTGTCTGAGGCTGGATCCGAACTCAGGTCATTCTGACTCCAGGGCCAGCGATCTACTCACTGTGCCACCTAGCCGCCCCCCTGGTTTTTATTAATATGGTAATGAAATGCTGATGATTTTTGTGTATTTTGTAATCTACACTTTATCTAAGTTATTGTTTTAATTCATTTCCTTGCAGATTCTCTAGAGTTTTCTAAGAATACTTTGATATCATCTGGAAATAAGAATAATTTTTACCCTTCTTTGATGTTTATACCATTAACTTTTTTCTGTTTTCATTTTGTTCTCTTTGGGACTATGCCAACGAATAGTGGTGAGGCAGGGGATCCTTGCTTTACCCCTATTTTTACCGAGAAAACTTCTAGTGTTTCTCCTTTGCAAAAAATACTAACTCTTAGTTTTAGATATATGCTTTTGATCATATTAAAGAGGGGCATTTACCTGCCTATGCTAATTTTGTTTTTTAACATGATTTTGTCTTCTATTTTATTTAAAAAAATTTTGCATCTGTTGAAAAATAATATGATTTAAGTAATTTTTTTCCCTAAAGACAAATGGTTCTTGCATCTTTGATATGAATCCAACTTGGTCATAGCGAAGTATTTTTTGAGTATATTCTTATTGTCGACTCTTCCAAGAATTTTATTTATTTTTTTCATCACTATTCAGTAGTGAAATTGATCTACCATTCTCTTTGCCTTATTTACCCCTGGGATGGGGAACAGGACCATATTTGTCTTATAAAAGGAGTTTGATAGACTGTTCTCTCTTTCTTTTTAGTATAAATATTAAATGTTCTTGAATGGTTATATTAATAAATGAAGTCGATCCATCTGAGCTAGGAGATTTTTCCTTCAGCATTTCAATTATGACTTGCTCAGTTTCTTTCACTGAGATTAAGTTTTTTAAGATATCTATTTCTTTTTTGTTAATTTGGGCATGTTCTACATATATATGTATATATATACATATATACATATATATATATATATATATATATGTATTTAAAGCAGTTGGGGTTAAGTAACTTGCTCAAGGTTACATGGCTAGTCATTATTTATGTGTGTTATTTTCAGAGGCTGGAACCTATCCTGGGTCCTCCCGACTCCAGGGCCGGCACTCTTACTCACTTCGCCACCTAGCCACTCCTTGTTCTATATTTTAAAATTTTTATTTTATTTTTAATTTATGGCATTAAACAATAATTTCTAAAATATAATATAATAAAAACAATTACAATGAAATTGCAAATCCATTTTGTACAACTTGCTATCCCTTTTAAATATATAGTAAAGTTATAATATAAATTTCTTTTTTCTTTTCTCCTTTTCTTCCCTTTACCCTCCCCTGCCGTAGACATAGCTACTGTTAGACACAAATAGGTAAATATGTAAAATTGTTCTATATACTCATTCATTCCCTTTGAATTTTTGTTGGCATATAGTTATGTGCAGTAGTTTTTGATAATTCTCTTCCCCTCTGTAGTGAATTCACTCCCTTCATTTATAATTTGATTTTCCTCCTTTTTTCTTGATCAGCTTAGCTAATGGTTTATTGATTTTTTAAAAAATCATTAAAAAAACCCTAGCTCTTAGTTTTGTTTATCATTTCTATTTTTTTGTTCTCAAGTTTCTCTTTATTCAGTTTTTTAAAATTTCAAATTTTTTTTCTTTTATTCTTTCAGTTAGACTGTGAGGAAATCAGATTTGTGTAGGAACCTTGGACTTGCAGAGGTACAGCTCAGATAGGGGCCAGCCACCTCCTTCATTTCCCTACCTCCTTAGAGTTAATTCCCAAAGCCCTTCCAGTTGAGGGTCTTCAAATTGAAGATCAGGATTTGCCTCCACCAATCCCTTGAAGACTCGTCCCTCCCACCCCCAATCTGTTATTGATTTATTTATTTTGGGAACAGAGTTTCAAAACTGATTTAATAGTCTTTCTTAATGTGGGATTTCTATTGGAGCTCTCCTCCATTTTCAGGCACACCCTCATCCCCCAGAATTTCCCTGGCCTTAGCTGATCAGGTTCAGCTAGTTCAAAGATAGCCACTTGTCCACTGAAGGAAGATGGCTAGAGGCCCTTTGGGAACCTAAACATCCTCCCTCTAGTCCTTTCCCAGGGTTTGCCTCCCTCCATTTCTTGGGGCCATCTCTTCTCTCTCCCTGCCTCCTCCTCCACAGTCAGATTTGGAAGTTCCCTCAGAATCTTGTCTCGTGCCTTGTCCTCCCTGCCTGGGTAGAGATGGTGGTTGGATCCTGCTGAATATAGGGGAAGCCCTCAGTCTCTCCCAGAATGGGGTGGGCAAGGGTCCTTGTTGGTGAATATAGTGGATTTGGGTCTCTTCTGTTCCAATAGCTTTTTGTGGGAATGGAGGTAGAATCTCTGTTCTTCCTACCTCCTACATCATGCATAGTGTTATTTCTGAGATTTTACTACATGAAGATATGCATTTCATTGCTTAGAATTGAATTTCTATCTGATAAAAGCATTTAACTTTCTTCTGTTTGGTCAGGTTCATATTGAATACCCAGTTCACCTCTGTGTTCTTTTGAAGGAATGATTAAGATTCTTCCTTTTCACTAAATATTCAATTATTTTCTTTGATGCTTCGGATCAGTTTTGTAGGGCTTCGTTTTGAGCTTTGTCTGATTTTCTTTGCTTTTTAGAATGCCATATTCTGATTTTTTCTTTTTATGTTTGTTTGTTTTTTTTAACAAGAGTAATCTTATGTTATCTAATTGATTGATTATCTTAAAATATGGACACTTTTCCCAAATGAATCAGGGATTCCTTTAGAGGGCAACTGCTATTAAAAATGGCAGTTTATGCATGATTTTGTGATTAACTAACAGCTATACCCAAGGAGAAAGGAAATAGTCCATGGTTGTTGAACTTAGAAATTTTAGTGAGGTCTCTTGAAGGCAATTTCTTGTAACCAGTAGAAATCTCAGGAAAGGATGGAGATGACATGGGATGTCACCTGTCTAGAACTAGTTCTCCACCAGCTTTTTGAGCAGAGCTTAGGTCTTTGGTTTTAGATCAGTTAGTAGGAAAGAGAAAAACGATGACAAATTTCAGAAATGTTAGTGGGGAATTGGATGGTCTTTCCCGAAGGTCTCAGCATGATTGCAGCACCACAGAGAGCTTTGTACTAGCCCCTGGTGCAACTCAGAGTCTTCAGGGCTCAGATAGTAGATGGATCAGGGAAATGATCAGTGCCTGTAGTACTCCTGGATGTCAGCAATGCCAAGGGCTAACAGCAGTATAGGTTCCTGGTGTTAGCCCTAGGTTTCAGCTCCTTTAGGTGGCTTACATCTTTTCCCTTTCTATGAAGATCTCATCTCTGACTCACATTATGGATGCTTGAATTTTCTAGTTTCTGGAGATTCTAGGGCAGACTATGGCGCTATAAACCTTATCTTTGCTTGGGATACAGAAATCTGTTATCTATTATAAATTGCATAGGTAAGCAGAAAAGCAAAGTATCCCCAAGTGGTTTCTTCTCTTTCACTAGTTTGACCAATGCAGAGCCGAATAATAGTCTTGAGGCATGTTCTTTCGAAAATGCAATAGAACCTTTATTTGGAATAGTTAACACTTTTCCCTTGATATATTTCTGGCAAGCAATGTCAATCCATTCACTAGGAAAGTATTTTTAGTTTTAAAAGCCCTAAATAGCAGACATATTCTTATTATAGGTTATGAACAGAGGTATTGAACTACAAATACCATACATTGTGGACTTTGACAACGGTCAGAGTTTTGTTGAGCCTGTCTCATGAACAGTTTTATAGCTCCTGGATGTATTTGGCTTCAGGTTGGGGGCAGGGGTGAAGAAGCTATGGGGTGTTGAACTGTCTTCTATTGTTTCATCTGTAAGTATTTCCTTGTGGTGCCTTTTTATGTTTGTTTTCCTTTTCTTGACATTTATTATTTCTGCTGAATTGAGGGGTGGTTCTCTTCTTCATTTGGTATAGTAGGGCTAGGTTACTTCTCTGCCATCTTTCCTTTTTCATATCTTTTTTCTCCAAAACTTCTTATTCCCTTCTTGTCACCCATTCTGAAAGGAATAGTCAGAGAGATGAGCCCCTAGGCTTTAAAGGGGTCGTCTCAATCCCAAATCCTTTTAAAGAGGGCCTGGGCAGGGAGCAGAGCCAAGATGATGGAGTAGAAGCACAAACTTGGCATGAGCTCCCGCTCCAATCACTTCCAATACATGTCAAAAAATGACTCTAAACAAACTTTAGGGCTACAGAACCAACAAAGTGACAGAGAGAAACAAATCTCTTGCTGAAGGGAGCCAGGTAGGCCAACAGGAAAAGTCTATCCCAGTGTGCTGGGAGCAAGCACAGTCCCCTGGGAGCATCAGTTCTGGCCCCAGGGTGGCCCTGACCAGGGTGCCCTGAAGCAGACTTCAGGAGAGTGAATCACCAGCAGTTGTGGTTGGTTTCCAGACTTCTCAACCCATAAACGCCAAAGACAAAGTAAAAGGTCATTGTGGAACTCTGTTGCATCAGTGGAATGGAAGACAGCCATTTGGCCCCTGCCCCCTGGGGTGAGAAGTGGTGGAAGAGCGGCAGTTGTGCTGTATGGCTGCATATGGAACTCCTGGCCTGCAGATCATAGGGGAACCAAGCGACCATTCAGAAGGTAATTGCTCTTGCTTTAACCTACTTGGATCTGGATCACAGGCTTGAGTGGTGGTCCTGGGGTATGTGGCCAGTGTGCCAGAGCTTCTGGGCGCCCTCCTAATAGCTCCGGCAGCTGAGAAAAGCTCAGCGATTTGGGACAAAACTCTCTCCATTCTGGAAGCAGAGTTCTATCATGGCAAAGAGCTCAAAAGTCAAGTAATTGGCTGCCAGTATGAGCAAGCAGAGGTAGTACAAACAGACCATAAAATCCTTTTTGGGGGACAAAAAGGATCAAGGCATGGAACAGGAGGAAGACAGTGAAGTCAGAACTCCTGCATCAAAAGCATCCAAGAAAAATATGAATTGGTTACAGGCCATGGAGGAGCTCAAGAAGGATTTTGAAAATCAAGTAAGAGAAGTAGAGGAAAAATTGGGAAGAGAAAGAAGAATGATGCAAGAAAATCATGAAAAGTGAGTCAATAGCTTGCTAAAGAGACCCAAAAATACACTGAAGAAAATAACACCTTATATAATAGACTAACTCAAATGGCAAAAGAGGCCCAAAAAGCCAATGAGGAGAAGAATGCCTTAAAAAGCTGAATTTGCCAGATGGAAAAAGAATTTCAAAAATTTACTGAAAGAGAATCATTCCTTCAAAATTAGATTGGAGCAATTGGAAGCTAATGACTTGGTGAGAAAGCAATACTATAAATAAAATAAATAAAACTATAAAACAGATCCAAACAAATGAAAAAATAGAAGGCAGCGGTGAAGTATCTCATCAGAAAAATCACTGACCTGGAAAATAGATCCAGGAGAAATAATTTTAAAATTATTGGACTACCTGAAAGCCATGATCAATAAAAGAGCCTAGACATCTTTCAAGAAATTATCAAGCAAAATTTCCCTGATATTCTAGAACCAGAAGGCAAAATAGAAATTGAAAGAATTCACCAATTACCTCTTGAGAAAGATCCCAAAAAGAAAACTCCTAGGAATATTATAGACAAATTCCAGAGTTCCTAGGTCAAAGAGAAAATACTGCAAGCAGTCAGGAATAAACTATTTGAGTATTGTGGAAACACAATCAGGATAACACAAGACCTAGCAGCTTCAACATTAAGGGAATATGATATTCTGGAGGTCGGAGGAGCTAGGGCTAAAACCAAGAATCACCTACCCAGCAAAACTGAGTATAATGTTACAGGGAAAAATATGGTCATTCAATGAAATAGAGGATTTTCAAGCATTCCTGATGAAAAAACCAGAGCTGAACAGAAAATTTGACTTTCAAATACAAGAAGCATGAGAAGGTAAACAGGGAAAAGAAGTCATAAGGAACTTATTAAAATTGAACTATTTATATTCCTACAGGGAAAAAAACAATAATTTTAACTCATAAGACTTTTCTCAGTATGAGGATAGTTGAAGGGAATTCATATGTATACATACATATACACATATATGTATGTATAGGAGGTTGTATGTATATATAAATATATATGTGATTGTGGGCATATGTATGTTCATGTATACATAGACAGAGGGCACAGGATGAGTTGAATATGAAGGGATGATATCTAAAAAATAAAATTAAGAGGTGAGAGAGGAATTTATTGGGAGAAAGAAAGGGAGAGATAGATTAGGGTAAATTATCTCATATATAAGAGGCAAGAGAAAACTGTTACAATGGAGGGGAAGATCAGGAAGGTGAAAGGGAATGGGACAACCTGACTCTCATTGAATTTGACTTAAAGAGGGAATAACATACACACTCAATTGGGTATCTTACCCTACAGGAAAATAGGGGGTAGGCAATAAGAGGGGGGATGGTAGAAGGGAGGGCAGATTTGGGGAGAGGGTAGTTATAAGCAAACATTTTTGAAAAGGAATAGGGTCAAAGGAGAAAATAGAATAGTGGGCGTTGGGATAGGATGAAGGGAAATATAGTCAGTCTTTCACAACTTGACTACTCTGGAAATGATTTGGGTAACTACACATGTACAACCTATATTGAATTGCTTATCTTCCAGTGGGGGCCAGTAGGACAGAAGGGAAATAATCTGGAACTCAAAAGTTTTAAAAACAAATGTTTAAAAAAAAAATTTGCTTTTTTACATGCAACTGGGAAATAAGATATACAGGCACTGTAGTATAGAAATCCATCTTGTCCTACTAGAAAGTTAGTGGGGAGGTGATGTGGGAGGATATAAGAGAAAACAGATTGGGGAAAGGGATATTCAGTAGGCTTCCTATTTTGGGGTGTGGGTAAGGGGAAAGACGGGGAGAAAAAGCTGTAACTCAAAATCTTGTGGAAATGAATGTTGAAAGCTAAAAATAAAAAAGTATATTAAAAATAAAAGCTAAGAGCAATGAAGGGATGACAGAAGAGTTTAGGACCAAACAAAAGATAAAATGTACAATTTTGATTATATAAAATGTAAAAGTTTTCCCACAAATAAAACCTTTGAGATTCAAATTAAAAAAAAATTAAAAGGGCCTGGGATAATTTATTTCCTTTACCTTTTTCTTCCTCTTTCCTTTTCCAAACTTAAGTAGACCTTGGTATCCTTGTTTCTGACTGACACACTGAGTCGTGTGAACAGGAGTCCCATGTTGAAATGTGACTGATATTTTTAATCTCTATTGCATATCTACAGGAGATTGGGAGAAGACTCGGGGCACTGTGGCAATAGGGAGCAACTTCGACACAAGAAATATTAGCAATGGGCTGGGAGGGAGAGGAGTAGGCTCTTTGCTGCCCTTAGAACTCTGTTGCTTACACTAGTTACTACATTGGATATAAGAGTAGAGATAGGAGACCTTAAAAGACATTTGCCTGGAACGCCACTTAACATAACAGGCCTGAGAATTGTTTGAGCCAGTGGGTGGCTTAGCTATGTCTGTAATGTTATTGAGCACCATATAAGGAATATGCCCAGCTCTTTTTTGGCATCTGCTTTGCAAACTGAAACTGTTGATAGTAAGAAAAACTTAAATTTGTTGACCAGACTTGTCCCATGTGATAGTCTGGAGTGCTTAGTGACAAGTAATTTTTTTTTCTACTACTTGACTTTCCAAAAAATAGCAGATAATGTGTTAAGTATTCTACTTGGGCTGTGGTTTTTTATCTACTTCACAAATGTACATATTTATACATACATATACGCACACATGCACAAAATGTGGTATCATGAATAGAGAGACAGTTTCCAAGCCAGGTTGGCCTGGATTCTGACACTGGCTTTGACACAAATTGCTTGTGTGACTCTGGGCAAGTCACTTAATCTGTCAGTATTCTAAGTAAGTCTCTTAGTAGTTGCAGAGAAGGTGCAGCCCTATATTGGTAGAAGGAGTTTGCTTATCTAAGAGTTTTGGGAAATCACAAGTGCACTATCTCTAATCCCTGTGTTTTCAGAAGTTACTAATAGGAAGTAGGACAAAGGGAATCTTGACCTACCTAGATTCTTGAAATCATGAATTGTTACTTCTGTGGGAATAAAATGAAGCTCTTTAACTTAGAAGTGTGTTGTATTGGTTTTTGGGGTTGTGGATTGTATGGTTTTTTCCCACCCTTTTGCTGGGGGGTAGGAGGGGGTGGAGAGGGAGGAGGTATGCTGGAGGGGAGAGGGTGGTAGTAATCTTGAAAATCAGAGATGAATTACCAGGACACCAAGACTATACTTCTTAATTTATTATTGATGATTTTAAACAAGTCCCTGAACTTTATGGTCTCAAAGCTTGTTCAAAGCCAAAACATTTCATGCAAATGGTATGTCACATCTCAAGTGCCCACTGAGAGTGGATTTTTTTGTAATTAAATCATTAAGGGTGATTGTTTGCTGGTATTTATAGCAGCTCCTTGGAAACTTGAATTATTTTTCTTATTGCTGCTTTTTTCCCCTCCATTGCTTTCTTTGCCTTCCACTTGATAGCTTTTTAAATGCTGAACTATCAATTTATCTTTATTAATGTTTCTGTTTAAAAAGCATTAAGAAGTATAAAGTATTCTTGTCAGATCTGATATCAGTATCAGAGGGAAATAATTATTGCTCTGAAAAAAGGAAGTTAGAGATTTTTCTTGTATTTTGAATAGAACTTAAAAAATAAATACAATAGCACCTCATTTTTCTGGAGGTCACTTGGTCTGGTACCCTCAGCTCTGCACTATCCTGAGCACAGCTGAGGACCAGGAAACAAAAAAGGCTTCCAAATACTCAAAGTAGAGGCTACAGAATCCAAGCATATAATAGAGAGCCTTAGATCATCACTCAGTTTCTCTTGAGTATTATTTTATACTTAGTTCTAACAAATAGGGTTATTTGGTTTATGCTAATTTCAAAGGAGGTAAAATGGACAAAGGACAGAGTGATAATGAAGGAAGAGACAACATGGTATAGTGAAAATAGTACTAGTTCTAGAGTCAGATGACCTGGGTTTGAATCCTGTCTCTGACAGTTACTGCCTGTCTGATTTTGGGCAAGCCAGTCAATCTCTTTAGGCTTCATTTTCCTTATCTAAAAAATGAGGGGGTTGAATTGAATGGCCTTTGAGATCCCTTTTAGTTCTAGATCCATACTCTTAGGAGACTAAACCTAAATCACAAGTAGACACAAATCTAGATTGCTCTATTGTATAGGTACGAACTACTCTAGAAATCTCCTAAGCTACTAAAGGCTAGCCTATGTTATTTTATTTTGTATTTTTTTGGCTTTATTAATTTGTTCGTTTACTTTTAGTTTACAAGATTCAGTTCCCCATTTCTTTGAGTTTCAAATTTTTCCCCCTAAACCCCCCACACCTCAATGGTAGCATACATTCTAGTATAGGATCTGCAGATACTTTCACATTAGCCATTGGTCAAGTTATAAAGAAGGACTGTATCTGATGGAATGAACAATGGGAAAAAGGAAACAACCAAACAAGGAAAAGAAAGAGAGCTTCAATCTGCATTCAAATTCTTTCTCTGAATGTAGACATCTCTCTCCATCATGAGCCTTTTGGAGTTTTCTTATAGCCCTGCATTTCTGAGAAGAGTTCAGTCTATCAAAGTTGGTTGACACACGTATGTTATATCTGTAATTATGTACAAATTTTTCCTGGTTCTGCTCTTCTCACTCAGCATCAGTTCATATAAGCCTTTCCAGGTAAATATGAAGTCCATCTGCTCTTTGTTTCTTATGGCTAGTAGTATTCCATTATATTCATATACCATAACTTGTTTAGTCATTCCCCAATTGATGAGCATACCCTTAATTTCCAATTCTTTGCCACCACAAAAAGAGCTGCTATAAATATTTTTGTACATGTGGGTCTTCCTCCCACTTCTATAATCTCTTTGGGATACAACCCTAGAAGTGCTATTAGTGGGTCAAAGGATATGAAGTTACTTATAGCCCTTTGGGCATAGTTCCAGATTTCTCTCCAGGTTGGATCAGTTCACTACTCCATCAGCAATATATCAGTGTTCCAGTTTTTCCATATCCTCTCCAGCATTTATCATTTTCCTGTTTGGTCATCTTAGCCAATCTGACCAGTGACATGTGGTACCTCAGAGTTTTGATTTGCATTTCTCTAATCAATAGTGATTTAGAGCATTTTTTCCATATGCTTATAGATATCTTTAATTTCTTCCTCTGAGAACTGCCTGTTCATATCCTTTGACCATTTATCAATTGGGGAGTGACTTGTATTCTTATAGATTTGACTCAATTCTCTGTAAATCTTAGAAATGAGGCCTTTATCAGAGACATTGGTTGTAAAAATTCTTTCCCAGTTTCCCACTTCCCTCTTAATCTTGGTTACATTAGCTTTGTTTGTACAGAAGCTTTTCAATTTCACATAATCAAAGGTATCCATTTTGCTTTTTATAATGCTCCCTAATTCTTGTTTGGTCATGAAGTCTTCCCCTTTCCTTAAATCTAAGAGGTAAACTATTCCTTACTTTCCCAGATTACTTACAGTATCATCCTTTATACCTAGATCATGTACCCATTTAGACTTAATTTTGGTATACGGTATTAAATAATGGTCTGTGCCCAGTTTCTGCCATACTATATTCCAGTTTTCCCAGCAGTTTTTGTCACATAGTGAGTTTTTATCCCAAAAAATGGCGTCTTTGGGTTTATCAAAGAGTAGATTATTATAGTCATTGACTGCTGAGTCTCATGTACCCAATCTATTCCATTGATCCACTGCTCTATTCCTCAGCCAGTACCAAGTAGTTTTGATGACTGCAGCTTTATAATACAGATTAAAATCTGGTATGGCTAGGCCACCTTCCCTAGCATTTCTTTTCATTAATTCTCTTTATGTTCTGGGCCTTTTTGTTCTTCCAAATGAATTTTATTACTCTTTTTTTGTAGTTCTATAAAGTAATTTTTTGGTAATTTGATTGGTATGGCACTAAATATGTAATTTAATTTAGGTAAAATTGTCATTTTTATTATATTAGCTAGACCCAGCCACGAGCAATTGATGTTTTTTCCAATTAGATAGATCTGACTTTATTTGTGTGACAAGTGTTTTGTAGTTTTGTTCATATAGTCCTGGGTTTGTTTTGGCAGGCAGATTCCCAAATATTTTATAATGTCTACAGTAACTTTAAATGGGATTTCACTTTCTATCTCTTGCTGTTGGATTTCATTAGAAATATATAGGAATGCGGAGGATTTATGTGGGTTTATTTTATGTCCTGCAACTTTGCCACATTTATTTATTGTCTCAAGTAGTTTTTTACTTGATTCTTTAGGATTCTCTAAGTATATCATCATATCATCCTCAAAGAGTGATAACTTGGTCTCTCCTTTGCCTAATTTGATTTCCTTTGGTTTCTTTTTCTTCTCTAATTGCTACTGCTAACATTTCAGGTACCAGATTGAATAAGAGGAGTGATAGTGGACACCCTTGTTTCACCCCTGATCTTATTGGAAATGCTTCTAGCTTCTCCCCATTACATATAATACTTGCTGATGGCTTTAAATAGATGCTTCCTATTATTTTAAGGAAGGCTCCATTTATTCCTATACTTTCTAATGTTTTTAATAGGAATGGATGTTGAATTTTGTCAAAAGCCTTTTCTGCATCTATTGAGATAATCATGTGGTTTCTGCTAGTTTTATTGTTGATATGATCAATTATACTGATGGTTTTCCTAATATTAAGCCATCCTTGAATTCCTGGAATAAATCCTACCTGATCAAAGTGTATTATTCTTGTGATAAGTTGCTGTAGTCTTTTTGCCAATATTTTATTTAAAATTTTTGCATCTATATTTCATGAGGGAAACTGGTCTATAATTTTCTTTTTCTATTTTATCTCTTCCTGATTTAGGTATCAGTACCATGTTTGTGTCATAAAAAGAATTTGGTAGGACTCCTTCTTCACTAATTTTCCCAAATAGTTTTAGAGTATTGGAATCAATTGTTCTTTAAATGTTTGATAGAATTCACTAGTAAATCTGTTTGGCCCTGGAGATTTTTTCTTAGGGAGTTCATTGATGGCTTGTTCAATTTCTTTCTCTGAGATGGGGTTATTTAAGTAATTTACTTCCTCTTCATTTAATCTGGGAAACTTATATTTTTGTAGATATTCATCCAGTTCACTAAGATTGTCAAATTTATGTGCATATAATTTGGCAAAATAATTCCTAATTATTGTTTTAATTTCTTCTTCATTGGAGGTAGATTAACCCTTTTAATTTTTGATACTCATAATTTGGGTTTTTTCTTCTTTTTTTTTATCATATTGGCTAAGGGTCTATCATTTTTATTTTTTATTTTTTTCATAAAACCAGCTCTTAGTTTTATTTATTAATTCAATAGTTTTCTTAATTTCAATTTTATTAATCTCTCCTTTGGCTTTCATTATTTCTAATTTAGTATTTAATTGGGGATTTCCAATTTGTTCTTTTTCTAGCTTTTTCAAGCGCATTCCCAATTCATTGATCTCCCTTTTCTCTAATTTGTTCATGTATGCACTCAGGGATATAAAACTTCTCCTAAGAACCGCCTTTGCTCCATCCCACAAATTTTGGTATGTTGTCTCATTATTGTCATTCTCTTGAATGAAGTTACCAATTATTTCTATAATTTCTTGTTTGACCCACTCATTCTTTAGGATTAAATTGTTTAGTTTCCAATTAGTTTTTAGTCTATCTTTCCATGGCCCTTTATTGCATATGATTTTTATTGCATCATGATCTGAGAATGATGCATTTAATATTTCTGCCTTTGAAAAGTCGAAGGAGGTATAGGAGAAGATATGGCAGAGAGCAGATTGGATGAGGGGATATCCTGTGGGACTGCTATTCTGGGGTGGTGGGTAGGGGAAAAATGGGGAAAAATTGTAACTCAAAATCTGGCAGAAATGAATGATGTAAACCAGAAGTTAATAAAGCATTTGGAAAAAAAAAAGAAAAATGCTTACATTAGAATAATCATACATTAATAAAAATGTTTTCTGGCAAGCTTCTGCCTAAAATTAAAAAAAAAAAATTCTGCCTTTCTGCACTGAATTGTGAAGTTTTTATGTCCTAGTACATGGTCGATTTTTATGTATGTGCCATGTACTCTAGAGATCTATCATATCTACCCTCTCTAAAATTCTATTCACCTCTTTAACTTCTTTCTTGTTTATTTTGAGGTTGGATTTATCAAGTTCAGAGAGGGGGAGATTAAGGTCCCCCACTAGTAGAGTTTTTCTGTCTATTTCTTCCTCTAATTCCCTTCCCTCTAGGAATTTGGATGCTATACCACTTGGTGCATATATATTAAGTAATGATATTGCTTCATTCTCTATGATTCTCATTCTCTTCATTCTCTATGCCTTTTAGCAGGATGTAGTTTCCTTCCTTATCTCTTTTAATTAGATCAATTTCTGCTTTTGCTTTATCTGAGATAAAAAATACCCTTGGTTTTTTTTTTTGTTGTTGTTGTTTGTTTGTTTTTTTTACTTTAGCTGAGGCATGGTATATTTTACTCCAGCCTTTTACCTTTACCCTCTGTGTATTCCTCTATTTCAGATATGTTTCTTGTAAACAGCATATTGTAGGATTATGGTTCTTAATCCATTCTTCTATCCACCTCCATTTTATGGGAGAGTTCATCCCATTCACATTCACAGTTATGATTACTATCTGTCTCTTTCCCTCCATCCTATTCCCTTCCCTGTTTATGCTTATATTTTTCTCTCCTCCCTTCTCCTCCTTAAGAGTTTTCCTTTTGATCACCGCTTCCCATAGTATTCCCTTCTTATCATCCCCCCTCCCTTTTCCTCCCCTTCCCCCTTACTTCTTCCCTCCCTTCTAACCACCCCCCCCTTTTGTGTAGCCCTTCCCCCCCTCCTACTGCCTGTAGGATTGTTGGACACAACTCCACCTTCCTCTTCCCTTAATTGATCTGTGGAGCAGACAACTCCACCTTCCCTTCCCCTAATTGCACTGTCTGTGCCAATCCACTGTATGATTTGGGCAGGTTACCCCGACAGTCCCGTGGTAATAAATCCACTTCCAAATTTCAGTCTCCAGGGTCTTCTGTCTTGGTCATTTGGGCACAACAGGATATGATAGATAAGATTGACAGGAACAGATCTCATGCAGTGCTTCTTTCCCTCTATTATGATACATTTTGTGTCTCTTTTGATAGAGTCCTATGCTTAACTGGTTATGTTATTCTCTTCTTGCACTAGAACCAGTGAGAGAAAAGCTCATATAATGCTCATCTCCCTCCCTTTTTTCCCTCTATTATATTGTTTTTGTGCCTCTTTGTCTGGCATAATTTACCCTTTTCTGCTTCATTCTTTCCTCTTTTTTCCATTGCAGTCCCTTTGTAGCCCTTAATAAGGTTTTTTTTTTAATTGTCATTTTGTGTAATTTATACCCATACCCTCTACCTATCTATAAACAGTTTGCTCTTATTACATAACTGTGTGTGTGTGTGTGTGTGTGTGTGTGTGTGTGTGTTTACCATGTTTACCTTTCTAAGTCTCTCTTGCATTTCGTAATTTGAGGTTGAATTTTTTCATTGAGCTCTGGCTTTTTCTTCAGGAAGGTCTGGAAATCCATTATATCATTGAATGACCATCTCCTTGCCTAGAAGAATATGTTCGGTTTTGCTGGGTAGGTGATCCTTGATGGTAACCCAAGCTCTTTTGCCTTGCAGAAAATTGTGTTCCACTTCCTCTGATCTTTCAGTGTAGAGGCTTCCAGATACTGTGTGATCCTCACTGTGCTTCCGAGATAATTTGAATTGTTTCCTTCTGGCCACTTGTGGTATTTTCTCCTTTACCTGGTAGTTCTGGAGTTTGGCCACAACATTTCTCGGTCTTTTTTATTTAGGATCTCTTTCAGGAGGTGACTGGTGGATTCTCTTGATTTCTATTTTGCCCTCGGTTTCTAGTATCTCGGTTTTCATTGATGAGCTCTTGAAAGAGTTGTCCAGGCTCATTTTTTCACCATGATTTTCTGGCAGGCCAATGATTCTCAGATTATCTCTCCTGGGTCTGTTTTCCAGGTCAGTTATTTTTCCATTGAGATATTTTACCTCTTTTTCTAATTTTTCATTCTTGATGTTTTGTTTGACTGATTCTTGGTTCCTCGTAGAGTAATTTGCTTCAATTTGGTTGGTTCTAGTTTTTAGCAAATTATTTTCCTAGGTTAGTTTTTAGAGCTCCTTTTCGGGATCACACATTTTTCTTTTTAAGGATTGTTTTCTTCATTGTAATGTTTTTCTAATTTTGTGATTTTTATTTTAAAAGAATTATTCATTTTATCTTCTGTCTCTCTCATTTGATTTTCAAAGTTCCTTTTGAATTCATCTAAGAAAGCTTTCTGTGACTGAGATCAGTTCCCTGTTGAGGCTTCTGCTGTGGGTGTGGAGTCATCATTGTCTCCCTCTGAATTTGGTTCTTCCCTCTCAGGACTCCAGAGTCTGTCTTTGCAGTCTGCTTTTTATCCATTTTGAGGCTGGGCCCTAGCCACGCCCTTCCTCTAGTGTTCCTAAGCCTTTACTATTTAAAGTTTTGCCCTGGGGCAATAATTACTATGTTTTCAGGGTCAGAGGTGGGGATTGTAGCAGCCAGGGTTCACTTTGCCCTCCTGTTCCCTGGGAGTCCAGATAGGGACTTTTAAAATTTCTAAGCTGTGGATTGGTAGTCTGAGGAGTAGCTACTGCCCCTGACAGGAGCCCTGCATTTGACTCTTACCCTGCTCAGTCCAGTTCCAGCCCTGCAGTGATAGGCCTGGCAGTGGCCCTTGTGGTTGGTGGGTCAGCTTGCTGCCAGGTTGATCAGGCCTCTGTGCTCCTCAGCTCGGCCTGGGGTCATCTCCCTGCCTCTGCCCCTATGTTATTTTATAATAGTAATTGATACTCTTGGTTCTGAGCCATGAAAAGAAGGTTAAATTATGTTTAAGAAGGCAGGAAAATATTTAATACGTTTTATTTAAAAATTTTTGTAATACATTTTAGAAAGATTTCTATACAAGTGCTTAAAATAAATAAAACAAAAACAAATGGTGGCAAGTATCGGTCATCTGGAAAATTCACTAGTGTCATACTTTTGAGCATAAAATAACCTTAAGGATCATTTTATATGCAATTTGATTTTTAAAAGTAATTGTGTTCCAATGATCATATTTCTTCTTTTACAGTAGACAGCTGCAAGCTGTAGGAGACCAGGATCAGTGCTTGCCTGAATGGTTTTTTTAGATTAAGCTGTGCAAAATGACTGAGCATTTCTTTAGTGTGGGGCAATGGCCACCTGCTGGGCTCTCTTTTCAACTTCCTGTTTGTTTACCTTTGTGTTTTGTGTAAATATGAAATTTAGCAGTTTATCATAAATGTAAATTGTTTTTCACCTATGATAAGAGGCTCCAAAGTAGTATAATTAGAAATGTAGGTGATTGCTATTGTTGAATTGTTTTGGTTGTGTTTTACTCTTCATGACCCCATTTCCAGTTTTCTTGGTAATGATATGGAGTGGTTTGCCACTTCCTTCTCCCACTCATTTTACAGATGAGGAAACTGAGGCATGTAGGGTTAAGTGACTTGCCAGGGTCACACAATTAGTAAATAACTCAGGAAGATGAGTATTCCTGACACTAATCCTGGCAGTCTATCCACTGTGCTTATCCACTTATCTGCCCAAATAAAGTAGTATAAGATATTGTATATCATATCAGCATTTCATTGTTCCTTTAAAACAATTTTGAACAAGACTAGTGATTTATTCAAAAGTGAATCACCCACCTAAGGGAAGCCAGGTGGATTCTAATGCCTGTTCCCTCTCTTCTGCTTTGTCCTACTTCTCAGATGTGGGATATAGGTTCTTATGTAATTCCCTTAAAGATTGTGATAACCTGCTGAAATGGAATTCTTATGTTTGTTTTTGTTTTTGTTTTTAATGGAGTGGGAAAATAAAATTAGCATAGGGGTTAGGTAGGTTTATGGCTTCCCTGATGGTAGAGTGTTTTATATTGGTGTTATTCCAGCAGCACAACACTTATAACACATACATCAGAAATGTATATTTTAAATTTATTTTAATAAAGAGTCAAGGAATACAGACTTGAAAAGAGTTTAGATTTAGCATTGCATTGATCATTCTTTGGGTGAAATGTGATTCCTTCAAACCCTCCAAGACCAAAGCAGTGTTTGGTGCTACCAAGTTGACCTTTGAAAGCAGTCATTGTGTTTCATTGATGTTTTTCATTTACTGATTTTCCTTCTTTTAAATTAGGCAGCTACCAGCTATTAGAGTTCAGGGTCAGTCTTAATGGTGTTAAATTAAAAATACAAGATGACTCAGACCTTTGTAGGTAAGGGAAATACCATCCTTTAGTCCCTTTTAATTTCTTCTGTTTAGCTTTGGGTTTTTGGAAGCACCAAATGTTTATCATGAACTAATTAAAAAGCATTTATTATGTGCTTAGTATATTCACAGAACTGTGCTAAGCTCTGGGGATACAAATACAAAAGGGAAGACTTTCCCTATATTCAAGAAGCTTAAATCCTAATCAACACCCTAGGGGATGGATAGTGGCCAGGGAGAAGCATTCTGGTTCAGAAAGTTACTGGGCTGGTGAAGGGGAGGCAGATTGACATACCATTCCAGTATTAGTTTGATGACATATTATTCTAGACCTGGAAGAAGGTATTTGGGTGAGTGGAGGTTGGGGTTAGGAATTTAGGGGAATTGAAGCTGGACTGAGGAGTTGGTAAAATTGAAGCTTGGTTGGGGCTGGAATCGATCAATCTGGACCGTAGGGCCCCAGGGCAAAAATTCCAGAACTGAAAGGGCTTAGTCCTACAAGTTTCATAAGCTTAACAATGACTTTGCCATTCTTAACTAAAATGTGAACATTTTCCTCCCTGTAATTGGATGTTCTGAGGTGGTTCCATTAGAAGTCTGGAATCTGATTTTTGGCCATTTTTGGTATCATTGACCATGGTTATAAGCACTTCACTAATATCATTTCATTTGGTCCTTACAGCAGTCCAGGGAGGGAGGTGCTATTATTCTCCCCATTTTATAAGATGAGAAAACTGAACCTAAACAGTTTAAAAGACTTGCCCTAGGATCACATAATTAGTGTTTAAGGCTGAATTTGAACTCTGGTCTTCCTGACTCCAGGTCTACTGGTACTTCCATTGCATCACCAAAGCTGCCTTTTCAAGCAGTCTCTCCATGACTACTTGTATACTGCATATCCATTGTTTCTTTTTGAGCAGTAATATTTCATTACACTTATGTACTTATATTTGTTTACACATTTCCCAGGTGACTGGTATCTATTTTGTTTCAGCTCTTATACAATCGATTTTTTGACCCCAAGTATAGGATTTTACATTTATTTAGCCCTGTCAATTTTTTTCTTATCAATTGGCCCGTTGTCCTAGGCTGTTGAGATCCTTTAGGATTCTGATTCTATCAGCCTGTGTGTTGGCTGTCTCTTTTGGCTTCATGCTACGAAAAGACTTAATAAACATTCTGTTTCTGCCTTTGTGCAAGTAATTGTTAAGAGTATCAAACATAATTGAGTCAAATCCAAAACCTTGTTGCACTCCAATAGAAACTTCTCCACAGGCTGACATTGATGAATTAAATTACCATCCATTTGGTCTCATGTAGGCCACAGTCTCTCTGCCTTAATCACAAGGACATTGTCAGATACTTTGTCTGTTTGTTACTTGAAATATAGGTTTGCTATGTCTACAGCATTCCTCTGACTTACCATCTTATCAAAAAAAGGAAATGAGATTAGTTTGGAATGATTTGTGTTTGATGATCTCATGCTGACTTTTGTTATAATCACTCTTTAAGTGTTCATATCAGTCATTCCTTTGATAATACATTCTGTAATTTTATGAATTAATTCAAAAAAATTTTAGGCACCTACTATGAGCAAAGTATTGAACCCAGGAGGCATTACAATAGGAGTGGAGAGACTTTCATTCTAATTCTGGTTTTATCACCGGCAGAGTGACCTCATCTGTAGAAGTCAAGTTGGACCAGATCTTGAATGAAAGTGTTTTCTAGCTGTCTGACATTCTATAATTTTGTGTTTACTGGGTAACATAATAATTACACTTAAAGATTGCTGCAAATTTAATGGGATAATTAATAGCTGAGGGTAATCGGTGGATACCCTAAGCTTGAAAAGCATCCAGTTATTCTGTGTAAGTAGAATTTTCACTGTGTTCCTAAATACATTACAAAAACTAAAGTACTCTTTTCTGTTCCAGCCAGGAGTAATCATAATAATAAGTTATATAGCATTTACTATGTGCCAGCCATTATATTAAGTACTTTACAATTATCTCATTTAATCTCACAACAGCCCCGGGAGGTAGGTGCTATTATTATCCGCATTATATAGGTAGACATGGGTCAAGTGATTTGCCCAACATCTCCTGCCTAGTGAGAGTTTGACGCTGGATTTGAACTTCCGTCTTCTTGATTTAAGACCCAGCAATCTATCAGTTCCTAGCTGCTGTAAGTGTATTAAACTACCCTTACAGGGTCATTGAACTCTCAGTGCCCTGCTGAGGAACCTGTCCTTTTTGTATCTCTAAAGAAAGGTGCATACAACAATAATCTCAACCCTTATACATTATCAGTGTTCTGCATTTTTCATTGTGACTGATTGAGGTACTCTTTGAATACTCTGTGTGTCTGTGTATGGTGTGTGTCTGTGAATGTGTGTTTTTCCTCAAAGCATTCTTTTTTTTTTAATTAAATTTTATGTTTATTTTTAGTTTACATCATTCATTTCCACAAGATTTGTGTTACAGATATTCTCCCTGTCTTTCCCCAACTCCAAAACAGCGATCCCACTGTATACCCCCTCCCCCCAATCTGCTTTCTCCTATATCTTCCCCCATTCCCCCTCCAACTTTCCAGTAGGGCAAGATGGATCTCTATACCCCAGTGCCTGTATATCTTATTTCCTAGTTGCATGTAAAAAATTAATATATATATATATATATATATATTTAAAACATTTGATTTTAAAACTTTGAATTCTAGATTCTTTCCCTTCCTCCTTGTCACCCACCCTTACTGGGAAGATAAGTAACTCAGTATAGGTTGTACATGTGTAGCTATGCAAATCATTTCCATAGTGGATATATTGTGAAAGACTGACTATATTTCCCTCCTTCCCATCCTGACCCCCACTTGTTCTATTCCCTACTTTGACCCTATCCCTTTTCAAAAGTGTGTGCTTCCAATTTCCCTCCCCCCCAGCCTGCCCTCCCTTCCATCCCCCCTCTCATCCCCTTTCCTCCTACTCTCCTGTAGGGTGAGACACCTTATTTAGTGTGTATGTCATTCCCTCCCTAAGCCAAATTCAATAAAAGTAAGGTTGACTCATTCCCTTTTGCCTTCCTGTTCTTCCCCTCCATTGTAACAGTTTTCCCTTGCCTTTTTTATATGAGATAATTTACCACATTCTATCTTTCCCCATCTCCTCTCATCATATTCCTTTTTCACCTCTCAATTTCACCTTTTAAGTGTCATCCCTTCCTATTCAATTGGTCCTGTGTCCTCTGTCTATGTATACCTGTACACACATATACACACACTCATATAAGTATTCATATGCCCATATACCCTCCTATATAGACATATATATGTATACATACACACACACACATATATTCCCTTCAACTATTCTCATACTAAGAAAAGTTTCATAAGTTACAATTATCGTTTTTCCATGTAGGAATATAAATAGTTCAACTTTGATAAGTTGCTTATGATTTCTTTTCCCTCTTTACCTTCTCATGCTTCTTGTACCTAGTCAAATTTTCTATTCAGTTCCAGTTTTTTCATCAAGAATGCTTGAAAGTTCTCTATTTCATTGAATGTGACCATATTTTCTCCTGAAACATTATACTCAGTTTTGCTGGGTAGGTGATTCTTGGTTTTAATCCCACCTCCTTTGACCTCTGGAATGTTATATTCCAAGCCCTTCAATCCCTCAATGTAGAAGCTGCCAGATCCTGTGTTATCCTGATTGTGTTTCCACAGTATTCAAATTGTTTCTTCTTGGTTGCTTATAATATTTTCTCCTGGATCTGGGAAGTCTGGAACCTGGCTATAATATTCCTAGGAGTTTTCTTTTGGGGATCTTTTTCAAGAGGTGATGGGTGGATTCTTTCAACCTCTATTTTGCCCTCTGGTTCTAAAATATCAGGGCAATTTTCCTTAAGAATTTCTTGAAGGATAATTTCTAGGTTCTTTTTTTGATCATGGCTTTCAGGTAGTCCAGCAATTTTTAAATTATCTCTCCTGGATCTCTTTTCCAGGTCAGTGGTTTTCCCAATAAGATATTTTACATTGCCTTCTATTTTTTTCATTCTTTTGGATCTATTTAATAGTATCTTGATTTCTCATAAAGTCACTAGCTTCCAATTGCTCCATTCTAATTCTGAAGGAATGATTCTCTTCAGTGAGCTTTTGAGATTCTTTTTCCATCTGGCAAATTTGGCTTTTTAAGGCATTCTTCTCCTCATTGGCTTTTTGAACCTCTTTTGCCATTTGAGTTAGTGTGTTTTCTAAGGTGGTGTTTTCTTCAGTCAGGCTGTTGACTCTCTTTTCATGATTTTCTTGCATCATTCCCTTTTCTCTTCCCAATTTTTCCTCCACTTCTCTTATTTGGTTTTCAAAATCCTTCTTAAGCTTCTCTATGGCCTGTAACTAATTCATATTTTTCTTGGAAGTTTTTGGTGCAGGAATTCTGATTTTACTGTCTTCCTCCTGTTCCATGCTTTGATCCTTTTTGTCCCCAAAAAAGGAGTTCAAAGTCAGATTGCTGTGCTTTTGCCACAGTAGAACTCTGCTTCCAGAGAGGAGAGTTTTGTCCCAAATTGCTGGGGTTTTCTCAGCTGCTGGAGTTATTTTTTGGGTGCCCTCTCAGAAGCCTCCCCAGGCTCTGGTACACTGGTCATGCATCCCAGGACCTCTACCCTAGACCTCAATCCAGATCCAAGCAGGTTAAAACAAGAGTGATTACCCCTCAGACTGGTTGCTTGGTCCCCCTACAATCTGCAGGC
Source organism: Gymnobelideus leadbeateri (assembly GCA_011680675.1). NCBI lineage: Eukaryota > Metazoa > Chordata > Mammalia > Diprotodontia > Petauridae > Gymnobelideus > Gymnobelideus leadbeateri. Next base: position 1,268,906 of record WOXC01008725.1, on the reverse strand, counting down.
CAGGAGCTCTGAAGTAGCCCATGCAGTGCTGAACCTCAGCTGCTTCTCCCTCCAGGAGCAGAGGCCAGACCGAAATTCCAGACTCCCTGTTCCCACAAAGTCCACACTGAACTCTCACTTTGTCTTTGACATTTATGGGTTGATAATTCTGGAAACCACCACAGCTGCTGGTGATCCACTTTCTCGAAGTCCCTCCAGTCAGGGCTTTTCCGAGTGCCCTGAGACTAAAACCACAGGCTCATGGTGGGGCTGAGCTCAGCTCTGCTCCTAGTGCACTGCAATGGAACCTTCCTGTCCTCCTGCTGGGCTGTCTTCAGTGGGAGGTTTGTTTCTTTCTGTCACTTTGTAGGTTCTTTAGCCCTAAAGTTTGTTTAGAGTCATTTTTTATAGGTATTTGAGGTGGTTATGGAGGGGGCATACAGAGTTTTCCTGCTTCTACACCTCCATCTCCCCAAAGCATTCTAAAAGCTCTCAAGCACTATGTTTCAAGCTGAGAAGCATTAGAGCTCAGAGATGGGGAAAACAGAAGGTGGATGAGTAAAATCAACATGTCTGAGTTTCATCCTGGCTCTGCCTAGGATGAACAGCCCTGTTTAGTCATTTGCCACCTAGGTAATCACCTTGTGCATACTTGTAGAAGGCCATCAGGTGAAGAGTAGTACTCAGTCGAAGTCAAATGGAACCCTTCCTATAAGACTATTTGATAGACCCAGAATGGACAGAATAAATTGATTGATGAATCAAGATGATTTGGGGGGAGGATGTCTAGACTTGTGATTTCACTGGTATGAATAATTCCTAATGAGAAAATGGCCTCTACCAAAGCAAGTATCAGGTTCCAGGGTAGCATCTGCAACTTGGTGTCTTATTTGCTTGGGGATATTGGGGGGTTAAGTGACTTGCCAAGGCTGACATTGCCCACTACATGTCAAAGGAGGGATTTGTACCTAGGGCTCCGAGGTTCTGAAGCCAGGTCTCTGTCCACTATACATAGCTGTCTCTCAAAGTGATTTTACCTACAGTGGAAGGGAAACTATACTATGTGATTAGACCATTGTGTCAAAAGCAATATCTTAAAGGCAGCTGGGTGGCACAGTGGATTGATTGGGCCTTGGACTAGAGTCTAGAAAACCAGAATTAGGAAGACCTAAGTTTGAATCTTGGCTCATTTAACTAGCTGTATAACCTTGGGCAAGTCAGTTAATCAGTCTCAGTCTCAGTACCATGTGTTTCTCTACTATATAGTAATTAGTTTTGGGGGGTTTTTGTTGTTGTTGTTGTTGTTTAATAGTACTTCAGAGTTCCCCCAAACAACTGCAAAGATAAGTAGGCCAAATATCCTCATTTCACAGAAGGAGAAACTGAGACTCCAAGGTTAAGTGACTTGTCAATGATTGTGGGGCTATCTAGGAAATAGAATATGTCTGAAATGGAATTTGAACGTGGCTTTCCTGCCTCCAAGCCCCATGTGTTTGCTACTATGACACAATTCCTCATTGCTTGATGATCTCTAAGACAGCATTATAATGAAACACTTAATCTTAGTGCTCTCCCTCTGAGATTACCCCCAATTTATCTTGCATTTCTTTTATTGTCGTCTTCCTCATTGGGCTGTGAGTTCCTTGAGAATGGAGACTTAAAAAAAAAAACTTTATTATCTTCTCATCACTTAACAAATAGTAGATGTTTAATAAATACTAATTGACTATAGCATGCTCTTTAAATTTAAATTTTTGTATGAGAAGTCTAAACATTATAAAATAAAATACTCTAAACGTAGGGTTCTTAATTTTTTTTGGTCATGGACTCCCTCTCTGGCACTCTGGTGAACCTGTGAGTCCCTTCTCAGAATAATGTTTTTAAATTAATAAAGTATAAAATTACAAAGAAAACCCAATTATATTCAAATACAGTTATCAAATATTTTTTTAAAAATATGTTAAGAATCCCATGTTAAGAACCCTTGGATTAAAGGGGCAACTTTCAGAATCAGTTTTTTCTCTCTTCCTTTCTATTGTGCCACATCACAGAATTGGACAGGACTTCAGAGACCATGTAATGAACCTCATAAATGAACAGGAATCCCCTTTACTGGATTCTCTATCCTTCTTCCTCTCCCTCCTCTTCCTCCTTTTCTTTTATTCCTTCCTCCCTCTCTTTATTGTATCCCACGGAGCTCAGCAAATCTCTGAATTACTTTGTATTGGAAAATTTCAACAAGCACTTGACTGACGTGCAAGTCAGTCTGCTTCTGTCATGAGATCATAAATTTGGAGTTGGGAGGTCTTTAGATCCTGGAGATATGCTCATTTTACAGTTGAAGAAATGGAAGCACAAAGAGGATAAATTAAAAAAACCTGTTGTTCTTTTAAGGTCCAAACTAATGATGATGATGATAATGTATTTTAAGGTTTGCAAAGCACTGCGTATATGTTATCTCTTTTGATCTGATCAAAGGGGGGTAGATGCTGCTATTATCCCCATTTTACAGTTGAGGAAACTGAGGCAGGTAGGTTAAGTGACTTGCCCAGGATCATACAGCTAGTTAGTGTCTAAAGTAGAATTGGAATCCATGTGTTCCTGATTCAAATTTAGAGGTCTTAACCACTATTCTACTTAGCTTCCTGAATAATATAAAGATTCAAATACAAGATATTTAAATTACTTAATATTAATATTATAATAACTAATAATATAATTGTGTGATTAATTTATAATTATATAATAATAATATAAACATTAATAAATATTTAAATTATCTTAAATTACCAAGATTTTTAAATTGTGATCTTTCTTTTATCCCAGCTTGCATTAGCATTTTCTACCACATTTGATCCTGGAGGTAATAGAGCCACTGGAATTTATTGTGTAGGGAACAGGGAAGTGATATGATCAGTTTTATGTTTTAGGAGGAGCACTGTGATAGCTGAAAGGATGAACTGTAGTGGGTAGAGCCTTGTGGCAGGCAGCCCCACCAGCAGGCTGTTGTTGTCATCCAGGTCTGAAGTGATAAGGGCCTGTTCCAGCATGGTTGCAGTGTCAGAGGAGATAAGGGGGCATATTTGAAAAATGTTGTAGAAGTAAAATCCACAGGAATACCTTCAGAACAGATTGGCTACAGGAAGTAAGAGAGAGTGAGGAGTTGAGTGGGACAACTGTCTTTCAAGCCTGGGTGACTGGGAAGATGGTGGTTCTCTCAATAGTTACAGGGAAGTTAGGAAGAGGGGAGGGTTTAGGAGAAAAGATGATGAGGTCAGTCTTGGACATGTCGAATTTAACATGTCTCTGGAATGTCTGGTTTGAGCTATCCAAAGGAAGTTGAAAATGTGAAACTGGAGGTCAAGGAGCAGAAGGGAAAGGGATTAAGTATATATATATATTTATCTCCAGATCCTCACAACAACCTTGCATGGTAGGTGCTATTATTATTTGCAGTTTACAGTTGATGAAACTGAGGCAATCGGGCTAAGAAACTTCCCCAAGGTCATATGACTACTGACTATCTGATGCTGGATTTGAACTCTAGGCTTCCTGACTCCAGGCCCAGCACTTTCTCCACTGTGCTCCCTACAGGCCTTTTGAGAAGAGAGATTGAAGAGAGTAGGGATGATAGTGGGGTCGAACTGCTGGAGAAGATGGAAGGGAATGGGATCACCTGTGCATGTAGTAGAGGGACTTCTCTTGTCCAGGAGAAAGGCTGCCTCATTATGGGAGATAATGGCAAAGGAGGAGATAAACAGCAGAAGGCATCTGGTTGATGTGAGATGAGGAGGGGAGAAGTATCCCTGACCTCTTGAAGGCTATACCATTGAAGGCAAATCCTGGGAGAGCTGGCCTCTCTGGAAATACTTTTGAGTAAAGTTCTTTCAACCCTTACTTGTAACAAAAAATAACAAATGAGAGGGGGCAGAAAAAGAAATTTAGCAAAACTAACAAAAAACCCCCAACCAACCTAATTTTTTGGCATATTCTCTGGAAAAAGGTACATTTTTCACCTTTTTTACAAAAGCTTCTATTTCTCTTACTATTAATGGTTTGGTACAATCTTTCATATGCTTCTTAATAATTTGCAAATGTTCTTTTGGAAATTATTCATAATATTTAACTACTTACCCATTGAGGAATAGCTCTTGGTTTTATATAGTTAGTTGGATGTATTTCTTGAATATCTGGCCGTTATAAGAGATACTGACACTAAGATTTTTTTTTTCTCCAATCACAGAAGTTCTAGTTCTTTTATTATTCTAGCTACATAAGTTTTGTTTGTGCAAAAGTTTTTGGTTTCATATAACTAAAATTTCTGTATGCATTTGTGATCTTTTTTATTTCGTGTTTGGTTTAGAACTGTTGGGGGGCAGCTATATCCATGAAATCTTATTCTCTTGTAATTTTTTTATGCTGTGATTTTTAATATTCAGGCTGCTTAGCCATTTGGAGTCTTTTGTGGTATATAGTCTAAGTTGGTGATCTAAACCCAATTTCAGCCTGAAGTTCTCATTTTCCCTGCACTTTTTCTCAAGTAGGGATCAATAAGTATTTATTTCAGCACTGACCAAATGCCAGACACTATGCTGGGTGCTAAAGATACAAAGACAAAAATAAAGCAGTCCCTGTCTAAAGTGAGTTTATATTGAGGGGGCTGGGATGAGGACAGTACAGTTCTATTAGGGGATGAGGAAACACAAAAACATCTTTCAAGTAATTTGGGGGGAAGAGGGAACTACTTCATATCCTGTTAAGTGTCTTATATATACATTCCATATCCTGTATTTAGCTATTTTACATATTTGTATCTCTATCTTGTTGGCACATATTTGTTTATATGCCCCTTGAAGCCACGAACTATATTTGTCTTTGTTTCCCCAGTGTTTGGCACATAGTAGGCCCTTTATAAATGACTTATTTTTAACTAGTACTTTGTTGCCTCCCAGTGTTGACTTTACTTACATTATTTTAGCCATTGTGTATACTGTTCTCTTGGCCCTGCTTCCTTTGCTCCATATGATTGCATACAAGTCCTCCATGTTTCTCGTAATTCTTCATTTTCATCATTTCTCCCATAACAGTAATATTCCCCTGATACTCTTACACCTCAGTTTGCTTGGCCAGTCCCCAACTGTTGGGCGTATGTTTTGTTTCCAGGTTTTTTGTTGTTGTTGTTGTTATCACAAATAATGCTTCTGTGAATGTTTTTTGTACATATGGGTCTTTTCTTGATGTCGGTCACCTCCCTGGGGTATAGTTCTAGTAGTTGAATCTCTGGGTCAAAGGGCATGAATAATTGAGTAACTTTGCTTGCATAATTCCAAGTTGTTTTCCAGAAAAGTTGAGCCAATTCATTCATAGCTCTACCAGCTGGGAATACATTGCTTCTCTTCCCACAGCCCTTCCACCAATGAATTTTCCCATTCTTTTCCCATCTTTGCTCACTTGATGGTTTTGAGGGGATCATAGTATCATAGATTTAGAGGTGGATGGAGCTTGGAGATACAAATCCTCTCCTTCCCCTTTCATTTTCAGGATAAAAAGACTGAACCCTAGAGATCTCCTGACACCACCTCTATGACCATGGTCATAGAGGTGGTGTCAGGAGCAGAATTAGAACCTAGACCCTCTGACTCTAATTTTAGTTCTCTTTCTAGTAAACCAAGGTTGTTTAATTTACATTTCTTTGAGTATTATTGATTTTGAATGTTTTTTTTCTTATATGACTATTGATAGTTAGAACAAATATAGTTCGTGGCTTCAAGGGGCATATAAACAAATATGTGCCAACAAGATAGTTGGTTTCTTTTTAGAAACTTTTCTTCATATCCTCCGACCACTTGTCTGTTGGGGAATGGCCCTTAATCTTATATGTTTGAGTCAGTTCCTTATGAATTTTGAATGTCAGGCTTTTTTTAGAGATATTTAATGGGAAAGAAGCAAAGGCAGTATATTGCAGAGGTATAAAATTTCTGGCACTGGTGCAAGAATCCAGCAAAACTCCCCCAAAATGTAGCCTGAACTAGAATAAAATCTAACTGGGGAATATTTAACAAAATAAATACAACTATAATGCAACATAGGTAATGTTAATTTATGATTTTTTCAAAAGTCAATATGAGGCAGCAGGGATCAGTTTCTATTTCAGTTTGATGCCACTGGTACAGTGAATAGAGAGTAAGTCTCCAATTTAGGGAGGCCTGGATTCAGGTCCGGTCTCTGATAGAATCATCACCAACATGCAGCATCTTGTACATCTTGGAAAAGGCTTTACACCATCTCATCTCATTTGCTCATGGACCAGCTATATGACCCTGGGTGAGTCTCTGCCTAAAGTTAGAAATTGCACCTGCAGATGTACACAGGTAGAGCAGGTTTTCTTACTAGGTGTTCTCTGCACCAGTGAAACCACAGGCTGCTCTGAAAAATAATGATAATCATTCTATCTTCATCTGCTTCTACTTAGGGCCTATTTATACCTATATGGCCTCTTTGCCTTTTCTTCCCCACTTTCAAATTCCACTAGGGTAGGGATTGTGTCTTAATTATTTTTCTGTCTCCTGCAGTACCTAATGTAGGGTTTTGCATAGAGTAGGCAGTTACTCTAGATCTGTTGAATGAATGAGTCAATTGATCCCTATTTGTTCCACCTACAGTACATTAGCCTCTTTACCTGAAGTAGAGAAGACCAGGTCTCTCTGACAACCTACTGACATGCACATCTTATTTGCCCAAAGTGCCTGATTTCTCCCTTGATGAGAACTGCAGCTTACTGATTACACTTTAATTGAAGGAAGGGAGCCAGAGAGCCTCAGCACACTTTTATATGAGCAAATTGGCTGCCAGCACTAGGATGTTTGGCATTTCTCTGGGTTTATTGTGGGAAATAAATGAGGGCCATGTTTCATCACTGCCAGTGGAGGAGGTTGCCATGGGTACTGCAGCATGGAAGACTAATTAAAAAAAAAGTTTAAAAAAAAAAGAGCAGAAGCAACTGTGTTCAACAAGGAAGCATTTGGTCTGAAAATATACATTTGGTTTTAGCATAGACTAGGGAATCCAACCTACTTAGAGACCAGGTATAACCTCTTAAAATAAATTTTATTTTTATTTTCAGTTCTAAATTCTCTCTCTCCCCTACTCATTGACCTTTGATCTGTCCTTTAGATGGTACCCTGCTCATGCCAGCTGGCCTGTGTTGTCTTCCAGAGGACACCACTTGATATTCTTTGAAAACAGTGTGGGAATCATTCCAGAAATGGGACATCCCTGTCTTTTTCTCCTGGCCTCAGTAGCCTCCACCTCCCGTTTGTGGAGGAACCCAGATTTTTCATAGCTGGGAACTAAGACTTCTAGATAGAGAAGTATGATAGAAGGGAAAAGAAGTGGAGTTTTTCCTAAAGGATTTGGTCATGGTGGATGTAAAAGAAAGAGAAATCAAGGGGTGGCTAGGTGGCACAGTGAGTAGAGAGCCGGCCCTGGAGTCAGAAGGACCTGAGTTCGGATCCGGCCTCAGACACTTAACCCACACAAACAAAAACCTAGCCGTGTGACCTTGGGCAAGTTACTTAACCCCAATTGCCCTAAAAGGGGTGGCTAGGTGGCGCAGTGAGTAAGAGCGCTGGCCTGCACTGGCCTCGGAGTTGGGATGACCCGAGATCAAATCCGGCCTCAGAAAATGAGCACCCACACATAAATAATGACTAGCCGTGTAACCTTGAGCAAGTTACTTAACCCCAATTGCTTAAAAAAAAAAAAAGAGAAATCAAAAGTTCTTGATAGGCAGCGATTGCCTAAAATGTCAGATTTTGGCAGGGTACCTGCCACTGTCTTGCTCCATTCATTGGTCAGTCCATCGTTTAGTAAGCATTTATCAAGCACTTACTATATATCAGGTACTGGGCAAAGTGCTGGGCATAGAAATAAAGTGGAAAACAGTCCCTTCTCCCAAGGAGCTCACATTCTAATGGGGGAGATAACATGCAAACACCTATGTCCAGACAAGATATAGACAAGATAAATTGGAGCTGTTTAATAGAAGGAAGATACTAGCTGGAGTGGGGGGAGACAGGCAAGAAAGGCTTTGTCATCATGTCAGCATCTTGTCATAATTATGGAATATCAGTAGTGCAGTTCAGGGGCATATAGCCATGGGACATACGTTCTGGTAGAACTGTTTATGTTTTGGTTTATGTTTTTTCAGACTAGGTAGAGAATAGCAACAATTTGTCATCTCTGGAAATTCTGTCTCATGACCAGACCTAGCTGCTTTTAGACATCATCCTATTTTGCCTCAAGCTTGATAAAAGCAGTGTAATACAGTAGAGAGTTGGATTTGGAATTGGAGATCCTGGGTTCAAATCCTCCTTCTATATTTACCAAGCTGTGTGATTTTTGGATGTCACTTTAACTACTCTGGGCCTCAGTGTCCTATTCTGAAAAATGAGGGGGTTGGGAAAATGATATCATGGTCTCTTCCAGCATGAAATTCTATGATGGGGCAATTTTGGAGTCCATTTAGGACTAGACTATACTAGAAATGCCATCCCCTTCCTTAAAGCATTTATTGGAAGGCCTACTATTTGTCATATCCATCTTGCATTCTCTCATTGGCTGTTTTGCCCAGTGTTTGAAATCTGTTTCAAATGGCCTAGCTTTACCCATTTTGAGTTTCAGTGATGTGCTTGGTACTGAGAATGTGCTAAATTATACAGAAGCTTTTTCTCAACCATTTTTCTGAAATGTGTTTTCCCTGTCCACTCATCAAATCTGAAGAACTACTGAAGAGTTGGAGGCTAACCAGCTCCCGCCACTGCCTCAGAAATCAAATGCTCCTTTGTCATGGCCAAAAAAAACAAGACCTAAAAAACCCCCCCAACCCTATTCATCTAATACTTTAATTGCTGCTATAGTCATCCATAGAGAATTTTGAGTTTTGCTTCTTTGAATTGAAAAGAACTTCCAGTGCTAAATATTTAACCCTAGTCTTGTCCCTGTTTGTCTGGGTGACCCTCAGCAGCATATTTCTTCTCTGCCTGCTTCAGCCTGCGAGTTAACTAAGTCTGCTGCTGTGTTCCAACACTAATTAGTGCACAATATTCCTCCCTAGTTAAGAATTATAGTCATTCTGAGAAGGCTTGAATGAGGTAAGAATTGTATGATAAGATGGTTCTCCTTTAAGGCTTATTTCTCAACAAAACGTAAGAAGCAAAACAATTTCTTGGTAGAGCAAAGGTAGTATTTTTCTGTCAGTGAATTTCAAACTCCATAGGTGGCATTGCTCATTTTGGGATAGTCAGACTAGTTGTTAGCACTCTGAGACTGTAGACTAAGCTGGTCATAGGAATCGGCAGTCGTGATGGTGACTGTAGTTGGTATCAGAACTAGGAGCCATAGAAAGAACAAAAATGAAATCAGCCAGGCAGGTTTCCACCTTCAGATCATCAGGCAAGGCCTAAAGCAGAGAATCCCAACTGAGGACCCTCAAACTTGGTTTTGGGTTTTTTCTTGTTTTTTTTTTACTTCAACTTTTGATAATTGTATTTTAGCATAATTGATTTCCATTGTCTCCCTATGTATTTTGTTCTATTCATTTACAAACATTATTATTATTATTAAAAGGAGTCTATAAGCCTCACCAGAGGAGTCTCTCTCTCACATACACAAGGTTAGAGGAAGCTATGGTCTAAAGTCAGGTGATTTGAACCAGGGAGGTCTCATAAAGCATGTTTTCCCCTGTTGTATAATGAGATCTCCCTCTTTTTTTAATTTTCTCAATTTTGTGTTAACCTTCTTCTTCAGGAGTGAGTTCCATGTCTCCTTGTGATCCAAACTCCAAGTTGTCCAGTACTTGGTATGCTTCTCATATGTATAGATTTCAGATGGCAAGGGATAAGGTCAGGGAGCTTGAGGGGAGCAGACAGATGGAATCCATGGTGTACTGGCCCTCTTTCTTTATCAGAATCTGTGTATGATAAAGGCAAGCCAATGCTTCACTTTCTGACATAGTGTGAGTTGGGTCCATCCTCACCTTACAATCCTTTCCAAGAGCATCACAAACATGGTGCTTCATAATTCTCCACTTAGTCCTCTTCCTTCCCACTTGTAACCATGCAGAAGATTCCGATTTCTAGTGTTAGCTGTGCCTTGGAGAGTCTGATCTGCTTTTCTAAGGAGTCAATAAGATCATTAGTGGCAGCTGGATAGAGTAAATGGGCTGGAATCCTGGAGACTTGAGTTCAGCCTCAAGGACTAGCTGTGTGACCCTGAGCAAGTCACTTAATCTGTCAGCCTCAGTTACCTCATCTATAAATGCGAATAATAACAGCCTATCTCCCAGGCTTATTGTGAGGATCAAACGAGATAATAATTACAGAGCCCTTCCCACAGTGCCTGGCACATAATAAGCACGATATTATAATCACTTATTATTATTGTTAATTTTCAGCTTCTAGTCGACTCTGTTGACTTTTCACTGACCGAGTTTGCAACTTCTGCCAAGTTTTTGCCACGAGTTTTTAATACACTTTGCTCTGAGTTAGTTAATATTCCTTTTTTTTTAACCGTATTTACCCAAAGACATCCCAGAAGATCATAATCCTGGTTCTCTTATATTCAGCATTAAAGTACTGTTCTTTCTTGAGGTGAGTTTGAGATTGTAGAGATATATCATATTGGTCTTGATTACAGGCCATATCCCTCCCCTTAAATGGAGTCTCTTTGAAAGAAAAAAAACTGCATATGGTTATACACTAAAAAAAATCATGCAAAATTATATTTATAAAATAGATGGTTTACTCTGTGAGTTTTAACAATATTCTCTAAAATAAAATCCAAATATTTTATGTATTTTAATTATCATTCCCTTTGTCTTCATTACTTTCATTATCATTATTAATTGTAGGCAACACCCACGTTTTGTACCCAGCAGATGGGGGACAAGTGTAGCCTCTGTGGATCATTGTGGTATTTGAATTGTTTTGAAATTACTGGTTGGTTCTGTGCCTTGCTTAAGACAGAAAGGTTTATTGTTGTCAGAAGCAAAGCCAGCAGCTGAATGGATAAGTGGGCAGCTTCCTAGTGTGTAATGCTCAACAGCTCATACTAAGAAACACTTACTTATTAATATTAATTTGTATAAATGCCCATATTTATAATGGCAGACAATTCCACTTCCTTTGGCATTGTTTTGAGGTCAATCAAGTCCAGTGTGTTACCTTGAAGTTTCATAGCCTTTTGAAGGTACTAGCAAATAGGGGGTACAATTTCCAACCCTCATGTAGACTGCACTCTTACTTTGTCTTAGCTCTTGCTTTAAAAAAAAAATGAATCCAGGGTGCATAGGAGGAGAAAACACTATTTTCTCATTTTGTTGGGAGATTCAGAGAGCTCAGGAGGAGCAGTTGCTGTGTTTTAATGACCTACCCCAGCTAGTTAGTCAGGGGCCAGAAATTAAGGAGGTTCTATGTGAAGTTATGTCTCTCTTTTGTCTTTGATCAGTTTTCTGGGTGGGAGCTTTTAAGCCCTTTCACTGGTCATTTAGCTCAGAGATTAAAACAGTATTTTAGGGGTACTTAGATGTGTGGTCATGGTGATGTGGGATGGGATGGGAAGAAGTGGAGAAGACTCAAATCCTACCTCATACAGGTATGAATCAGTATATTCTCTCCTCCAGATTTGACTTGTCCCCAACATACAGCCATAACACAGATGATATGCTCAGAATGCTAAATAAACTTTGGCTTCTGCATCAGAGACACAGGGGAAAGAAATCCTGTTAAAGAAAAGAGGATATTGATAGAAGAATAATGCTTTCAGGCTTCTGCATGGGGTCCTGTAGTGAAAAAGCCCAAAGAGCTTCCTTAGGACTTTTCCATGAGCTGAGCATGAGAGACGTGTTTGTCCAGAGCTGGGGTAGGAAATATCTTAAATGGAAAAGGGACCATATTGGTAGAGAAGATTGTTTTATTTTCATTTTTCTAAAAGGTTTTCAAAGTGGTGTTTTTTTTTTCATGTTCTTTTTTAAAAATAGAAGACTGGGATGGGAAAAGTGACTGAAAGTAAAATCTTTTTGTGACAGTCTTTGTGATACATATTGGAACACTAAAAAGCAGGCCTCATGCTGTATCACAGGGGGTGTTGTATTCCCAGTCAGAGGACCCTGATTCAAATCCTGCCTTTTTAATGTCTGTGTGACTCTGGGCTAGTCCTCGACCTCTCTGACTTTGAGATTTCTGAACTAAAATGCAGGGGTTTAACTAGATGACCTCTGAGATCTCTTTAAGCTCCAAACCTATCATTCCATGGAATGAAAAGCAAAATTGTTATGTTGTCAAAGGCTCCAGAAAGAATTCTCGGGGTTAGGTTGCAGATGACTCAGAGGAACGGAATTGTCAAAGTTAAGAGTGGATACCAATGTTAGGAGGGCAGCTAGGTAGTCCAGTGGCTAAAGTACTGGGCTTGGAGTCAGGAAGACTCATCTTCTTAAGTTCAAATCTGGCTTCAGACACTTACTGGATGTGTGACCCTGGGCAAGTCACTTAACCCTGTTTGCCTCAGTTTCCTCATCTGTAAAATGAGCTGGAAAAAGAAAATGTCAAGCTGCTCTAGTATCTTAGCCAAGAAAACCCCAAATGGGGTCATGAAGAGTCTGACACAACTGAACAACAGAAACCAGTCTTAGGGATGGCCTCTGATTCTTTTTTTTGCTTTTTTTATTTTTGGAGGGCAATTGGGATTAAGTAACTTGCCCAAGGTCACACGGCTAGGTTTTTGTTTGTGTGTACGTTAAGTGTCTGAGGCCAGATCCGAACTCAGTTCCTTCTGACTCCAGGGCCAACGCTCTACTCACTGTGCCATCTAGCCTCCCCAGCCCGCCTCTGATTCTTAATGACTGAGGAAGTAAAAGCCTCCCTTCTTTCCCATACCTCTCTAAATGGTAAAGGAGTGAGAAAGAATTGCAGTGGTGCAGAAATGGGACATCTGTTTCCTCAGATGGAAAGCCTCAAACACATCTCTCTAAGACTGTTTTACTATTGATCCTTGCCAGAAATCCTGGGATCCAGGTCCAGCTCTGTTACTTGCTAGTCCTGTGACCTAGGGCAAGTCTGATTAACCTGAGCTCCAATTTTTTAAATCTGTAGAATGGTGATAGTACCCTGCTTTCCTTATTGGGTTACTGTGAAGAATCAATGAGATTATTATGTGGGAAAACACTTGGTAAATTATAAAATGCTTTACATAATAAGTTATTATCATTTGTATTCTAGTTGTGAAGGCTACAGTGGGAATGAAGAGCTTTCCAGGTTCTTGTCCTTTCCTTTATCCTCCTAAAGTAAGTGGAAACTTCAAAGAAGAGGCCTAAGGAAAGACCAGTTGACCTACTTTTTCTCAAGAGGGGGCATTTCTTAGGAGCCAATGAAATTAAAAGTGATTCTAGCCAGGGAGGTATTGCTGTCCTCATGCTGGGTCTCAGACTTAATTATTCCACTCCATCCACATTAGCACGGACTATTTGAAGCATTCTTGGAGCCAATATGGATCAGTAGCTAAGCAACAGGTGAGTCGCTTAGGGCCTTTTGTCTGATTTTGATGATTCTTGCTGAAGTTTGGATACGTTGTGCCTCTTTCTCTTTACTTCTAAAATGAGATTAACAGTACTGACTTCTTAGGTTTTGAAAAGTCCTAAATAAAAGTAATCATGAATTATGTGCAAATACCAAATGCTCTTGGAGTTATGATTATTAGAACCATTGTGAGCTGATAGTATACAGGTAACCCTGAGATTGAAACAACTAGATGTCACATTGGACAGAGTGCTGGATCTGGAGTCAGGAAGACCTTAGTTCATATTTGGCCTCAGGCACATTGAGCAAGTCATTTGACCACTGTCTCCCTCAGTTTCCCCAACTATAATATGGGGATAATAATAATACCATCCACTTCCTAGAATGAAGATCAAATGAGGTAATAAAGTAGTTAGCAGTGTCTGGCACATAGTAGGCTCTATATAAACGGTAGCTAGTATTATTATGGTTAGACTGAATTGTGAAAGGATGTTAAGCATGAATGAATGATTCAAGTCCTGCCCCTGATGCTTAGTGGCTCACCCTGTACAGTCACCCTCTGAGTGGTCCAGGCAGCTTTCTAAAACTGTTGAAGTTTTCAGTCTAAAACTGAAAGTTGGAAAGACAGTGCCAATCCGAATTGAGAGACAAAGTTCCTTAATAGAAGCTCTCTGCTCTGACAAACTCATCAGTCCAGCACACCCCCTTTTAGCTCCCCCCCAAAAGAAATAATGAATAAGAGAAAGTCTGTATGTGTCAGACACTGCTAGGAATACAGATACAAAAGTGAGACACTCCCTGGCCTCAGGAGCTTACATTCCAATAGAGACAACACAGACAGGGGAGCAGTGGCCAAGGAAGGGAGTTTGGGCATCACAGCAAATTACTGAAATGAGCCATAGGGCACTAGATTTCTTGGGCTCATTCTTTCCAGAACCAGAGAAGTGTTGTCTTGATTATGTGCTCAGAGCCAAAACTGGAAGGAAGAGGGAGTATATGTGGCAGGAAAGGGCATGGCAAGGTGATGCCAGTGGATAGTGAGATGGAATATAAAGCATAGTCTGGTCTAAGTAAGATGCTGATGGTGAACTAAGTGGGTTTGCACTCACTTAGCAGTCAAGACAATTCAGTTCCATTGCAGGAGCTCCAAAGCTGAGTGGATTAACCGTTGTTGTAATTTATATGGTACTTCTCCCACCCCTGCTGAGATTTTTTTTTTTAATTGGACTAGTAATTTTTGTAGGAAAGTCTTAGGACTTCCTCTGTCTACACTGATCTGCAATTTGTAATTTATATATGAGAATAGTGACTTGCCCATTGTCACTTAGCCTGGTGGAATTGTAGTCATGAGTTCTTTCTCCATTAGCCTGGCTCCCTTTCTGGGGGCACCTTTCTTCAGAAGAATTCAAAGCACTTCCAACTGTCAGAAAGATTTGGGGTCAGGGATTGCCCCAATAAAATATTAAGTGCTTTGCTTGAGGTTTCCCAGTAGATAATGGAAGCAGGCCTAAAAGTCCTATCTGCTGGGTTCTTTTCCCCCCTAGGCCTATGAGTTCTTTCTTTAACCTTAGATCTGGATGCTTACTTGGTCACCAACTAAGGCTAGCACCTATCACTTGGTTGTGATAAGAAGGGTTCCCCGTGTGATTTTGCTTCCGTGCCAGTTTACACCTTATTCAGGATTTAAACTTGTTCCTTTTTGGGGTGTCTTGCACAAAGAGATGACCTATATTGCTTGGGCTTGTGTTCTTTATCTTGCATTTTTCCTCCATAGTGGCTGCTCATATGAATGAAACAAAAACTGCCAAACCAGGTACATGCCAAGCTGTCTTTGCCTGTTGCAAAAAGTGTTTTCCCTTCCCATTGATTTGGAGAGAGCACCCCGAAAATATTCTGTTTTGCTAAGTGAACTGATACCACATTTATTTATTGCACGTTGATTTCATTATAGCAGTCAGTAGTGCTCATATGAAATGTCAGTCTCTGGCTAATCAGACAATAGGCTCAGTACTCCTTCCCTCCCTCAAATACCAATAGGCACAGAGTAGACTGAATAGTTTTACAATCCTTTGAAAATTATTTTTGTAATGGCATGAAAAGATTTCCCAGGATGAAGTATCCACAGCTGGGAAAACAGTTGTTACTTTGAAGATGGTTTTCCCAGGCACAAATCTCACGTCTCCCACTGTTTGGAATATAAACAGTGTATAGTGTAAACTTATTACTTCTTGTTAATACTTAATGGTGTTTCATAATCTTTTTTCCATACTAACTGAACTGTCACTTCTTCTCAGGTATATTCTCTTACTTTCTTAGGAGGAAATATATTTAGTTATGCCTGAGTGTGTGTGCTTTGTGTCAGTATATGTAATGTTAATAGCACTAGCTGATCTATATAGCTGGGATTTTAAGATTTTCAAAGGGCTTTAAATAGATTATTTATATAATATGAGTCTCCAAATCTCTGTATTGCAGGTGAGGAAATTGGGGCTTAGCTTCCTTACCCATGGATACATAGCAGGTCATTTCTGGAATCAAAATTTAAACTCAGGTCTCTCTTAGTGTGCTCCTAGATAGAGATACGGCATCTACAGGTTGGGGATCAAATAGTATTGACCTCTTGTTCTGTGCTCAGCTCAATTCTAGACATTATGTGTGATGCAAAAGAAAAAAATTTATATATACAGACATACTTATGTATATATGTCTATATGTATGTATGTATGTTTGTATATGTAGATGAATGTATACATCTATATGTACACACATATACGCATAGTCCCTGACCTTGGTGTGTTTGAGAGGCAGCAATAAAAAATAATTAGACCTGTAACTATATATAATCTGGCCAAAATGGGCAGTGCAGACAAGAAGTGTGGTAGTGGGTCAGAGAAGGATATTTTAAGTATTTATAAGTAGATTTACTTATAATATAGAAACATATTAACCACAAGTTTCCAAGGAAAAAATTTCCTTTCAGAGACATTACCAGAGCAGCTAATAGGGAGAAAAATAGAATTATTTAAATTTTGTATTCTTACTCTTATAAGCAGAGTCAAAGTAGATCAAGAATGTGTGAACAACAGATTAAGTAATTAAATAGAAGAGGTTCTAAATGGGAATGGAAGTATAAGACAGTTCCCTCAGAGAGCTTATAGTCTACTAGGAGAGCTAAAAACATATATTGGAAGAGGAAATAACAAACCACTCCAGTACCTTTGCCAAATGGGGTTACGAAGAGTCAGATACAATTGAACAAGAAGAACATACATACACAAAGCAGTAGGATGCAGAATATAATTCAAGGCATTTTGTTAATAGTGACACGAGTGGTACAAGCAAGACGCATAGGGATTTAAAGAGTGGGGAAAGGCACTTTTTTTTTTTTAAACCAAGATGATTATAGAAGGCTTCCTAGAGGAAGTGGCGTTTGGGCTAGGCTTTGAAGGCTAGGCCAAGAAGAGGGGAGGGAAGGCTATTTTAGATGTAAGGAACCGCATTAGCAAATGCAAGATGAAAAACCACAAGATATGTTTAGGAAACTAAGTGAATAGTTAAATTTAGTTGGAGTGTTGGGTTCACATGTATGGAAACTAGAAGAGAAGGTTGAAAAGATTAGCTGGGGCCAGACTTCGAAGGGATTTGAATGCCATGGTAAGAAATCTGGACTCTGTTCACTAGGCACTGGGGAGTCATTTTAGGTTTTGTCAAGGAAGCAGGGGTCAGAGAACTGAGAAGTAACAAAGAGGACTCAGGTTTTGAGCCTGGTGTGATTTAAAACATGGTGATAACAGTAATAGAAATAGGCCAGGCAGGAGGGGTGGATGCTTTGGTTTTTATGAACTGTGAGCTTTGGACCCAGTGGCCTCAGAGGCTCCTGTTAGCTTAAGTGTAGCAGTATAAAACAGAGGAGGTAATAGCCTTCTTCTGCTGTGTGCCCTGGTCCAGCTATGGAGCGTGGGGAAGCCAGGAGGCAGAAATGAGCAATATTGGTTGGATGTGGTTGGATGTGGTTTTTAGTTCTGGAAGCCATATTTTTTAGGAAGGATTTTGACAAAGCTGAAAGATGACCCGGATGTTGACAGGATAGGAGTGGGGATAGGGATGCTCTGGGGGAGGGGAGAAGGTTGGTAAACAATAACTGTCTTTAAGTATTTGAATAGTTGACTTGCTGGAGAGAGAGTAACCCTGCCTTGCTTGGCCCTCCAGGGCTGACCCAAGTTAACTCTGTGTGGTTGAAGAGAAGCAGATGTAAGCTCATTAACAATTACCGCAGTCCGGAGGTGGAGCAGGCTGCTTTCCTAGGGGGTGAGGTCTTTAGATAAAAAACAACCACATTTTAGGAGCGTTGTAGGGGAATTCTTAGTCTGTTCGGATAGACGACATGACACTCTAGCATTCCTTGCTAGATCACAGAGAGTTCTGGGATTCTGTGATACTGTTAACAATGCAAATGATGAAGCAGACCAGACTGTAGGATTCCATAGGTAAAAGCAAAATACACAACAGATGAGTCACTCAGGGATAATAAGGAGTTGTCTTGTGTGCCAAATAAAGATACCAAAAAAAAAGGTATAAATGCAGCCACTTAAAAATACCGTGCCATTCATTGTCAGTTTACAAGTATTTTTTAAGCACTTACCAGGCACTGTACTTAGAGTTGCAGAAATAAGGATAAAAAATGTAGTCTCTGCCCTAAAGGAGTTCAGTCTAATGGGAGGAGACATCATAAAAACAACAACTACATCCAAGATGTATACAGTCTAAGTGGAAGGTAACTAACTCCAGGAGGGAAGCACTGGGTAGGGAGGGGGATGAGGAAAGAACTCTTACACTTAAAAGTGGATATGAGCTGAGCTTAAAGGGGGCCAGGGAAGCCCCAGAGAAGGTGGAAGAGAGGAGAAATAGCATTCTGTGCATGGGAGACAGCCAGCAAGAAGGCACAGAGTGCTGGGATGAGTGTAGGGCCTGCACACCAGTGTGGCTGAATCAGAATCTGTGTCAAGGGAGTAATGTGTAAGAAGCCTGGGAAGGTAGGAAGGGGACAGGTTATGAAGGGCTTTGCAAGCCAAACCAGATTGTATATTTGATTCTGAAGATTACAGGGAACAACTAGAGCTTATTGAGTGAGAAAGACAGAGAGAGAGAGTGAGAGTGTGTGTGTGTGTGTGTGTGTGTGTGTGTGTGTGTGTGTGTGTGTGTGTATGTGAGATAAAGACAGACAGAAACTTGTATGATCAGACTGATGTTTTAGGAAAATAATTTTGGCATGTGAGTGGAAGATAGATTGGAATGGTGAGAGATGAATCAGAGATACCAGGTGGAAGGCTGTTGCAATATTCTAGGTGAGAGGAAGTGAGGACCTGTTGATGATGGTAAGAGGTGTTATAAAGGTTAAAATGCCAAGTCTTGGCAGTTGACTGGATATATGTGGTGAGTATGAATGAGAAGCTAACACTAAAGTTCCAAGCCTAGGTAACTAGAAGGATGGTTCTACCTGTGACAGTAATAGGAATGTGGGAAGAGGGAAGAATTTGGTAGGAAAATACTGAGTTCTATTTTGGACATGTTGAGTTTGACTTGTCTAGTGTATAGCCAGCTTGAGATGTCCAAAAAAGGCATTTTGTGATGTGAGAGGGACTGAAACCCAAGGAAGATGGTATGTTTGGATATATAAATCTGGCAATCATCTATAAATGTAATATTTAGAACCTATTGGAGCTGATAAGATTGACAAACATGATAGTATAGAGGCAGAAGAGACATTCACTTTTATAAGATTTTGAGTTCCAGATTTTTCTCTCTCCTTCTCTCCCCTCCCCAGGACAGCATGCAATCTGATATAGGCTATAGATGTACAATCATATTAAACACATTTCCACGTTAGTCATGTTGTGAAAGAAGACTCAAAAAGAAAAGGTAAAACCACAAGAAGGAAAGAACAGAGCGTGCTTCTGTCTGCACTCAGACTCCCTCGTTCTTTCTCTGGACGTGGGTAACATTTTCCATCATGAGTCTTTTGGAATTGACTTAGGTCATTATATTGCTGAGAATAAGCATATCAGAGTTGGTCATCACACAGTGTTGCTGTTACTGTGTACAATGTTCTTTTGGTTCTACTGACTTCGCTCAGCATCAGTTCATGTAAGTCTTTCCAGGTTTTTTTCTGTAATCTGCCTGCTCATCATTTCTCATAGCACAGTAATATTCCATATCATATATTCCATTCACATACCACAACTTCTTCAGCCATTCCTCTATTGATGGGCATCCCCTCAATTTCCAGTTCTTGGCCACTACAAAAAGAGCTGCTGTACGTATTTTTGTACACGTGTGTCCTTTTCTCTTTTTGTATGATCTCTTTGGGATACAGACCTCATAGTGCTATTGCTAGATCAAAAGAAATGCACAGTTTTATGGCCTTTTGGGTATAGTTCCAGATTGCTATCTAGAATGGTTAGATCAGTTCACAACTCTACCTACATTAGTGTTCCAGTTTTCCCACGTCTTCTCCAACAATTATCATCTTCCTTTTTTGTCATATTAATTAATCTGATAGTTATGAGGTGGTACCTCAGAGTTATTTTAATTTGCATTTCTCTAATCAATAGTGATTTAAAAGATTTTTTTCATATGACTATAGATAGCTTTAATTTCTTCATCTGAAAACTGCCCATTCATATCATTTGACCATTTATCAATTGTGGAATGACTTATATTCTTATAAATTTGACTCGTTTCTCTATGTGTTTTAGAAACGAGACCTTTATCAGAGACACTAGGTATAAAAAAATGTTTCCCAGTTTTCTACTTCCCTTCTAATCTTGTTTGCATTGGCTTTGTGCAAAAATCTTTTTAACTTAATGTAATTAAAATTATCCATTTTGTATTTCATAAGGTTCTCCCTTGTTTATTCATAAATTCTTTTCTTCTCCATAGATCTGACAATAAACTAGTCCTTGCTCTCCTAATTTGCTAATGGTATTGTGTTTATGTCTAAATTATGTGCCCATTTTTCATCTCATTCTTAATTATGTCTCTTACCTGTGCCCTGACCCCATAACATATCACTTGACCTGAAGACCATATTTTCTCCTTTTAGGACTCAGTCTCTGTTCCATATCTGAAATCCTCTTCTTCATCCTCTCTGTTAGACTGAATTTCTCACATCATTTCTAAGCTCAACCTTAGGAGCGCTTTCTTCATGAATCCTTTTCTATGGCAAGAGTCATATTAATCTTTTTTCTGTCCCTATTTCCTACCCTTTACAAAGCCATGTGTCAGTATTTTAGCATATAAATACCTTTTAGTTTGAATTGTTATATATTCATTAAATTCTAATTTGATCTTCTGACTAAAATAGAAAAAAAGCCAACCTATCAATTAATCTTTTATGTACATTTCAATTATCAAAGCCAATTTTTAAAGCTGAGAATGCTTTGATTTATAAATCTCTTTTGGTGTGCAGTGATGGATGGAGTACCATTCTTAGCATCAGGAAGACGGGTTCAGATCTTCCTCCTGCCTAGCTATGTGAGCATCACTTAACCCTCTCTGAACCTCAGTTTCCTTATCTGTAAAATAAGGTTAATAATAACTATATTATCTACCTCACTAAGTTAATGTAATATCAAATGAGATAATATATGTAAAACATTTTTCAAATCTTGAAGTGATACATAAACATTAGCTATTCTTGTGATAATCATCAGTAATGAAACTAGTTTGATTTCACAAATATTTTTCCGTTCAATGGGTCTTATATTTATTTCACATCCAGAAGGCATGTTTAGCAAACTGCATAATAGAATAATTCTCCTGGATAAGAATAAGATATCATTGGAGGTCATTTGTATTTTTATGTGTGTATACACAGGAATTTGGGTTTGTTTTTTTTTCCTTTTGTCTTGTTTTTGGACTGGACCTGCAATGTACAGTTTCATTGATAGAGAGAACTCCCAGTGAGTAAACTCCCCCTACCAATGCAAGTAAGTATTGCAATTTATGTTCTTACAGAGTGTCAAGGACAAGGGAAGGAAAAGTGACTTGCCCAGTCAGTCACACAGCCATTATGTTTCAGAGGTGAGACTTGAACTCAGGTTTTCCTGACTCTATGGCCAGCTCCCTAGCGTGTTGACTCACAAGTTTCTAATTAAGCTTTTGGGATCAAACTTGATTAAAAAGAAAATTTGTGAGTAATAAATAGTCTTTCCCTGCTCAGGAGATGTATAAATCCTTATGTTGTAGGAATTTTGGTAAAAAAAAAGTTCAGAACATCTAATAATTTGAAATAAACAATATGTTCAGATTGAATGTTGACTGTATTCCAGCTTGTAGGCCAAGGGTGGAGTGGTTTTCAGTAATAGTTGTTTCCGCTGCTTAGATGTTTTCGTTTAAATCAAACTAGTTTTTTTGTTTGTTTCTCTTGTAAGCTATGACCAAAAGGGCAAGGTTTCTGTCTTGAGTAGTCATTGACCAATATATTCCTTCGTGCCCATATACCATGTCACACAGTCAGTGTTTTTTCAGTTCAAGTCAACAAGCAGTTGTTAAATGTGGATAATTTGCAGACCACTGTGCTTTGCCTTGGGAGAAGGAGAAAGATTCCATAAGAGTTCCTGCCCTCATAGGGTTTAGAGTCTAGTGAGAAGGACATAAGATATACAAATAACTTTAATATAAAGTATAATACATGAAAAATGCATAAGAGAGGTCTGTTGTATGAGGAGCCAGGGTGGAGTGTATTTGGGGGAGGGAGAGAGGGAGATAGACAGATAGAGAGAGCCAGAGACAGACAAGAGAGGGTGTGCATGTGTTTTACTTGCAGCAACAAATTTACTTTTAATGAAGTTTTAACAATGCTATTACAGTAAACCAGAGATGTGGACTTGACCATACTTTTGTTGTTCTGAACTTGGTACTCTTTATAATAGGTTCAGATAAGGATATGTGGGTGTATTTATATCACATTTACGCCTTTCAAATAATTTCTGCCAGGATATTTCTAAATGTGTTAAATACCTGCATTGAAAACCATTAAATACCCTAAAACTTCCAGGTTGGTCTTATCTCTCTCTATTAAGAACTAATCAAGCAATAAGCAATTTTAAAAATCCGACCTCAGGCACTTAACACACACAAACAAAAAACAAAAACCTAGCCCGTGACCTTGGGCAAGTTACTTAACCCCAATTGCCCCCCAAAAAGAAAAAAAAAGTGCTTGCTATGTATCAAACACTTGAGATACAAAAGAAATATCAAGCAATTTCTACTCTGAAAGTGCTTATATGCTATAAACTACCACCTCTCTGAAGGCAGGGACTGCTTATTTGTAGGTACCTAATCAAGGGTTCTTTGATTTTTTTTTCTTTTTTTATCATGAGCTTAATTAGCAAACATAATATACAAAGAATAAAAAAATAACATTGTATAGGAAAATGGGCTTGTTCTATGCAACTTTTAAAAAGTATTTAATGACATAGTAACAAAAATCCTGTTTATATCTTCTTTTGAACTTTTTTGTTTCCTTTTTTATATTATTTTAATACATTATTGATGTGCTTTCCTTCTCTTTTGCTCTTCAGTCACTAATCCTTAACTCACCCCACTTTTTAATAGATTATATATAGTTAAATAAATTATATCTATTAATAAGCAATACATCTATTAAATAAATAGATTATATATAGTTAAATAAATTATATCTATAAATAAATAATATACCTATTAAATAAATAGATTATATATAGTTAAATAAAACAAATTGAGAACACTGGCCATATTTGAAAATGTATATTTTATTCTGTACCTCTCTAGTCTGTTGCATTTTTAAAAATTATTATCACTAAATTGATCTGAATTCTAAAGTCTTTATTTACATTATTCCAGTCATTGTGTAAATTGTTCTCCTGGTTCTGCTTACTTCACTCTTCATCAGTTCATACAAGTCTTCCCCAGTTTCTTTGACTCCTTCCCATTTGTCCTTTCTTATAATGTAGTGATCTATTCCTTTCATATACCACAGTTTTTTCAGTCTTTCCCCAGTTGATGGGCACCTACTTTGTTTCTAGTTATTTACTGCAACAAAAAAAAAAATTTTTTTAATCTGTGGGGGTGGGTAAGTGGCAAAGTGAATAGAGCACCCACCCTGGAATCTGAGTTTGAATCTGTCCTCAGAGACTTAACATTTACTAGCTGTGTGACCTTCAGCGAGTCACTTAACCCCAATTGCCCTGCTCTCCCCCCCTGCAAAAAAAAAATTAAAATCTGTGAGACTCCTTCTTTCCCCTTGTCTTTGGGATATGCCTAATGATAGTCTCCCGGGGGTTAAACATAAATGGATTTTGGACCAATGAATGAATAAATAGCATCAAATGGGCATTCAATAAAACTTACCTGAACTGAAATAGAAAATGTAGCTAGGTTTAAAAACAGGTGTTTTTGAAGAATACTAAGCTTATGATATGATTGCCTTATGGTTGCGGCTTGTTGATCTGGTTGTCTCCTGCATATTTAAAACAGGCACTGGAATTTGTGACAAGTTATAGAGGTTAGAGTTGCCTCCATGCATATAAATTGAGATTCTTTTTTTGCCTTTGTGTTTTAAAAAGAATAAACAAAAACTTTGGGTCTGTCATTTCTTCTCAGCTCCTCCTCTTGTTCCCCCAAACCACCATTTCAACCAAAACAGGATATTTGAAAATTGAAAATTTTCCATAATTTCATAGCCCCTCATGGTAATTGGTTGTTTAATATGTAAATAAATTAAATGAAGGAAGTTGTTTTGCATTTGAATCTAGATACATAATGGTTGTGGGGGGGGCAAAAAGAGTGAGTATTTTACTCTAGCAATTAGAAAGTAAATACAATAGAAGAAATATTTGGGATAGGTTGTTTAGAACAAATAAAAATTGTGTAATGGATCCCACTTATCTGAGGATACTATAGGGAATGCCAATATCAATTACACAGTTGAAAGAGACTTTAGAGATTATTTAGCTATTAGGGGTCAAGACCATTCCAAATACAAAGACTTTACATCAGAAAGCATGTACATAGATAAGTAAATGCAAAATATATACAAAGTAACTAAATGATAACTTTGACAGTGACAGGCAGAGCTGTGCTTTAGGGATAGTGATTTGGCAGCCATATAGAGGTTAGGGTAAAGGTGGAAAGGTTGGATCTAGGCAGAACTATTTGTATGCTATTTAAATATTCCAGGTGAGAGATGATGAATTAAGGTGGTTGCTGTGTGAATAGAAAGAAAGAAAGAGTATTTAAGAGATGTTAAATATGGGGAGTGAGATTGCAAATCCAGGTGACTGGAAATATTATGGTGCCCTAAAGAAAAACTGGGAAATAAGGATGGGTGGATTAGGACGTGTTCAGTTTGAGATGCCTTTTTGTCATCCAGGCAAAGATGTTCAACAAGTAATTGGAGATGACAGATTGGAGTTCAGGAGCCAGATAGGACACATATGCATAGAGATGATAATTGAAACCATAGGTGCTGAGATTATTGGGAAAGGAGAGGAAGCACTCTTCTAGGACAGAACCCTAGATGTGCCCCAAAGTGAGTAAGATGCGGATGATAATCCTGCAAAAGAAATTTAGACTGGTAGGAGAAGAATGAGGAGAGAATGTTGTTAGATGGTCAGCATTGCCAAAAGATCAAGAAGAGTGAGGATTTGGGAAAAGGCCGTTGGGTTTAGCAGTCAGAATCATTACCGACCTGGAAGGCGAGTTTTAGTAAAGTGGTGGATCAGAAGCCAGTTTGCTTCAAATTGAAAAATGAGTGAGAGGTGAGAGAATGGAGGCAAGTACAGATAGCCTTCTCCTAGAGCTTGGCTGTGAAAGAGATGAGATCTATCGGATGAGCATTTGAGATGAAAGATTCAGGTAAGAGTTTTTACCCCCTACAGAGGACACTACCATCCTAGACTCTCTTTTCTCTCAATCTCCTTCTCCTCCTGCCCCCATCTAATCAGTTTAATCAGTTGCTGCTGGTGATGATGATGATGAATTTTTGAGGGCGGGGACTGTCTTTTGTCTCTTTTTGTATCCCCAGCATTTTGCACAGTGCCTGACACTTAATGGGCACTTAGTAAATGTTGATTGATTCTACCTCCAGAACATCTACTTCTGTCCCCTTCTGTCTACTGACACGGCCTCCACCAGCCCTGTTCTGCCCCTCTTCACTTCTTTTCTAGATTATTTCAGTAATCTTTTAGTTGGACTCCTTTCCCCTCCCTAAACTGTCCTCCAAAAGGTTTAAGCTTGTCCCATCCCTTCAGTGGCTTCTTATTTTTGCCTCTTGGATAAGCTGCAACTGCCTTTTTGGCATTTAAAACCCATCACAGTCTGGTGCAGCCTATTTTTGCAGACTGTATTTCTTCTCATGTGCCGGTTTACTTCTTGTTCCCTGTCTATGCCAGTGCATCTTCTGCCTCAGTGTCTTTGTACAGACTGACACCCACCCCCTCCCAACTCTGAGAATCCCCAGCTCCCTTTGAGGCTCAATCACGTGCCAACTCCAGCAGGAAACTTCCTGATCTCATTTGTTAGTGCTTTTTCCCCTCACTCCCAATTTACTTTGTATATTTTGTTTTTATTTCTTTGTGTTATTATTGTATCCAGGGGTGTGCTGGTAAATGATTAACAACTGGCTCTCCAGGAAAAGAAAAAGCATACCAACATACCTTTAATCAGTATTATTAACATTTTCTCCATCCCTTTCTTAAGTCTGTACAATCAACAAAACAATAAATTGCCATGATTTATAGCATTTGCTCTCTTGAGCCAATTGGCACTAATTCCAGTACATCCTTCTAGTAGAACACATGTTCCCTGAGGACAAGGAGTGTTTGGGTTTTATCTTTACATCCCCATTAGTTAGCACTGTGTCCTGCACAAAGTAGATGCCTGCCTAATAAATAAGTGTTTTTATTGAATTGAATTGGTCCCCTCTGGGTATTGTAGATTTATTAAGGGGTTGAGCTCATTAAATGACTCAATATAATAAATAAGCAACCATTATATAGAGTGAATAAATAACACCTTGTACATATGTGTTATAATTTTCAAATACACATAGATACTGTTTTGATTAATAAAATTTATATTCATTTGAAAGTTTCTGAATTCATAGTATTTTTTGTTATGTATTTTTTCAACAGTGGATACTTAACAGCACACTACTGCATGTGAGGAATCTGAAATTTTTTGATGTTAAAAAAGGCTCCTCATATTAAAATTGGAAACCATGGGTCAAGTCCAACTGCCTCATTTGTATAGAAAATGAAGTCCAGAAGAGCCCAAGGTTACACAGTTCTGTTAATGACTGAACTAGGAGTGAAACTTGGATATCTTCTTCCTCTGTCCAGTAACCTGTTTTGACTCTCGAGCTATGAAAGAAGCTTTAAGTTGCCATCCTTCTATTCTGAAGAAACCCAATTTTTCTTTTTAGTATATCGGGAGTTCCTAATCTGGAGTCCATGAGCTTGTAGGCCTTTTCCTCCCCCCCCCCCCAATATTTTGATAACTATTTTGGCGCAGTTAGTTTTGGGAAATCCTATGGGTTTTATTTTATGCTGTTTTAACACATTCTTCTGAGAAGGGGTCCATAGGCTTCACCAGACTACCAAGGGGTCTGGAGTACAAAAAAAGTTTGAAGAACCCCTGCAGTAGGTGATAGTTTAGTCTGTATCACTAGCTGATTACTTCGTGGCCTCAATTCTTTCAAAATATGACATTTTGAAGAAAACTGTTGAAACAAAACATGAAGTGAATTTGTGGGTTCATGGTGAGATGGTTGGCAGTTTATTTTTTGCAGTTTATTGGCTCTGCAACTTAGGGATGAACCCCAAGGCTAAATAAAAGACTGTTTGCAGAAGCTGCCCAAGGGATTTAACAAGATAGTAGTGTCCAGAATACTGCATTGGTATTCAGTAGGGAAAGCTGAGGAAGAACAGACCAAAAGACCATGACCCACATCAGTACAAAAGACCAGTTGGCTTGTCCTAAATGTGAATTATGAAATGTTTATTTACATGATGAACATTTTTAGAGGATGACCTAGGTAACTTAATGGACTTTGTTATGACCAGAAAGAGGCATATTCATTTCAATTCAAGTTAAGGATAAATTTGTCTTCTTGGCTTTCTGTCCTCCCCCCTCCCCCTTCTGTCTCTCTCTCTCATACACACACACACACACACACACACACACACACACACACACACACACACACATTTACATTCTTCTACTTGCTGATTTCTCTGTTTTTTTTTTTCATTCTGCCCATCTTTTGAAGCAATGAGGACTTGCTGTACTTTTTTCTCTGTTGAAGTTACTCTTACTTACACTTGATATTCTTATTCATAGACTTTGAGCTTTCATTTAGGTCACACACACACACACACACACACACACACACAAATTTTCCAAAAGGATATAGTTGTGTCTTTTTTTCAGGGGGAGGTATTTAGGGAAATCACTCTTTGGTTTATTGAAAATATGAAATATATTTGCTCAGTAACTTTTGTTTTTTAATTTAGATTCAGGGATTTAAGTTTAGCATGTGTAATGAAACAAAATAATTTTACACATGGCTATAAAAAAGCAAAATCGAAATCAAAATTTTTGACTTGCTGGGGACTTTCCCCTTCAGCCAGTTCAAGCTGTTCAAACATCCTGAGACTGAGATTACTGGAAGTTTTCATTCCTTCACTTTTGAGAATGTACTTGTCTCTCCCAAAGATTTAATCCCTTTAAAATGTGGACATCATTTGAGGACAAGGATTATATTCTTTTTCCTCCCTTGTCACCATCTTCACAGAACGTAGGACAATGGACTGCTATGACTGTGTATGTGATGTGTGTATGTGTTTATTGAGAAGGATTTAGGTGAGGACAGGAAGTTGAGGAATGAAACTAGTCATCTGAAGCACTTTATGTTAAGTATTTTTTAGAAGGCAGTCAACAAACACTACTTTTCTTCACTTTTAGGTTATTTACATTTTCAAATTAGGAGGAAAATTATTATATTGTTTTTCTATGGCCTTACTATTCTGCACAGAGTTTTTTTCCTTTTCATCTCTCGTATCGTGTTTACATTGGAATTTATTGTGATTCTCTTGAAGAGTGTAGGGTCTCTCAGAGATTGTGTGAAAAATCAGGTCCAGACTTTAGCAAAGTAATAGTAGTAGTCAGCAGTAGGTTAGAACCATCAACTTCTCTGTGAGATAGATGAAAATTCATCGCATGTTCACAGTGGAACTCCTCATGTTCAGACCCTGGTTTACCTAGTGTTGCCTTGCAATTTTAAGTTGTCCTTCATTCCTTATTTCATTCGGAACCTTAGCAAAGTGGCTACCTTGTGAGTTAGATTGCCCATGTAGTGTCAAGAAGTGTTGCCATATCCTTAACACAAAGCAGTCAGGATTAGCTCAGTTTCTTTTAGTGGAGGCTTAGGAAAATGCCTGGACCATTTATTTCTGATACTCTGCCAGGTCTGGAGCAGAGCTGTCTGTGGCTATGACCCAAGTATCAGGGGAGGCAGCATATGATACATAATTACCATGACAATGTTATATAGTGATGACGGGAAATTGAATCAGTGGCAGTGTGTAAATGGGAAAGAAATGGAGCCTTCTATTAGAGCCCCAAGACATTATGTAATGTATTGTTATGATTATGCAAAGGGTAACCAAGGATTGATGGTTTCAGGGATAGGATTCAAACTATGTTCTTTTTGAATCACTAAAAGTTAAAAGTAATGTAACATAAAGTGCTTACTAAGAAACCAACGACAAAAATAGCCATCAGCTAAGAATAATTCTGAAATCAACAATTTGAGAACCTTGGGAAAGCCTTCAAATAAGTCTCTTAAACAAAAGGGTAGCCCAACAATTATAATGTTAACTGGAAGGTTTGCTTGCCTGGAACCTTTATCATTTATTAATCTAGTTCCCATTGTGTTTCTGGCACTATGCTAGTGCCAGATTAAACAAAAACAAAGATTAAAAAAAATAAAAACAACCCCTCTCCTGCCCCCCCCCCACTATGATCCTGCCCTCAGGGAGTTTTTAGTTTTATCTGAGAATGTAAAAATAAGAGCATATCTAAGTAAGGATTTACCATGATGATAGCTTCTCTTCATCTGACTGATCTCGAAATGTATAAGTTGCAAACCTATAAGGACCTTATAGATGTGGAAGTTGGTTCTACTTCTGGGAAGAACTTGCACTATTACAATTTATTGGGTTTCATTAATTTAATTTTGTTTTATTAGATGCATAGAATTGGAAGTAATAGAATAGGGTGGGATTGTTGAGGAAGTGAATCATGTAATCATTTAGCCAAAGGCCCCTCATTTCACAGATGAGGAAGCCAAAAGAGAGAAATGAAGTAAGTAACCCAGGGTCACCTAACTAAGCTGTGGCAAGAACTAGGGCCTCCTGACTTGCAGTCTTGTGCTCTGGTACATTATGTTGCCTCCAAAATAGTTACAGCCATCTGAGGAACTATCCTGTTTTGTAAGACTTCTAGAAATAGAGATTTTATAGTCTCTATCATTATCCCTTCCGAGATGTAATAACCCTCATTGTCAGAAAATTCACCCTTAAATCTGACCTAATTATACTTCAGACTGCAGTTTAGGCCCAATTTGTCCTTTTTAAAAATAGCTTTTATTTATCTCTTTCCAATATTTTGATGATAAAACATATCTACTACATCTAGATGTTTAAAAATTTTAATTACATTTTTCTTTTAATTAATCATTTATTTTCCCTCCCTCCCACCCCCCCCAAAAAAAAGAAAAACAAATCCCTTATAACAAATATGCACAGTGAAGCAACATTAATTCCCATTTGGCCATGTTGAAAAATGTGTATCTCATTCTGCATATTTGAACCCTTCTCCTCTGGTGTGTGGGGGGTGGGGGGTGGGATGGGAGAAAGTAACTCTTATCACCTGTCCTCTGGAATCATAACTCTTCAGTCTTCCAAAGCTGATCATTTTTATAATGTTGATGCTAGAGTGTGGATTTTTCTACTGATTCTGCCCATTTCACACAGATCTTCCCAGATTTCTCCAAGACCAATAACTTCATAATTTCTTACAACTCATTAGCATGCCATTACATTCATCTGCCTTAATTTGTTTAGCCTATCCTTCCTATTGATGGGCACTCCAAGCCCAACTTTTTTTTTTAGTGTCTTGAAGAACCTTTCTAGATGGGTGCTAGTCATGCCCGGAAATTCTGACTTTGGGAAGTGTCCTGTTTGTACTTGATCCATTATTACTAATGTTAATTGGAAGACCTGGGCATAGGTCCCTTATTGACTGAGTGACCCTGGCCTTACTCTCTTAGTGCTCAGAGAAAGGGACAGCTAGGTGGCACATTGGATAGAGGGCTGGGCCTGGGGTCAGGAGAACCTAAGTTCAAATCCACCTCAGATACTAGCTGTGTGGCCCTAGACAAGTTACTTGATCCTGTTTGCCTTAGTTTCCTCATCTGTTAAATGAGCTGAAGAAGGAAATGGCAAACCACTCCAGTATCTTTGCTAAGAAAACCCCAAATGGGGTCATGAAGAGTTGGATACAACCACTCAGTTAGCCCAGAGAAACTCTGAAGTTTCAGAGAAGGTGCTGGCCTACCTTTAGTACATATTATCCAGGAGTTATTCATACCAGCGAAAACATAGGTCCAGTCCTTATTCCTATTAATTTGAATACTTTTATTTAAAGTAGTATTGTTAGGGCAGCTAGGTGGTGCAGTGAATAGAGCACCAGCCCTGGAGTCTGGAGGACCAGAGTTCAAATGTGGCCTCAGACACTTGACACACTTACTAGCCGTGTGACTTTGGGCAAGTCACTTAACCCCAACTGCCCTCCAAAAGGCAAAAAAAAAAAGTATTATTTATAATTTTGAATTTGCATAGATTTTTGAACTTTTGGAATTTTATTCATGTATTATTCTCATATTCCTATGAAGTAGGTGGAGTCTGCCCTTCATAATAATAAGAGTTTACATTTATATAGTGCTCATTGTGTGTCAGGCACTGTGCTGAGTGAGGTGCAATTATTATCTTATTTGATCCTGAGGACAGTTAATATTATGTAATATCATTTAATATTTATTGTTACTATGTAACATCCCTTTCCGTTGCAGCTCACTTCTAGCTCCTGGGCACACTCTCTTGCTAACCAGTTTAAGTGGGACCTTTGCTTCTATTTACAGATAAACAGAGGACTGAGCTAGGCCTCCCAGGGGGACTACTCTCCTGTCCTTGGCCTCTTTGCCAAAAATTAGGGGTGATTCAGCCTCTGAGGGGGAGGCCAAAGGGGTGGGGAGAACTGATTGGGATGGTTTTGTTTTTCTAGCCAAGATTGGCAGCCTGGTCCCACAAAGTAATTGACATTCCTTAATTGCCAGAGAGGGGCATGATCATCTACTCCTGAAGGCTAACCCCCCTGAACTAACGCCTCCTTTCCTGCTTCTCTTCTTGCATCTTTTTTGGTGTTCTTGGCCTTTGCGGGGGCCTCGAGTGACCCACTTTACTAACTCTTTACTTCTCAGGTTCACTTTGGTGTTAATTTTGTTTGCCACAATCCTCATGATAACTCTGGGAGGTAGGAGCTATTATCATCATCCCCATTTCATAGAAGAGGAAACTGAGGTAAACAGTGGTTACGGGATTTACCCAGGATCAGGTAACTGAGGTTGAATTTGAGCTTTGTATCCCTCTGACTCCAGCTCTATCTTTAACTTCATAATCTAGTTGTTTCTAAGAGAGAAGAACCTATTAAGGGCTTTTCTTTTTAAATTAATTTCTTTTGTGTTGCTACATTTAGGCTGTGCTTATTTACCTTAAACTTATTGTATATTCTTTTTTTTTAAGTGGTGTTTTTTTTTGCTTTTTTTTTTTTTTGGATGGGGGAGGGCAGGGCAATTGGGGTTAAGTGACTTGCCCAGGGTCACACAGCTAGTTAAGCATTACATGTCTGAGGCCAGATTTAAACTCAGGTCCTCCTGACTCCAGGGCTGGTGCTCTATTCACTGAGCCACCTAGCTGCCCCTGTATATTCTTTAAACAAGAAAACTCCAAATCTTCAGAAAACCACGAAGTTTTGAGAACAGGGAAGAAAGGAATGGAAATATTTTTTTAAATGATTAATTAACTATATATATTTTTTTCCTAAATGGTTTTCATAATCATGAAAATTATTCTAGTTGGTTAGCTTTGAGCACAATGACTTAGAAAAAAAAATAACTGGAAAAGTTCCAGCCTCTTCCTACATATGATTTCTTATGATAAGTTTCAGATTGATTCTTCCCAAGTATAAGTGACTTGGAAAAGTCAGAGATTTTCATTCACTTTTGTTTTCTTTTCCTTTGGCCACAAAGCCAAATGGTCCTGTATTCAGTTCCCCACCCACTGGACAATGGCAAGTAATCAGATTTTGTGAGCACAGCTGACTTTTAATTTTTTTAAACAGTTATATGAGAGAGAAGATTTCCTATAGATCCTATGCCCTCTGTAGCTAACTCTCAGCGATTCATTTCCACCAGATGTTGGGCACCTGCTATGTAAAGGGTAGAGGTAGATCCAGAGATGAGTATAGCATAACATCAGTTCTCAAGGAACTTACTTTGTAGTGGGGAGGTCAGACCGGTATCTGCAAGAAAACATAGAGTGTGATCAGTAGATAGAAGAGGCAACATGGTGTGGTTGAAAAAGTGTTGGGTTTGAAGTTCGAGGACATATGTCCTGTACTTACTAGTTAAGACTCTTAGCTCTACTATCCTAGCAGTGATAGGGTAAGTTATGTACTTCCCTGGGCCTCAGTTTGATCCTCTTTAAAATGAGGGGGTTGGACTAGATCATCCCCCAAAACTCTTCTCGCTGTAACCCTATGAATTCTATAAATCTTCATTGATCTCCTTTAGTCTGTTACTTAGTCTACCCAGACTTGATGCATTTCCATTATAGGTACATGCATTTGTGTGACAACTGAGACCAGAGATTGCTCTAGTAATTTTTGGCAGCAACGCTACAAAATGAAGCCTTTTAAATTGCTTTTTTGTTTCCCGGTAACCTAACTTCTCCCCATGCACTAATGCACTTTTAGACAATATACACAGCTCAGAGTACTTAATTATGGGTATATGAAATACTCATGTGTTTCTGCTGCTCTAAAAGGGATAAAGCATGGGGGCAGGGGAGTGGTGGTAAAAAGATTAGGTTACCTTGATGTAACTAAACAGTGATTTATTAAGCAAAAAAGAAAATTAGGGAGTCAGCCCTGGCATTCTCTGAACCGATCATAACCAAATTAAATGATTGGCAGCATTCAATTTATTAAAATTCTGCTTTTGGAAAGAGTCTATCAAAAGGTAGAATGTTATCCTCCGGGGGCCACTCCCCCCATTCTTTTATTCCCATTACCACCATTCTTGGGCATTTTAGAGTGGTGGCATATTAAAAGCCCCAGAGGTTGAAGTTCATTGCACTTACTCATCAGCAGACGTAGCATGAGCAGTGGCTGGGAATTCTTTATGGTTTCTCAGAACTGAATTGGGGACAGGAGGGGGAAGGGCAGAGGGAAGGGAGGACACAAAAGTGTCATGCAGATGATATGTGTCCAAGAATCTTAAATGGCCACGCTAATAAACAAGGGGCGGGGGAAGGTCTCTGAGTCTGCTCTTCCCAAACCACTTTCTTTGGTGCCTTAGTGTTCTTCTATGCAATGTCAGTGAGGCTTTGGTGAGAAAATTTGGATGATAAAGAGATCTGCTCTTCTAAAATATTAATTGTGAGATTATGTATACATCAAGCATTATGAAAACAGACTCCTTTGACTTCACTTTTCCCCAAAATTTTCCTGACCTCTCTCCTTTACCCAGTCAAGATACATTTATTAAACACTTGCTATGTGCCAAGCACTGTACTAGGTGCTAGAAATATAGCGACAAGAGATAGAATAATAGTCTCTGCCCTCCAGAAGCTTTAAGTCTAGCTGGGTGAAACAATATGTACACATATAGGCTTCTACAAAATAGATACAAGGGAGGTATCATGGGATCCGAAAGTAGGAAGGGACCTCATTCAGTCACCTCATTTTACAGATGAGGAAATTGAAAGCAAGAGAGATTTAAGTGATTTGTGCAGCCCTGGCAGCTAGGATGGAAGGGAGTGGGGGTAGGGGTGCAGGTGGGAATACCTTTGTAAAGGTTTAATGTAGAAGAAGGAACTTACGAATTCTGAGAGTGGGAGGGAGGAAACACGTGTGAGGGCTAACCAGTGCAAAGTTATGATGTATGAGAAATCAAGGAACCAACCAGCATTTATTAAGTGCCTGTGCCCAGCTCAGGCAGATCCAGGGGTCATTAAAGTAAAGATATCTAAAGCTACAGGAGATGATGAGGTCACTGAGAATATGTATAATGGATTATGCTGGTCAGCTTCTGAAGATTCTTGGTGATTTGACAGAAATAAGTTACTAACTAGCCTCAGTTCAGTTCCTGGAATATAAGTGGTTCAACCCTCCAAAATAATTCCAAAAATCAAACAAACAAAAAAACCGTTGTAACTCACGAGTTGGCCCTGGACAGAGTCTTGGGTTACACCTACAGTTAGAAGAGGTATGTTGTAGGCTTATGATTCACAAAGGAGTCTGAGAAAGAGTGAACACACAGGGTGGATGGAGGAGAACCCAGAGAGGAAAGACTATCCAAGAACTGGTTAACAGTTTTAGATGATACAGAGGGGTCAGGAAAAAAGAGGAGTTGAAAAAGGGCCATTGGATTTGGCAATTACAATATTCTGTACCCATAAATCCTCTCCAACTCTCTGCCTTCCCTCCCTTTCCCCACAGGATTTTTGAGTCCCATTCCTGTATTTCTCTTTCCAAAATAAAAACTTAATGATTTATTTTTACTTTACTTTACATTACATTACATTACATTACATTACATTACATTACATTACATTACATTACATTACATTACTTGCATTTCCCAACATATCTTCCCCATCTCCATTCTGAGAACTATCCCACATAATGAAGGAAAAAAAAAGAAAAAATTCAGCAAGATTAACCCAACATATCGAAAAAGCCTGACACAGGTAAATCACTCACTTTTGTAAAGAAGAGGGAGGGAGTATTTTCTCACATCTCTTCTTTGGGGCCTATATTTTGATCACTATAAATTTAGAAAGTACTTTGGGGTGAAAGAGGATGTCCCAAGTCTTTCACGACTAATCTACACACAGTATTAGAGGTAGGGGTGCCAGTCACTGCCAACTCGTGAGTTACAACGGTTTTTTTGTTTGTTTGATTTTTGGAATTGTTTTGGAGGGTTGTACCACTTATATTCCAGGAACTGAACTGAGGCTAGTTAGTAACTTATTTCTGTCAAATCACTAAGAATCTTCAGAAGCTGACCAGCATAATCTTTATGTGTACCAATACTTTAAAAAAAATTTTATTTATTTGTTTTAGTTTTCAGCATTTACTTCTATAGGATTTTGAGTTCTAAGTTTTCTCCCCCTCCCTCCACTCCCTCTTCCCCAAGACAATGTGTAATCTGATATAAGCTATACATGGTCTACCAATACTTTTTAGGCAAAGTATATCTTGCTACTGTACCTTTACTCACCTGAGAATTAATTTATTCAGATAGCTATGTGAATACATATGAATTTATTAAAATATTAACATATTTACCCCCTCTTTAGGACATTTAGGGAAGTTTCTTTAATTACTACTATCATTTTTTGCTTAATATTGAACATTGTGTCCCTGAAGCCCTCCACTGGAGTGATGTGGAGGCATTGTGATATGGAAGCAACCTTGGTTTCTTAAAGATGAGGATGGTGGAGAACAAGTTCTGTTAGGTCTTGCTAAGTAGGAAGTTTCTACTTTGAGCCCAGTGATGGACTAGAACTATCATCCTTGCTTCATCCCAGCCAAGTGGTGATGAAAATGAAATTTTTGGCTACAACAGCTCATGAAATCTACTTATAGATGTAGAGGTATTACATTCTTCATTGGTGAAAGGAATAGCACTACCAATTAATTTTTGTAGGTCTTTTAAAGTATTGAACATCAAGTAATGTTGAGCATTCTCACTTGTTAGCTGCCATAGGCAGCCATAGACCCCCATCCTCTAAGATTTCAAATTCAGAAAGCAGCATAGCATGTATATTTATATATCATAATATTGAAGTCTCCTATAATTATCCTTTCATGTAGTTTTATCTTTCTTCTTATGATTTGTGTTTTTCTTATTAAAAATGATTGGTAGACTTGAAATGGATGCCTCCAAATAATCATGCACAGTTTAACTCACATCTCCAAATATTGCATAGCTATAAAAGATTCCCTTTTTAGATTGCTTCACCACTCTCCTTGATTTCAGCAGTGATTGAAAGTACTTCCTGAAAATGAGAGACTTGGACCATCTTTAATTCCAGCAGTTATTCTCTAGAATTCATTTTTAAGTTTCCTAATTAAAATTTTGTTCTATATTCTGCCTATTAGAGCATGCTTTATTTTTTTCTTTTGCTGCAGTAGAAAACTAATTATCCTGTGTACCCTTTTGAAATGCTTTTAAATTAAAAATAAATGGGGAAAAAACTTTACTTAAAACTAAAATTGAATTTCATAAATCAGTT
The DNA here is from genome assembly GCA_011680675.1 of Gymnobelideus leadbeateri. NCBI lineage: Eukaryota > Metazoa > Chordata > Mammalia > Diprotodontia > Petauridae > Gymnobelideus > Gymnobelideus leadbeateri. The sequence continues at coordinate 1,231,669 of WOXC01008725.1, read as the reverse complement.
TCTGGGATAATGAATAAGGATATGGGGATATGAGTTCCAGTTGTGTAGAATTTTATGAAGTCCTGGGGAAATTTGAAAGGACAAACCAGTGTTGGCGTGTAGTTTTATTTATATTAGAATGATTCAAGATTCTTTATCCACTCAAAAAGCATTTATTAAGTGCCTACCATGTACCAGATACTATGCCAGATGCTGAGTATACAAAGAAAATGAAACAAGTACCTGCTCTCATGGATCCCCAATCTCCTGAGAGCAAATAATGTGTACACAGGTAAGTAAATGCAAAATATACATACATATATCTGTATCTATATCCATACACACAATTAATACATTTCTGGGGGGGGTGGTCAGGACAGAGTACTGAGGCCTGGGGAGGGAGAGGAGGTATCAGGATATACCCCTTGTTTGTTTTCTTTTTCTTTCTTTCTTTTTTTTTTTGCTTTTTTTTTTTTTTGGAGGACAATTGGGGTTAAGTAACTTGCCCAAGGTTACACGGCTAGGTTTTTTTGTGTGTGTTAAGTGTCTGAGGCCAGATCCGAACTCACGTCCTTCTGACTCCAGGGCCAGCGCTCTACTCACTGCGCCACCTAGCCACCCCTATACCCCTTGTTTGAAGGATGCAGCTCTTGGACTGAGTCATGAGGGATTCTAAGAGGTGGGGATGGAGAAAGTGCATTCCAGGCCTGGGAAATAGCCTGTGGTTTCAAGGCTTCAAGGTGGGAGATGGAAACTCATGTATGGGGAGTAGCAAATAGTCCACTTTGGCCGGAGTATAGAGCACATGAAGAGCAGTAACGTGTGTTGAGCTGGTGAGGCTGGATTGTGATGGACTTTAAATAGCAAACAGAGGTAAAATACAAACCCTGGAACTTTCTGAGCAGAGGTGTAATACAGTCAGATCTATGCTTTAGAAATAGCCATCTGGCTGCTGTGTGAAGGATGAATTGCAGTGGGGAGGGTGGGGGAGAGTTAGGGGATCGAGACCAATGAATAGGATATTGCAATAGTCCAAGTGAGAGGAAGTCTGAGTGATGAAAAAAGACTAGGTTTGAGGGATGTTGTGAAGGTAAAGCCCGCAAGATTTAGTAGCTGATTGGCTGTGGGGAGGGAGATGGTTAGGGAGAAGGGGAGAATCAAGGAGAACTCACAGTTTGCAGCCCTAGGTGCCTGCCCAAGATGATGAACTTGACAAAAATACAAAAGTTAGGAAGTGGGATGAGTTTAGGTGGTATAATAATGCATTTAAGTATGAAATACTGACTTGACATCTAGTTGGAACTGTCTGATAGGCAGTCAGTGATTTGGGGCTAGAGTTGAGGAGACTCTTGTAGGTAGAAATCAGATATAACTGAGAAGGTTTGACCTAAATGAAACTGATAGGTTGAACTTTAGTTAACTTTTTTATTTGTGCTCTGTATGGCTTCTATTTGTATTATTGTCTCCAGTATTCTAATGAATATTTAATTGTTCAAACTTAAAAACAACTTTGAAACTCTACAATTGGTAGGTTCTGCTCATTGGAAGACTCAAGGTAAATTTTTGCTTTTAGGGGATACAGGCTACAGAATGTTCATACCTTATATATCCTTTTTGGTCAGGAAAAATGCATCTTTGCATTAAAAAAAAACAAACTCTACCACTTTCTGCTGGCACTAGAACAGAGTCCCTTATTTTTATTCAAATGAAGAATCAGCTCAACAAACAATTATTTTTTGAATGCCTTCTGTGTTGTGAGGTGATATATTAAAGCTTATTTTCAGAACTCTGTTGGGAATGCCACATTTACTCATAGCCTCAGGGGTGGATTGATTGGGAAATACCTTCTGATTTTTTTGAATGTTGGAGGCAGCCTCTTGGTTATCCAATCCCATTCTGATTCTCCTTCCTTTCCTGTTCATTTTTTTCCAGCTGAGCAGGACTAGTTTATTCCTCTTGGTAGTCTGTTCTCCCTCAAAGAATTACAAGCCTGATCAGCCTTAAATAGTTTTGCCACTTCTGAATCCTAGAAGTTCCACTCCCTTCTCTTATTCTTTGGTTTGAAGGTAAAAAGTTCTGGTGGAAGCATCCACTTAATAGTCTTAACTTGTTTGTGACCACAGGGTTGAAAAGTGTTGTTGATGCCAATTGTACATGTGTTGAAATTGTATTTTGTTCTGGTCCCTGGGATTACCCCTCCCTATCCCACCCCCCAAAATCCTCTCTTAGTTACTCTAGTAAATAAATTAGCAGCCAGTATAAGATAACAATAGTAGGAAGTAAGAATATAAAGGGTAACATTAAAATCACTTTAAAACACTTCCATAAATTATGGGAGCATAACAGATACTTATAAGCTGTCACATAAATTAGGGGAGTGTAGGGGCCAATTGCAACTGCTTTATAAATTGAGACCACATCCTGAGACATATACTAAATTAGGGGAAACCAACTAGGCCTTAAATGTAATGGCACTTGAGTCTATAAACATACATGCAAAATGTTATATAAATGAGCTAATCATAAGGTGGTATTGATAGCTTTGAGATAATGTTGGTATGATAATGAACTAAGCCTAAGGTGGCATGGATAAAAATTGATCAGTTTCCTACCACCAAAACCATATAAAAATGGACCCCAAACTCCTACCCCTTGAGCACTCCACCTGTGACAGGCCCATGCAGCCCAAATGCTCTCATTCAATCAATGATTCTCTGTGTCCCTTTTACCCCCCCTTTTCTTCCCCATGATGCCTGCCTACCTCTCTCACCCCATCCCCTGAGTGCCTTATACTCTCTTCAGTGACTGCCTTTGTACTCTTTGTGCTTTATTAAATTGTTACTGAAGCATTACTTTCCCCTTACTGCCATGATCTTTTCTGAGTATCCAAAAAGCTGCACGTTTGCCCTTACTCAACAGGAGCCCCATTAGTGTTTCCCTTTCCTCAGACTGCAAACTGGGTAGGGCCCAGGGCTGAGATGATAAGATGGTCATAGCTGCCCCTATTGTGTATGAGCATGGCACCATGAATCTGTTGGTAGAAAGTAAGGGTAGACAGAGAACTTGAGACCCTTTCAGTGTTGGGTCATAATAAATCAATGAACAATTCAGTATTCATCAAGGTGGGATAGTGCCTGTTATGGCACCTTTAGGGCTCCTCCTGTTTTCACAACTTCCTCATAGTACCTTTTATAGAGGTGCATGCCAAAATGTATGTGCCTTACATGGATACTCTTAATGGGATTATCAAAAGAGATTGCAGAAAGACCATTTTTTAAAGAAGACTTGTTCTTACTGCTTTGAAAAATATTTATGTGCTGTTTACTTTGTATTAGGTGACTTTTGAGGGAAGTGTAACAGAAAGGAGAGGTCCTTTTATCTCTTTCCTGGAAAGGTTCTCCAGCTGCTTCTACTCACGTTTCTTGAGAATTTCTTAAACTCATGTTTCAAACACTAAGTCACATTTAAGGCATATCCTGGCCTTTAAGAAGAGATGAGAGGCCCATCTTTTCACATAAATTCCTAGAAAAAGCTATCTGTACTTATTGGCAGCATTTCCTCTCCTCTTGCCCACTTCTCAGTCTGGTTTTTGACCTCTCCACTCAACTGAAAACTGCTCTTTCCTGCTCTTAACTGCTAAATCTAATGACTTTTCCAGCCCTTTTAGCATTCTTTATTTCTCTGTAGCAGTGGACACCACTGACTACTCTTTCCTCTTAGTTACTACCTCCTCCATCTGTTTTCACGACACTGTTTCTTCTGATTCTTCTGATTCTTCCCTTACATGCCTGACTGTTGCTTCTTGGTCTCCTTTACTGGATGGATCATTATCCATGTCTCACCTCAAGAGTCTGTCTTGGATCTCTTTTTCTATATCTATATCTGTTTCTATATATCCATATCTATATAGATCTGTGTTATCTATGTATTTTCTCTCATGTCTAAAAGCTTTAATTATATGTTATTTTGTTTACCTCAGGCCGATGGATAAAAACCCCCATAAAAGAGGAATTAACAGAGGAAACAGACTTACTGAATTATAAAAGTTCTATGGGCTACGAGTTCACCAGTGATCTCTTAGCCAAAACTATGCTTGTTTGTTGGTTTCCTTTCTAACAAGAGAAGTGTCAAAGCATAATATGACACAGGGCTTGAAATCAGGAACATTGGGTTTGACTCTTGCCTTAGCAAAACTGTAAGCAGGGTAGAACAGCCTGGGCTTTATCCATGGTGTCAAAAGGGGGAAGAAATAACTGAGCTTAACACTTAGTTAGAAAGAATTATTAGTTAAAACAGCAAACTCCCAAAAGGCATGTCATGGCTATGACCCATTTGAAATGCTTCTGAGTCCTACCATCTCAATGAAACCCTGGTCTGTGACTTTGTGGTGTTCTAGTGTTTCTAACCCCGCTTCACATTTCAGCCTTCCTCTCCTGAATTGCCTTGGTGCAAAAATTGCTGTTTATCTCTCTCCACCACAAACTACACCACATTGGCTGTGTGATTATGGGCCAGCTGTTTCACTCTCTCAATTTTCTTTTCTGTAAAGTACGGGTAATACTTGTACTATTTACTTTGCAGGATTTTTGTAAGACCGTCTCTTTGAAAATCGTAAAATGATATATACTTATTAGCTGTTTTTCATGTGAGGGAAGAAACTGGGTGATACTCAAAGGCATTAGACTTTCAACATTTTAATGAGAGCCATCTACATTATCATCACCATAATTATTATTCCTGTTAACATTATTATTGCATTATTAAACCAGAAATGCCATGATATTACATTCTCTGATGGCTACAATAAACCACAACTCTCACAATTTCATTCCATAGTCTTCTATAAATGCCAAGGTTATTGTAAACATATACATTAAAGAAGTCAGCAACTCAGATCAGACTAGCATTAGAATAGCAGTTATGTTATTTAAGGAGAAGCTTCGTCATTAATGCAAATCTAGCTTATACAAGTGACTGTGACTTATCTATGAACAAGGTAGTTGACAAAATGGGATCACGTATTTTAGAATTGGTGGCCACTCTAAGAGAGATTACAATGCTTAAATGTGTCTATGAGCGATGTGTCTCATTTTAACAATAGTCAAGTGTAAAAGTATGTGTGTGTAGCAGTAGATTATAAATCATGGGACTTGATTTCCCACCATGATATCAAATTTAGACTATTTCAAATAGACTTTAGCCAGAAGTCTTCGTGTACATTACATAAAGTGGCAGATTTATTCTCAGTAGCTAAGTTTCCACTTAAAGTGCTACGTCTTCACAAAAACTTCTTCATAAATCTGAGTTTTCCCACTTGCCGTCTTGGCAGTTTTCTCTCAGGGGGAGGAATGAAAGTCCATGTGAAGAGTAGCAGAGCATTATGATTTTGTCATCTGTTGACTCTTCTTTGCCATAGGAAAACATACTGTGATAATCTCTAGCTTTAATTATCATTAGGTCTGTCTGTGAACTGTATGTAATTAGAGAGGGCTTTTTAGGGTGTATTCTTTAGCAACCCCAATTATAGTCAAGTAAACTTGACCAAAATTAACACATTAAAGTCAGCTTATAGTAGCATCTAGACCAGTGGTTTCCACATGTTTTTTTACCCCAGGAACTCCTTTCAACAAAAACAATTTGTTATGCACCCCCCCGGGGTAATTTAATATACTACTCATAATATTTTAATGTAATGTTTATTTCATTGTAATGCTTAAGGCTCCATTGAAGAATTTTGAACTCCTTGGAACATTGTTGAGGATTTCCAAAGGTTCACAAGCCACTAAATGGGAACTACCGATCTAGACAGCATTAGAAACCTATGAGAGGAAAAGAAATATTTGTGATTTTTCCCCTTCCCTAGCTATATGTGCATTTGTTAGTGACACACAGTTTTGTTCTACATTGATGAAAAACTTTCCCAGTTGTCTATTTACACAGCACTGCTAAATTTTACTTCTGTCTGCTCACTGCTCTCAGGGATGACTGACTTGAGGGCAGCGTGACAAAAACGATTTAAGGCTGACAAGTTGCTTTTCTGTTCAATGTATAGCCTCAGTTTTTCTCTAAAAGTTTCCCCAAGAAAGCTATAGATAAGTGGGTTTAAGCAGCTATTTGAAAAAGCTGCTAAGTTAACTATATGGCCAGTTAAAGGGTAGGCGTGGCGAAAAGACTGTTTGCATGAAGAAATAGCTGGCTCCTTTCTTTGTAAGAGGTGTACACTAATAAAGACGTTTTCAGGTAACCAGCAGATAAAGAAAACCAGGACCACAGCAAAAATCATTCGGAGGGCCTTTTGCCGCCTCAGTCGCAGGCTCCGGTGCTTGTGAGCCTTGATGAGAACTCGGACAATGAGTGAGTAACAGAGACCAATGATGGCAAAGGGGATAATGAACCCCAAAGTAATCTCAAGCCACTGAATTTCTTTCACATCAGCAAAACAGAAGCAGACCTCTTCTGTGTGCTGCAAATGGACAGCTGTAAAAGGTACCAGGGTAGCAGAGATAGATGCCATCCAGATGAGGCCACAGCTTAGCCGGGCATGGTGCTTTGTGCGGAAAAGGCTGGAACGCATGACCTTCGCTAGGGCAATGTATCGGTCAAAACTCATCCATGTTAGGAAGAAAATACTGCTATACATGTTAATTTGCAGGAACAGAGACATGAAGGTACAGAGGATTGTGATGTCGTAATACTTCTCATCTAGGTTAAATACTTCTATCAAGGAGTCGGCCACTAGGATGAGATCCGCTGCTGCAAGGTTGATGAAGTAGAGGTCAGGGATTGTCATCTTTTCACGAAAGCTGATGTTCACTACTAATATTAGTATGTTTCCCACAAAACCAATAGGGAAGAGGAAGATAGTGTAAAGACAGGAGAGGAAAAGACCGATGACATACTGTTGGTGTTCGTATTGGTCGTTGACTTGTTTGAGAGGGTCACTTTCATTTAGCAGGTGTGATCCATTCAGTTCAAAGGATGTTCTATTGTAATCCACTGGCAGCAGGGCACCTGCATGATAAACTTCCATGGCAAAGGCTCTTGCTTGACAGATTACATAGGTATTTCCACTCTGGTTGTAAATGTCCAGTGCAGCTAAATTTTTATGATTTCCCAAAAGGTTCACGAAAATCTCTTTGGAATACTAGATACATCTGATTCATCTTCAGGAAAAACAGGCTCTGGGCTGAGGATAGTCAGTATTGGGTAGAGTTAAGGGAAACTTGTCATAAGTAATCTTTGCAGGTTTTTGAGTTTATTATTGGTTGCAAAAAGGTCATCAGTTACCAAAGAGTGGGGAAATAGGTGAGATTGTAGGCTATTCTTTAAATTGGAAAGCCTTTAAATCTGGAATCATATAGGTGGTTTTTGTTGTTGTTTTTAATCATAAATGTTATTAAAGAGTCCTTAATTTGTCTTCCTGATGTTTTCTTCTTGTGTAATTTTAGATCAGCCATTCATAACTGCCTTTTGATATTTCTTGATTATCTGGGAACCTAGGAGGAGTAAATAGAAAGTATTACCTTCTTATTCCTAGCTGCAGCTTGGCTTAACACCAGTATACTTCTCATAAGGAATACTTTACTGTTGACCAGTTCTCTCTAGAGCAGTGTATGACACAGAGAGTTAAATAAAGACCAGAACTTTTTTTCATGATAAACTGGAAAGATGGTTTATATCGAAAGTGTGCTGACAGATTATGAGGGAAATGTGATTTTTTTTTCCCCTACAAACTTGAAATGCTGCTTAATCTGAGCTGGAAAATAGTCAGTTAAAGTGATTCATCTTTCTTTTATGCAACATATTCTTTTGTTTTTATAGCCAAAATAGCATGCTTGTTAAAGAGCATGGCTATTTGAGTGGAAAACCTTAGGAAAACTACTACTACAGGCAGAGGAAATTAACTTGGTTTAATCAGCTGATAGAGAATGAAAGAGAATGGGAAGGGAAAAAACCCGACTTTTATGAAGGATAATATAGCATAACGAGGGAATTTAATGTGAAACAAAATTAAATCTTTTACATTTTATTTTTTGTTTCAACAAAATATGGAGAAGATATTTTGTTTTGTGACAGTGATGAGGCTGGGTGCTGAAATTGAAACAATGGAGTTTTATCATACAGAATGAAGTAAAGTTGACCTTAGGGAACTTAAAAAAAAATCAAAACAAGTTAAATTCCTATAATTTTAAAATTAAATGCCTTTAACAAGTCAGGTCACTAAAAGTAATTTTGCCTCATAATGCCGTTTTTAACCAGTAAATGTGCTTTCTATCTGTCACATAACATAGATGCTTCTTCTATACTTGTCCTCGTTCAGCTGAATTTTAAAGGTTGTGTTGTTTCGTAGATTTCTTAAGAATGGAATAATTTTTTAGTTCAAAAGTTTGCCCTTATAGGTGGGGATTAGTTTAGCTGTTTATCAGCAAACAATGATTATCAGCATTTTTGTTTTAGTATATACTATTATTTTATTTCATAGCTATCTTCAAAGTTGTGTGGGAAATATATTTTTCATTTTAAAGTAAATTAAGTTTAAATTTTATTTTGAGAGGTTTTTTTGGGCCATCCCTATAGAATATTCAATTGAGATATTCCAAAATTAGGGCTGAGATTCCTTTTACTACAGCTTGAGAATAACTATGGTATTTTGTGACTTTAGCTGTGTATTGGTGAGCATGGATTGTTATTTGAAAACATTCAACAGCCTTTGTTTGGCTTAGGTTAATAAAGATTTATTTACTTAGTATGTCACATAAATTTGTCTTTATTAGGTGTTGTTTTTCTATCTTCATTCATTCTTGGGTAGATAATCCTTGTTTGAACTAAGTGACTATGACTGTTCTGCATTTGAATTCTGGCTGCAACATTTAAAAATCTCTGCATTTAGTTTCATTTTAAAAACTTTAAAGTTTCTTTTTCTTTTTAAACATTTGAAAGATTTTAGATTTTATGCTGGAAGAAAATTCTGAAGGGATATTCTTTTATAAATACTTTCAGGATTTCATTTATTCCCATACCCATATTTGCTAAATACACATTCTGAGAGAAAAAAAAAAGACTTCTTTATTATTTCCACATATTTAGAGCCTTTGGATTCACAAATTAGTGTTAGTTTTATGATAGTCAAGTGAAAATAAACATAAATCAAGTATTAAATTTATTACTATCTCAGTATTCTCATAAAAATTGACAGTACATTTATAAATATATAAACCTTTATAGTTGTTTTAAAATTTGATATCAAATTATTTATGTTTCAAATCTCCGCTGGTTGGATTGCGCAGTTCAGGAAAAATTAGACCAGATCTTTATCAGTTCTATTACCCCGGTAATTTCTGACATTGATTTACATTTGCTTGATCTATTTCTTTCAAAAGAATATTAATCGACCTATTATTTTTGATAGTTGGCAAGCTTTTTTATTGAAAGAGTGAGTAAAGTACTATAATACAGGTTAGAGTCTTTGTAATCCTATTTCCTGGAAGTGTGATATATTTTTCCTTGAATGAAATATGCCAGACTGTTTCATAATTTTATTTATGGTATGCTTTATAAAAATTACCTTAGTGCAAACCTTTATTTACTGTCAGCAAGTCAAGAAAATTTCTCACTACAGAGCGAAGTTTTGCTTTTATCATTCAAATAGCTGTACATGTCTGGAATTTTAGGTAGCCTCCCTTCCAGGGAAAATGTTAACCTTACCAAAAGGAGCTACCAGTTCCAAAGTAATCAAGTCTGGCAATCAAGGTTGTCTAACAAGCAATTTAAAAAATCAAACCAGAGAAAGGTATACTCATTTTAGACACAAGCACAAGTCTTTTGGAAAAAGCACCCAAGAAAACATTTGCTGTTACAAAGGACTCCCAGAATGAAGCTTTACCTGAGTAGGTCCTGCAGTCCATCCACATGTGTTTGTTCAAGGCAGACTCCCTTTGTCTTCATGGTCTGTACTTTTGTGTACCTTTTGAGGATTTATTTGTTCACCTAGGCCAGGACAGGAACAAGATACTGGCTTAACTTTTCTGGAAAGTGGTTGGTATGATAAACTGGCTGTATCTGATGCTACCTGTTGAATAATTCAATAGCAGCAAATAGGTAGAAGGAGGGCCAGCACCACTCCACTGTTGAAACCTGGTTAAAAACATTCCCCTGAGTAAGTGACTGTCATTGTTCTTGACAGCAGATGCAGATCTTGCTGCCTGTCCTTGGCAACAAAACAGGGCTTTATAGATTTCCCAGGGTCCTTCTAATTTGTGTTCAGCTGAAGTGGTGCTGAACAGGCTTCCTTTTAAGGCTAAAATTAACCATTTTTCTGCTGGCTTTTTTTAAAAGCATACTGCATTCATAGAAATTTACTTTTCTTTCTTATCCCTGGCAACCAGCGAAGTCTCATTAGGCATTTTAAACGCGAGTTTCCAGTTAATTGCCTTTTCATGAATATTTAACCCTCTCCCCCCTTATACAATGTTAAACTCCGAAGCCTCTGCCCTACTTCAAGCCATTAGTACTCCTTTCCTGAACTGCTGCTAATTGATCTCCTTTCCAACAATTTCTCCGTACCCTAATCCATCTCCACCATATTTGCCAGACTGCTATTCCTAAAGCACTCGTCTGATTGTGGCATTCTCATCCTTAAGCTTCCATGGCTCCCAGTTGCCTTTGAACTTCTCCTTCCGTCCTTTTAGGCTGATGTTACCTTACTTCCTTTCGCACACTTTGTTCTAGCCAATCTGGTCAGCTTGCTGCTTGGAGTATAGGACTTTATATCTCCCACCTGCAGGTCTTTAAGTATAAGATGCCAAGCCTCCCCCACCAGCCCCACTCCCAGTGTTTGGAGTGCTCTTCTTCGTCTCCAGCCTCCTTTTGGGCACCACTGCTTAAGTACAACCCACTTAAGACCCTTCCTACCCCCTACCTTAGTTGTTAGGGTGATCCCACTTTTCCTGACAGTGCTTTGTATGTCCTCGGTGTATTGCATGGATACATGGTGTCAGTGCCCTCTGTAGAATATACAGGAACAGTGCTGTCATTGTCTGCATGTCCCCACTGTCTAGCACAGTGTCCAGTGCTTAATAGGAGCTTAATTAAGCACATGTTGAGTTGAATGCCACTTATCCTTTATAGTATTATTTTACACTTGTCATTATTTGTTTAAATTGAAATATTCACGTTTGACATAGCCATCGTCCTGATTTTAAATGCACACTTCAATAATCTTATATGTTTAGGTAGCAGTTTGTGCATTTATATAGAATTTAATCTCATACTGCATCAAAAAAGATTAAACGTTGGGAAATCACATGTAAATTGATCAAAGTAGTTTCACTACCCAATTTAGCAAATACCTTCACATCAGTCATCTCATTTCATTTTCATTTGGGTCCCTGGTTTGTTATATGGTGACATATGCTTAGAGTAACCAGTCCTATATACATGTATAACCCGTGAGCCACCCACCCCTGTCTAGGGCTGTTAGAAGCATTTTTAATGGTATCATACAGGCAGAGAATCAGATTTGCTTCAGAAATAGTCAGGGTATATAAACAGTCTTGTCTTGTATGTATGTCTTATCTCTAAAAGAAATTAAGCTGATACTTGTCAGTACCCCACCTACTGGTTGATGGAATCCTGTGGAAAGAGGCTGTCAGTTCAAACCTAGTTAGATGGGGAGGGAAAACCTCTGTAGGATTATAGAATACATCAAGGAATTCTCCGGTTGGAATTCCCTGTCATGAAATCTTAAGGGTTCATTTAGTTGATAGTCGCCAAGACAGGTCAAATTGCCTATAGGCAACTGCTTCATTTTACTGTTTAGCTATAATTTTTATTATTTCTGTCCACCTCCTTTCCATCCCTCTTTATCAGCTCATTGGTTTAAGTTAGATTTTGGTTATATCTTTAAAGTCAATTCAGTTATGAGATTGTGAAGGCACTAATTGTATATATTTAATAATGCAGTTTGTCACAGTTTTGAGGAAGAATGCAAGAGAAAAACTGCTTTCCAAGTGAATAAAGCATTGGCAAAATATATTTCTATATACTCAGTTTATATCTGTTATATATAAATATCTGTTATATTATAAACATTATATATGTTTATTTATACATACAAATATGTTGTTCAGTCTTCTCAGTTTTGTCTGACTCTTCATGACCTCAATCAAGGTTTTCTTGACAAGGATACTAGACTGGTTTGCCATATCCTCCATTTTTACAGATAGGAAATTGAGGCAAACAGGATTAAGTGACTTGTCCAGGGTCATACAGTTAGTAACAGTCTAAGGTCAGATTTGAACTGAGGTCCTTCTGATTCCAAGCCATAACACTATATACAATACCACACTGCAGGACTGCTAGTGCAGTATTTTGTAAATGGGCATTTTTTGTTCAAGTACAGGTTGGCGGACAGAATCTTCAGGGTCCCATCTAACTCTAAGATTTCATGATTTTGGTTCCCCCTTTTACATTTGCTTGGACGTTTGTTTCCTGTAGCCCTGGCTCTTGAGCAGCCTTGTGGTGTAGTGACTAGTGAGCTGATCTCAGAGTCAAGAAGAGGTGTGTTGATCTGCACCAAAAGATAAGAGTTTCTGCACCTGGGAATTCCTATAGCATGGACATTACAGACCCAGTCATTATCCCTGTGTAACTTTCTCTGCCAGCTAGTTTTGTGATTTAAATATAAGATTGAACAACTTTGTAAGCTCAAGTATTGAGAGTTTTCAGGCATTTTATTTTATTTTTATTTATTTAAATTTAAATTTTATTTTAAAGCATTCTGTTTAACACTGATTTGAGGCATCTCAGCACATCAGCATAGATATACACTCATCATGGAGAGTTAGAATGGTATAGTAAAGCCTTGGCTTTACAATTAGAGGATTTAGGTTCTGATTCTGACTCTGTGACTTGAGGCATATCATTTAACTTTTCTGTGCCTCAGTTTCTTTGATTTTCCTTCCCTTTATACTAGGGTTTTTTTAAACCTTTTTTGTGTACTGGACCTCTTTGGCAGTCTGGAGAAGCCTGTGGATCCCTTCTCAGAGTAATGTGATTCTAGGGTAAGCCAATTAAATGAAATGGCTATCAGAATATCAAGGAAAAAGTTTACAGCCTCCAGGTTAAGAACCCCTGCTTTATACTAAAATGGCTTAGTGATTTTGTCAGCTGCATGGGTTCAGTGATCAATTCTGTGCTGATGATTCCCAGATCTATTCATCCAGCCCTAATCTCTCTTTTGAACTAGTCACCAAATGCCTCTTGGGGGTATCCTGTAGACATCTCAAACCCAACATACTCAAAACAGCTCGTTCTCTTTCCTCCCAAGCATTCCCTCAGATTCCCATTAATGTTGAGGGTACCTCTAAGATCCTCCCAGTCATACAAGATCTCATTGCAATTTAAATATAAGGTGGAACAACTCTTTAAGCTCAAGTATTGAGGGTTTTACCTCGCAGATCCTCCCAGCACACAGGTCATAACCTCATTGTCCTGCTCAGCTCTTTACCCATATGTGCTGTACATAGTCTGTCTATTCTCATTTTGCCATTCCACCTTCACAGTGTTTCCTTTCTGTGTTCCATTTTCTCCACTGACACAAGCATCGCAGTGGTTTAGGCCTTCATCCTCTCACACCTGAGCCGTTGCAGTAGCCCGCTAGTTGGCTTCCCTGCCAGAAACCTCTCCCTCCAACAGGCCATTCTCTTCTCAGCTGCAAAGGTCACCTTTGTACTGCACAGATGTGACAGTGCCATCCCCTGTTCAGTAAACACCATTGACTCCCGTTTGCCTCCAGAATCAAATATAAAATCCTTTCTTCTTTTAAGGTCATTGACTAGCATTAAGGCCTCTTCCTACTTTTCCAGTCTTCTTACATATTTCTTCTTCTGTATACTTGATGATACAGCAACAACAGCCTTCTTGCTGATCCTCACAAAGAACCTTCATCCCTCTGTTATATCTGCTCTGTTCCTTTTCAGTGGCTCCCTCCCAGGCTTAGAATTGTTCCCTGCTCCTTTTCCTCCTGACTTCTTTGAAGATTCAGCTCAAATCCATCATTCTACAAGAGGCCTTTCTTGGTCACACTCTCTCCCAGTACCTTCCTTTTGAGATTGCCCTCCATTTATATTGTGTATCTTTTTTATTTGGAGTCATTTGCATATTATCTTCCCATCTCTCCTCCTTGAGGACAGAGACTGTCTGTCTTTCTTACTTTCTTTGTATCCCTAAAACTTATTGTAATGCCTGGCCCATAGTAAGAGCTTAATATATCTTTGTTGTTAATAAGGAAAAATAAGATGATTTCCAAAATACCTCCTAGCACTCAAGTTTTATGATCTTATATATTTATGTGTGTATATATCTCTGCCACACATGTAAAATACACCCACATATTATATCACATGTAGAATATATATGCATCTTGTCACAAAGAATTATTATTTATTAATATTAATAAAACATTAAATCCAATTAGTGGGGGGTTTTTGTTTTTATAAAAACCCAATGAATAATATGAACATTTGATTTTGTACTTTTTTTGGAGAGTTTTGAACATCAGATCATTCCAGTGTTAAAAATGCCTGAAACACCATTTTGAAAGAACTCATGAGAAAGTATAGATTTGTCTTGCTATTTAAAAAAAACCTTGCCAACATTTTAAACAGCCAAGATATGTCACTTAAAAATAGACATTGCACATATGTGTTGAAGAAACTGCTTTACACAATCTTTATCTGTTCATTTGATTGTGATTTAAGAACATTTTAAAGTTTCTAGTCTAGTTTCTGACCATATTAACCTTGCAGATTTTTCCATTTCCATAGTTGTGGATAACGTTGGTCTAATCATCTCACAGGTGCACCCTCATATATGCAGTAAAGTGTTTCTGGCATCATCAGAATCACAAGGCTGGAAGAAACCTAAAAAGTTAGCTGGGCCATTTCTATCTCTTGTAGATAAGGAAATTGAAGCTCAGGAAAATTACATGTCTTGCCCAAGGTCACACAGTATGAGAAGACCTCCATTTCTCCTCCTTCTAAGTTCAGTGCTTTCCCCGCTACAACATGCTGAAAATGAGATCTGTCTCATTTGAATCGTTTCAAGTGCATTCGGTGGTCATTCATTAAAAGGGCCCTTTGATCTTGTTTAAAAAAAGAAATACTATTGTAATGTGCATAATTACCTTATAATTATTAGTTTTGTGGGGCCTTCTGGAAGAGATTTACAGTTACTTAAAAGAATTTAGCCTGACCATTCACACAGGAAATATCAAGTGGATGAAGAATGCCCACTGGTCAGAAGAAAGAAGGAAAGGGGTGTGTGTGTGTGTGTGTGTGTGTGTGTGTGTGTGTGTGTGTGTGTGTGTAGGAGAGACAGTGCAGATGAACAGTGAATTGAACCCAGAGTTGAGCAGGAAAAGGAAAGCGGACTGCATTGCCTTCAGGAAATTTCAGAACATCGTTAATGACCCTAATATTTTACTGAAAACTCATCTGTTTAATAATAATATTCTCCCACTGTTGCAGCAAAACATGGAATAGAAGAATCTGAAGAATTGAATCCAAACTTCACACACAGGTCAGAAGAGAGATTCATGTTGGGTAGGAGCAGGTTCTAATATCTAACAAGTGAGGTCCTTGTTAGAATAGGAGTAAAAGGCATTCTCAGTGTAATTATGATAGGAAGAGAAAATGGGCTGGTAATGTGGTAAGAGCAGGGGATGACGTGTGGACTGCCAGAATGCACCACTGATACATTTTTGATGTTGGGAGGAAATAGCCAAGATCTTAGTGTGTGGGGCGAACTTGTGGGAGGACAAGAGTTGCCCGGACTAGATCGAGATCTTCATCATTTGAAGGAACAAATAAACCAGTAACATCACCCATCTTTAAGAGGATTGGAGTATCATCTTTATGTCTAAAAGTTTGACTATAGAGTTTTTTAAAATTACTGTAATATAAGGGTACACCCATATTATTGTATTTCTGGAGGAGCTAGCAACAAATCTTGTATGCCTTCAGAAAACCAAAGAAGGAACTCAGAAACTCACAGTATTCTCCTCCTCTTTGCTAGCTTACAGACCTTGGCAAGTCACTTAATTTCTGTTTGCCTCAGCTTCCTCAGCTGTAAAATGGGCATGATAATACCACCTGTCTTATAGGATTGTTGTGTGGATCAATAGATCCACAAGATAATATTTGTGTAAAGCACAAGCACTTAGCTTAGTGCCTGGCACACTGTCGGCACTATATAAATACTTTTTCCCTACTCTCCTCCTCTTCCTCCTCTCTCTCCTCCTCATCCCTTTCATCTCCCTCTTAATCATCACAGGCTTATAAAGCTCTTCATAAAAAGCCTGGTGAAGTAGATAGCATAAATGTTCTTAATCCTAATTTTTATATGAGGAAATTTAGGCTCAGAGTCAAAAGTCTTGCTTACGCATAGTCATATAGCTAGTAAGTCTTATAGCCAGGCTTTGAGCTCAGGTCTTCTGATTCCCAGGTCAAGTTTTCTGCTAGACCCCACTCATTATACTATGTTTTGCTGCTTATCCAGATATAGTCAAATTCTGTGTAGTTCTATATAATTATATGTAATGTGCAGTTTAGATACATAATTTTATATAGTCAATTTGAAGGAGAATTAGAAATGACAAAAATTTGATTACTCTCAAATGTCCAAGTGCCTACATTCCCTTTTTTAATTCCTGACCCAGCAGTCCTATTGTCTAAGTGCTATTGTCTAAGTCCAAGGGCTCAGTTGGAGAAAGCATGGAACTTTGGATGGCAGCTCCAGTGATAAATCAGGAAAAGCAATAATAGAAATATTTGGCATACTTGCCCTGTTTTGAAACTTAACAAATGGCAAGGGGAATTAAGTGCAGAAAATGTCTCCAGTTCTGTTAGAGACTATGTCCTCTGTCTTTTCCAGCTTTCTCTCTCCAGTACCTTTCATACCACTGACTTAAAAGTATTAGTTGGCAATCATCTTTAAAGTTGATTAGCCGAGTATCATGAATTGAGAGTCAACCTCAGCATTAGGAAGGCCTGGATTCAAGTCCCAGCTATGACACATACTGACATTGTGACCCCAGACAAGACACTTAACCTCTCTGTAACACAGGCAACTAACTCCTTTTTTTTTTTTGGAGGGGGGAAGGCAGGGCAATTGGGATTAGTGACTTGCCCAAGGTCACATGGCTAGTACCTGTTAAGTGCCTGAGGCCAAATTTGAACTCAGATCCTCCTGACTCCAAGGCTGGTGCTCTATTCACTGCACCACCTCGATGCCCCTGCAACTAACTTTTAAGACTGTTAAGTTCCACCTGCATTGGTGGAAGGAGTTTCCTCTTTAAATATTATCACAGGTCCAGTTAAAAAAAAAAAAAACTTTTAAAAATCCTTAGATTTCCACTAATAAGTAATTAAGAAGCGACTACAGCCACTTGTGAATGCCAATCACAGTTTGAGGTGAATAGGAAGGAATGCTGATGTCATTCGTTCTACTATCTGTGTACCTCATAGAATTATGAAACAGGACTTTGGAGCTGATTGGCATATCCTTATAGAAAGGCAAAGTAATGAAAAACTGTTAATGGGAAGCACATTTTCTGAGCTATCTTGACTCTTCTGCTGCCTCTTAGTGCAACATCTTTATCCCATAGACATCTGAAGCTCAACACGTCCAAAACAGAACTCGTTATTTTTTCTCCCAAGTCCTCCCCACTTCCTGACTCCCCTGTTACTGTTGAAGGCACCACCATCCTCTCAGGCTTGCTGTCTCAGTGCTGTCATCCTTGACTTCTCATGATTTCTCACCCACCTTATCTAATCTGTTGCTAGGGCCTCTTGATTTTATCTTCATAATATCTCTTGTATGTGTCCCCTTCTTTCACCTAGCACTGCTACCACTCTGGTGCAGACCCTCATCACCTCACCCCTGAACCGTTGTAACAGCCTGATGGTGGATCCACCTGCCTCAAGGTTCTCCATACTCCAGACTGTCCTACACTCAGCTGTCAAAGTGATCTTCTTAAATTGCAAGTCTGAGCATGTCACCTCACTATTCAGTTAACTTCACTGGCTCCCTATTATATGCAGAATCAAATATAAAATCCTCAGTTTGTCATTCAAAGCCATTTATAACCTGCCTTCTCTCCATCCTCAGCCATCTCACACCTTTCATACCCATTCCCCAGCCTCCCAAACCAGTACCCTGCAGTCCAGTGACACTGCCCTCCTTGTTCCTCAAAAAAAAATGCTGAGTATTTCCACTGACTGATCTCTACCATGCCTGGAGTGCTCTCCCTCCTCATCTTTGCTTTCTGGCTTCTCTAGCTTTCTTCAAGTCCCAGTTAAAATCCAGTCATTTAGAAGAAGCCTTTCTGAATCCCTCCTTTCCCCTGTTGATGGTTTTCAGTTTATCCTGTATATAGTTTGTCTGTACATAGTTGTTTGCATCCTCAATTAGACTGTGAAGCTCCTTGAGAGCAGGGACCTTTTTAAACTTTCTTTGTATTCCCAGCATTTAGCATATAGTGCCTACACAGTAAATGTTTATTGACTGTATGATTGCATGGTTTTCAGATAGTGTTAAGAGCATTATAAGCAAGGGTTGAATTGAGGTTGGGTAGAATGAATGAGAAGGGTCCTCAAGAGAGCTATTAATAGAGAGCCAACTTCTACAGATTTGAAGTTCTTTTTTTTTTTTAAAGCAATTGGGGTTAAGTAACTTGCTCAAGGTTACACGGCTAGTCATTTGATTTATGCGTGGGTGCTCATTTTCTGAGGCTGGATTTGATCTCGGGTCATCCCAACTCCAAGGCCGGTGCTCTTACTCACTGAGCCACCTAGCCGCCCCTTTAGGGCAATTGGGGTTAAGTAACTTGCCCAAGGTTACACGGCTAGGTTTTTGTTTGTGCGGATTAGGTGTGGAGGCCGGCTCCGAACTCAGGTCCTTCTGATTCCAGGGCCGGCGCTCTATTCACTGCGCCACCTAGCCGCCCCAGATTTGAAGTTCTTGAAGAAAGAAATTGCTTATTTGCAAAAGACTTTCTTTCTAATGAGAGGTAGCTTGATGCAGTAGAAAGAACTGGGTTAAAATCCCATTTTTATTCCTTGCTACCTGTGTAACCTTGAACAAGCCACTCTGGAACTCAGTTTCCTTAGCTAAGGCACGCACGCACGAGTGTGTGTGCGTGTGTGAGTGTGAGTGTGTGAGTGTGTGTTGGTCTAGAATACCTCTAATGGTCCTTTTTTTGCTTTAAATCTATGATCCTCTGATCCTTGGAGGGTGTACTTTAGAGGAAAATATTCTTTTTAAAAAACATTTTTATTTATATCTTTTGTATTTACACCTAAATTTCCCTTTGTATCTCTTCCTTTCCCCCCTTCCAGAAGGTCAGCCCTTATAACACAGAATTTCTTTAAAAGAAGAGCCAGAAGAGAAAAAAAAAATCAACAAAACTGATCAATACATTAAAAAAAAAACCTGAATATATATATATATATATATATATATATATATAAATATTCCATACCCAAAGACATACACATACTCCCCTCCCAACCTCTCAGTATCTGCAAAGGAGGCAGTGTATATATGTGGGGATGTTTTCTTATGTCTTTTCTTGGGGGCCAAGCTTGTTCTTTGTAATTTTGCAGTGTTCAATTTTGATCTTTTTTTTTTTTTTGAGGTGGTGGTTTGGTTGAAATTGTTGTATGTTGTTTTCTTGGCTCTTCTTACTTCTCTTTGCATCAGTTCAAGCAAGTCTTTCTATACTTTTCTATTCATCATATTCACCATTTTTTACAGTATAGTAATATTCTATTATATTCATTTTGTTTATCCATTTGCACATCTTGTTTATCCAACCCATAATTTGTTCCTCTATTCCCCAGTTGATTGGCATCTTTATTTCCAAAAAATAATTTATTTCTGAAAAATACTCTCCTGCCTCTCAGGATCAAGCCTTGCCTCATCATCAGTCCATCTCATGTATTGTTAAATATTGAAACAGTGTGTCCTATATGAATACAGTCTATGAAGGACAAGGTTACATGTCATTAAGTAAATATTTATTTTGGACCATAATGGTTTAAGCCTATCTTGCTTTCTTCAGAACCACCCAGGATATTAATCTCTGCCAAGTACAGTGGGAATCTCTAATTATGACCATTTGTTCTGCCAAGCCTGGGAACAAGTGGGCTAAGTTGAAGGGCGTTCTGGCAGCAACACCACTGAATTTCCTTCCGTTTGTGCTCAGCACTTAAAACTAAACCCCATTTTAACTGGTGTTGGGTTTTTATCAGAGCAGTAGCAGACTGTTTTGTGGTAAGAAACAATTAGCCCTTAATTGCCATCTTTGAAGATTTCTTCTGTGTATATACAGAAATCAACAAGCATTTATATGGTAAATAAAATGCTTTAAATACCATTGCTTCTTTCAGGCTGGTCTAATAAGGATGGTAGATCTAAAATTTTATCTTTTAGCTCTTTCTATCATGAAAAGGACTTTTAAAAAGAAATTTGTTTTTATTGATAACTTTTGCTTTTGCATCATTTTGGGGGGAATATATCCCCTTCTCTGTTCACTGGGCTATTCCTTATGACATATTTAAAAGGAGGAAGGAAAGAAGTAGTTCAGTAAAACCAACCAGCACATTAATTGTGACTCATAGAATCTCCAGTATTTTATACCCATGATTCTCCATCTTTTCCAAGATGGAAGAATTGTGTATTTTCTCAGCTCTTCTCCTAACCTAAACTTGGTTTTTATAATTACATAGCATTTAGTTGACGAAAAAGGAATTTTAAAAGGGTGGGAGTGTTATACCTTCTTATTCAACATTATGTCCTTGCCTCCTCTTGTTAATATTAAAAGCAAATCCACATTTACTTGTTTAGATGAGTATTTTATAGCTGCCATAAAAAACCAATCTTATGGGTATTGGTTGTACCGACTTGTTAGACACACTGACTCCCCTTGATGGTTGCTAGGATTTCTCCTGACATCAGCTATTTCTTCCAGAGAGGAGATCTCATAATGGTAACTGAAACTTTCCTCCACTGGGTCTTGTCCTTCAGAGTTATAGGATCTAGTTTTTGCACCAGAAATCTTAGCCCAAAGAGACAGACATGGTTTAGTTTAATGAGTATATAGCAGCATGTGATTGTAAATGGAAATCAAGAGCCTGGTTTCAAGTTCTGACTCGTCACTCTCTGTATAATCTTAAATTGCTTAATTTCTCTGGCCTTCAGTTTCTTTGGGCAGACTGATCTTCCTGAGTTTAAATCTGGTCTCAGATACTTAGTAGCTGTGTGACCCAGAGCAAGTCACTTAATTCTGTTTGCCTTGGTTTCCTCATCTGTTAAATGAGCTGGAAAAGGAAATGGCAAACCAGGCCAGAAAATCCCAAATGGGGTCACAAAAAGTCAGACACGACTGAAATGACTGAACAATAGCAGTTTCCTTATCTGTAAAATGAGTGGTCAAGATTAAACAATCCTGACTACCTCATTGCTATGGAACCTGATATATTCAACATGTATCTTACTTGAAACTACAGAAGTACAAACTGGTTTTCCCACTGAATCTCATTTTTATTTGAATAACAGTAACTTAAGAAAAATGCCTGTTGGCTTCTCAGTGTTTGCACCAGTGGAAATCTGCTTGAGATTTCACTGGGTTTCTTAGTTTACACTTTACCTCCCCCATTTGGCTCCAGTCCTTGTGATCACCTTGTGGAGACCAGCTTATAAAATAGAGAATACCCTGGCCAGGTATAGCCAGTTCTTTCTTTGAGCTTTAATTACTTAATTTGGGTCTTTCCTTCAGGTTAGTTACTGTTCACTGTAGCAACATACTGACTTATTTTTCTTTCCTTGGGAGAACACCAGTAAAAATAAGGTTTAATTTTAAGTACTGAGCACAAATGGAAAGAAATTCAGTGGGGCTGCTACCACAATGCCTGTCAGCATTTATTAACCCTAGTTCAGGTCTTTCCACGATTCTCTGAATTCTTCATATTCATAGTTTCTTATTACATAGTAATATTCCCATTCACTCTTGTTCCACAGTTTTGTTTAACTGTTCCTTAGTGGATGGTCATCTACTTTGTGTTCAATTCATAAAAGTCTTGGTTTGCCCCTTTTAGGGTTTATATACTTCTGTGACAAAGGGTATATGTTACTTTTTAGCACAATTTCAAAATGCTTTCCAGAATAGAAGAACCAACAGGAAGTTTGAACAGCAAAATATTGGTGCATGGCTTTTTGAGGTAGACAGATTTTCAATGAATAGCCACTAATTCATGATAGGCATGCTTTGAAGATAGAAGATGCTTAGAAAATTGGAGCCTCGGGGCAGCTAGGTGGCGCAGTGAGTAGAGCTTCGGCCCTGGAGTCAGAAGGACCTGAGATCCGGCCTCAGACACTTAGCACACACAAACAAAAACCTAGCCGTGTGACCTTGGGCAAGTTACTTAACCCCAATTGCCCTGCAAAAAAAAAGAAAGAAAGAAAGAAAATTGGAGCCTCCTATCACTTCCTGTCTTCAGTCTTTGATGTTATCAGTCATATAATTACTAAGGAGATGACCCCTTTGAATGAGTGAAATGAGTAGTAGAATGAATAGCTACTTAACCACTGGAAAGGAGTTATAGTAGAAAACAGGGACCCATAAGCAAGGGTTAAGTGACTTGTCTGGCAGAGACACCAATGTCTTAGCATTTAGTGTACGTTTAGCATATCTTTAGGTCCTTTCTTCAGCTAAATAATGACTTAAAAGAACTAGTCTAGTTCTAGACTATGTCTAGTTACTGTGATCAGTAGACGCTTTTTGCTGGATTTAACTGATTGAATTAAAATAGGTACATTGTTCCCTGAGATGTTGTTAAGCTATAAATTCATTCATTCATTCATTCATTGCTTTTTAGAGGACAGTTGGGGTTAAGTGACTTGCCCAAGGTCACACAGCTATTTTTTGTGTTAAGTGATTTGAACTCAGGTCCTCCTGACTCCAGGGCCGGTGCTCTATTCACTGCGCCACCTAGCTGCTCCAAGCAATAAATTTAGAGACTTAAAGGGTTTTTGTTTGTTTTTGTCTTTCATCTGTTTAGGAATTCCATCCCAAAGATTTTGCTATGAGGAATAAAATCAGTCAGTATCTATTAAGTGCCTACTATGTGGCAGTCACTGTTCACGGGAAAGAGTGAAGTTCAGAATTTCAGGCTTTATTTGTTAAATTTCCAAGTTCTTGAACTAAGTTCAGGCCCTTGGGGACCTGCGATTTGTCAAACTATTATCTGAAAATCTTGCTTTCTCTTAGTTCCTAAGATATGTTGTTGTCTTAGCTCGTTCCTCAACTTTTACTCTCATTATAGCATATTTGATTATTATAGCATATTTGATACTTAGCTGTGATCCCAAGGTGGATGTTTTGATTTTAAGAAGAAGAAGAAATGCCAGTTCAGATCAAGCAGTATAAAGTGTAGAGAACAAATGGAATGTGAGCTGTGGGGGTTGGATCTTCTCAAGTGATTCTGCCTCCCCGATTTTCAGTGGAAGAGGGGGCCCCAAACAAGACCAAAAGAAGCAAAGGTGCTTCTCACCTCCTCTTCAGACATTTCACCTCTTGGTGCCTCCTCTTCACCTATCCATCACCCTAGTGTTCTGATTTAAAGAAAGCTGTCTAATTAAAGAAATCAACACTAAAGCGTTAATGACTAAAAAGCAAAAGAAGCCTAGCAAAGAGGGATTTCTTTGCTCAGTGTTTTTGTTGTCTCCCCTCTCCCCGCCCCACCACCCGGGCTGGAGCTTCTAATGGTTGGACTTCAGACACCAGGGAGGCAGGGTGGTGTAGGAGAAAAGAATATTGGATTTGGAATTAGAGAACCTGGGTTTGAATCCAAGCTCTGCTACTTAACTATTTGCATGACTCTGTGGAAGACATTTTTGCCACTCTGGGCTACCAGTTTCCTTTTCTGTAAAGTGGGGATATTAGACTAGCTGACCATTAATGTCTGCTTCTAAAACCATAATCCCGTGGGTGAGACTTTTTATTGGTGATTGCTGGGAGAGGTAAGATGCATTTTCTCAAGCTCTTCAAATTGTAGCAATCTATCTCCTAGGTACATGAGGCAGGCAGAATCTGTTTATGTCATTAGGACACCTTTAAGTCATTGCCTTGATGTTTCGAGTTATCCAAATGTTCATAATATGCCAGGGAGTCATCTGATCAGCAATATTGTCAATATGTGTATTCCCAGCCTCTGATTGAACATCTCTGTTGATAGGGAACTCACTACTAAAGACCACAGTCAATCTATCCCATTTTTGAGGATTTCTAATTATTAGGAAAGACTGAGGGAAATAAATGACACCAGTCTTCAAATACTTGGAGGTTCCAAGGTCCAGAGCAGAGAATTAGAACCAAGGTATAGAAATTATATAGATTTTGACTCAATATCAGGGAAAACTTCCTATTTCTCTATAACTTCTACACCTAGGTTCTAATTCTCTGCTCTGGACCTTGGACCCTTCAACTATTTGAAGACTAGTGTCATTCCTTTTCCTCTGTCTTCTCTTATCAAATTTTAAAATCCCCATTTCCTTCAGCTAGCCCTCTTACCATCTTGGTGGTCCTCCTGAATGCACTGTTTGTTAATGTGTCCCTTTAAAAGAGTCACATAATACTCCTGATAAAGTCTAACCAAGGCAGAATATAATGGGACTATTGCTTCTTTTGTTCCAGATGAGTTGGCACTATATACCTCAACATTTAGCCCTGATTTTCCCTAGTAAGAATAAAGGAATTTTCTTTGGGAAGAAAAGCCCATTGTATATTTTAGAGAAATGAATCAGTTGATATAAAATACACCATCCTTTTGTTATTGACCAATAATCTGAATATAATCATCTGAAGATACATGTTTTGGGATTTTTAAATATAAGATTAGAAACTGGATTTGTGATTTTATTTTACAGGGAACTACCAGACAAGATTCTGCCTCCTTCCTGTCAAATTCACAAGTGGCAAAACTCCCATGTGGGTGGGGGCAGCTAGGTGGCTCAGTGAATAGAGCACCAGTCCTGGAGTCAGGAGGACCTGAGCTCATATCTGGCCTCAGACACTTAACACACAAAAAACTAGCCATGTGACCTTGAGCAAGTCACTTAACCCCAATTGCCGTACTCTCCCCCCTCCAAAATGGAAAAAACAAAAAACAAAAAACCTCCCATGTAGGGCCAGAACCAGATTAAAATGTAATTGGATAATGTTTAATAAAAGAAATACAGTACCATATAGATAGTGTTAATGTGTGGTTTTCTTTTCTTTTCTTTTTTTAAAGCAATTGGGGTTAAGTAACTTACTCAAGGTTACATGGCCAGTCATTATTTATGTGTGGGTGCTCATTTTCTGAGGTCAGATTCAATCTTGGGTCATCCCAACTCCGAGGCCGGCGCTCTTACTCACTGCGCCACCTAGCCGCCCCTAATGTGTGGTTTTCTAAGGCAGTATGTGGGCTGGAGGGACCCTTATTTGAATTTATTAGCCCTGGTTTAGAATGCTGAGATGTTAAGTGCCTTGAGACACAAGAGCCACAGTACATATAGAAACCAGGACCTCAGCCCAGGTTGTTCCTGGCTCTGAGACCAACTCTCCAATACACTATACCGTGCTGCCTCTCATATTTTTTAAAAGTATTCAGTAATTCATAGCTTCCTCTTATTTTCAAATTTCAGAATGTTGTAAGGATAAGCAGAATATAGCAATTGTTGGTTTCCATAACTCATCCTTTTAGTTATGGGAGATGCCTTTGTACTGTACATATTCACCTGAGGTTCTAGGTTACCTGCTTCTCCCTCCTCCTCCTGCCTATATATCTGATTCAGGTCTTTAGAGTAAGCCCTCCTGCTTTCTTTTCCTAGTATATGTTGAAAGTGCCCTCAGGATTTTTGAGACTGTGCTATATGCTCCTTGCCTCCCTGGAATCCAAACAGTTTTTCTTTAGATGTGTCTTCCCTGAAATGACTTTTAGTTTGAATCAGGTCTGGTCCTGATGACATAGTCTTATATCCCCTTGAACATTTTGTTCCTAAAATGATTCTGTAACCTCATTTTGCAATAATGAGAAATTGAAATCAATGTTTCTTTCCTTCTTCCCATCCACTCACGGAGGAACTCTAAAAGCTTCTGTACTTAGTCCCCCACCCCTTGTTACTATCTCTCCTTAGAAGATTTTATCCACTTCATTTTAATCCACATGTGCATTGTATTCTGGTCCCTAGATCTGTCCTTCACCTTGTCCTAGGTTCTGGCCCCATGTTTCAGCCTACCTGCTCTGCCTCTGACACCTCAGACTCAGCCCATCTGTAACTGAATTCTTATTTCTTTCCCAAACCACATCTTTCTCCTGACTTCAGTTGTTGTTAATGGTATCAAGCTCAAAACCTCAGAGATTCCCTTACTTCTCAGCTTCCAATCAGTCTACATGGCCTGTGATTTCTTGATAGTAGCTTATACCTATCCCTGCCTTTCCATTCCTAACCCCACCCTAATTCCAGACTATACTGCCTCTTGCCAAGACTATTGCAGTAGCCTTCTAATGGTTATTCTTGCATTCCCCTCCCTTATAATCTCTAATGTCAACCATCTTCAGTTACCCACTACATTACCAAAGACTTACTCTTCCCATAGCACCATTAGATTATCACCTCCTGTAAAATCTAGAGTATCTCCACACTGCCTAACTTGATAACTTGGATCCAATTTACATTTCCAGTCCTATCTCTCTATGCCAAGAAGTCTTAGCCATTTTTTGTATCTTGGCCTGCTTTGGCAATCTGATGAAGCTTAGAACCCCTTCTCAGAATAGTATCTTTAAATGCGTAAATTTTAAAAGTAGGATTACAAAGGAAATATGACATTGGAATACAGTTACTAAAATATCCATGAAAAGTTCACTAACCCCCGATTATGAATGCCTGCCATATGTAAGCATGACTCCTAAGTTTCCCACAAGTGAACTGTTCATTGTTTGACAAATGTATCATTTTTTCCCACCTCAGTTTTTTCATTCATGCCCTTTTCTCCTTCCTCATAGCTAATGTAGAATTTTGTTTTTCATGTCTACACATATTTGTTATGGTTTTTTGTCTTTTCACTGTGTGGGAGTAGGGAGAAGAAGAGGAGTGGGGACTTGGAATTGAAAATGAAATTGAATGAAAAAAGAAAGAAAAACATTCTTCCCTTCCAGTGCCTTTTGTTGCCATCTCTGCATGGTGAAATTTTCGCATCTTCTTCAGAGTGCAGCTCAGATGCTTTTCTCCCATCACTCTTTGCCTGTTCTACTGGATTGAAGAGGTCTCTCGTTGTGTTTCATGGCGTTTCATGGCAATTTGCGCTGACATGTCATTCTCCCCAATAAATTGGAAATCTCAGGAGACCAAGGACCATGTTTGATACACTTTTGTGTCCTTTATAAAATCTAGCACAGTGTCTGCCATCTAGTAGGCACATTGTGAGTATTTGGGAATAAATGAAGCAGAGTGAAATGTTTTTAATATATATTTTTTATTCCTGCCTCATAAAACTTACTTGGCAGGTGAGCACACATTCTTTAACTTAAGAGAAATTATTTTAATGCATATTTCTCATGTAAAACCATTGGCATCAAGAATTATTCTTGGATTTACAACTAATAATAGTAAAAGGATACAGTAAAGTTCATGCCATTCTAAGTGAAATTAATTTCACTAGTTTACCTTCCCAAGACCAGGCTGATTTTGGACTATCCAAGATAAATATGCCTTGCATTTGTGTATCTGTTTTATCCTTTCCAAAGCACTTGTTTACTTGTTCTCTCATTTGATTTTTACAGGCATTTGTTATATAAAATCAATTGAAAAGCAACTTCTACAAAATCACAGTCAGTCTTAGAATTTTGGGGCCAGAACCTTGGTATTCTCAGTCCTAATTGCCTTTTCTTTCTACTGTAGCATATTAGAGCAAACATACCACTGTCCCATTGTTATCACCGAATTAGCACCATAAGAACCATTTTTAAATGTGAGTGATAACTTTTTAACCTCAGTTGTATATTAAAAAAAAAAAAACCCTTATTTTATTCTTAGTAAGATGTTAGCCAGGCTTCTCTGGCTAATGTTAAGTTATTCAACTGCTCTTGAGAACCAGTCTCTGCTGTAGCAATAATACATGCCTTACCTCTCTGTTGGTCCCATGTTCTCTCTCAATAAATAGCATATTTTAACACAAACTGAGAAAGTGAAATATTGCTCGACTATCTAAATATATTCTGACTTATATTTATTGAATACATTCTGAATGTATTTAGGTAGCTTGGCACCAGTTTTAACTTCTGAGGGCTCTTAAAAAGGCTGGCTGCCTTCCATTCTGATTTTTTT
The DNA here is from genome assembly GCA_011680675.1 of Gymnobelideus leadbeateri. NCBI lineage: Eukaryota > Metazoa > Chordata > Mammalia > Diprotodontia > Petauridae > Gymnobelideus > Gymnobelideus leadbeateri. The sequence goes on along the minus strand of WOXC01008725.1, from coordinate 1,203,262 downwards.
TTTATTTAGATGGAGGTGCTTTTTGGCATTTAGGAATATTTGTGGATGATCTAGAATCTAGTAATGCTTACACAAGACATCAGATGCTGCTTGCTTGATATTGTGGTGCAAATTTGGAGTTTCAGCAGATGGATTGTGCTAGTGCCTTGCCAGTGTTGCCCTTCTCCACCATACATTGATACAGACACATTTTAGATTCTTCTCTGCAGGGGCATGCTGTTGTGGGTCTCTTCTTCCCTCCGGCACCGTCTGGTTAGATTGTGTACACTTTTGTTCAGGGCAAGCTTACATGGCTTATGAAGAAAAAGAATGGCCAGGTTACTTGCACAACTCTCACCAAACAGGACCAGCTCTGCAATATTCATGATGAGCTCCTCTCTGGGAGAACCATTATCCCTCTGAAGTTTGAGCCTGGACCTGTTGAGTAGCATAATGTTGTAAAAGAGACGACAGGCAAACATGATCAGGGTGATGGTCAGCATGACTAGGTAGGCAGGCCTGTTTTCTTTCTGTGGAGGAGCATCTCTTTGTAACAGCTTCCCAATGAGCAGGGTAAAGAAAACCATTTCTATGATGAGCGTTACACCAAAGCCCAGGCTGAATTTGACAATCTCATATTCGGGCCAGGCTGTCAGTGGGTCCACTTGACATAGGGTACTTTCAGGTAATGAGCCAGCTGTGCCCAGAAGCATCACTCCTGCCAGGGAGCTGCTGAAGGCACAAGCAAAGACAAGGCTCAAGGTTCCCAGGGGCTTTTTGGTCAGTGTCACCACCCTCAGACAGGGCAGGTAATCCTGAAACAGGAATGTAAAGAGCATGGCAATCTGAATGTACTGAGCATCGAAGTAACAAATGCTGAAGAAAAAAGACAGTGCCCCACAGTTTAGGTTGGTTGTCAGTATGTAATCTGGTCTAGTTATGGCAGTGAATGAAAGCAGGGTTACCAGAAGGTTCGCCACAGTCAAATCCAAGAGGTACAGGTCCAGTTTTTCCAGTTTAGTTCGCCCCTTTATGAAAGTGGTCAGGTTGAATGTGCCAGCCACCAGACTTGTTGGGACAAACAGTGCAATGTAGGCGTGCATAAATCTTGATACGATAGTCTGTGACATTATGATATCTTCAATTTCAATGAGCTCTTTACTTGGATATTTGATCCATGTCATGTTGTGTGAGATCATCTTCTAAGATGAGAGAAATGAAGTCACAATCTGTAAAAGAAACAGATCCAGAAATGACCTCTGATTGACTCAAGTGCTAAGGGTGGATGGTTGTTCATAACAAGACAGTCATAATTTTAAAAGAAAGTGTTGGGATTTTTTACCTCAGTCCCAGAAGAAAACTTATTTTCAATTATTTTTCATTTGTGGACAGCAAGTTTCAGGAAACCTGGGGCATTCTTTGGGGGAAGGTTCTAGAGCAGGGGTAGGGAACCTGTGTTCTTGAGGCCATATGTGGCCCTGTAGGTCCTCAAGTGTGATCCTTTGATTTAATCCAAACTGCACAGAACAAACCAACTTAATAAAAGGATTTGTTCTGTAAAACTTGCACTCAGTCTAAAGGCCTTCCCTTGTGAATTCCCATTCACTGAGGCTAATCTGAATAAGGTATTGAGCCAATTAAAATAATTAATACTAGTGTGTGAACAGTTAATATAAAGCATCTTCCTCATATGTTGCAACAGAATAATTAGTTGATACAAATCCACCACCAGTGAATGGAATGAGATATTTTTGATCAGGGGAATGTTCTCTTTCTGCTTGCCTGTGGCCCATGTATCCGTGTGTGTGTATGTGTGTGTGTGCATGCGTGTGCTTACACTCACCCATAAAAACATCAACTAATCTGTAAGGTACAAACATGCCCTCCTATATACACCGATATACATTCCAACTCCTTCATGTTTGCATGTGACCCTAAAGGATCAGTAAAAAGTCATTAAGAGAAGAGATGGTATACATTAGTGTATGTAATATTCAGATTCAAAACCAAGAATGACAAGTGATGGTTTCCTTTCCTTTCTACCTTCTTTTTGGAGGGCAATTGGGGTTAAGTGACTTGCCCAAGGTCACACAGCTAGTTTTTTTGCATTAAGTGCCTGAGGCCAGATTTGAACTGAGGTCCTCCTGACTCCAGGGCCAGGGCTCTATTCACTGAGCCACCTAGCCACCCCTCCTGTCTACCTTCTTAAACTATCTCTGGTGAAGACACAAGTCTAATACTCTCCAAGATTTGAGTCATAAACCAAAATGATATGAGTTTTTTCAGTAACGTTGCTATTCTTTTTTCCACTAAGAAATTTTTCCCCTAAAGTCTATAATTTATTCTAAATATAGTTTATATGCTATATTATTAGGAACTTTATCCAAGTTCTAAAGACAAAACCATAGAAAGAGCAAAGAATAATTATAAGATTTGATTCTTAGTCTGTGATCTATTTTAGTTCTGGATTTGAGTATTTTTGTTTCATATTTTAGAACTCTTAATGCATTTAAAATTTTTTTTTTAAATCCTGCTATGGAAAGGATAGAAAATCTCACAGTGTGGCCATAGCAGGCATCATATTTTTAAAAATAATCTCTATTGGACTGCAATATGATTTATTCCTTTTCAGCCTGGAGTGTATTTTTACTGCTAAGTTATAAATTCCCAAAGTTAGGGGTTTCACCAACAGTGTTGACAGACTGTTAGCTATAATGGTCCCATCATGTATCACTCTAATAATTCTGTTTCCATACAAAATGGCTTCTCTTTTTTTCCTTTTAACTAAACAGTAGGCTGTTTTGCAAGGTATAATTGCTATTTATTCAGAGGAAATTGAAGGCCATAAATTCAGAGGTATAACTTTAATAGAACACCTGAAGGCTTGGTGGATATAACTGAAAAATGGTAGTTTGCCCATACTTTGTGTGATAAATAAATATCCCTAAGAAGCAGAGTGATTGCAGATTACAGAATTGATTTGCAATGAAAAATGCATATTTTATTTGAAACATACATTTGCTATAAAATAATGTAACTGTTGGGGCTTTTGGGGGGTGGGGGTCCATACATATTACAGCGTGCCTATTTCAATAAATTTTGGCCCTTTCAAACTAGCCTTGAGAGGCTATGTACTTATACCAATAATGTCATCGTTGTTCAAGCCCTTTTTGGAACTCCCGTTTGGGACTTAAGATCAATGTAGTGAATTGGAAAGAGATTCAGTGGACTTGGATTCAGATCTCAGCTTTGCCACATTGTCTGTGTGTGACTGTGAATAAGCTGTGTAATCTCTCTGTGTACCTCAGTTTTCTTTCCTGCTGAATGAATAAGGGTTTGGATGAGACGATCTTCAAGATCTGTTTTATCCCTAAATCTTTAATATTATGACTTTGTGGCTGAAAGAAAGCTTAGAGAAGATTTCACCCAACCTCCTCAGTGTAAAGATGTGGAGGCCCAAAGAAGTAACTTGTAGAAAATGACACAAGATAGTCCTTGCCATAAGAGATTTGGAAGCTGGGTCCTCTGACTCCAAATCCAGTGCTTTTTGCACTAAAGCAGGTTCCCCCTCTTGTCTTCATAACGTTTGTAGTCCCTTTGGCATCTAATATAATCCCTTGTACGTGGGAAATCTTTTAAATTATTTTTTCAAAATCAAAAGCAGAAGTTGAAGGAGGGTGTGGTGGGGAAAGGAGGGCTGGATTTGGAGTCAGAAAATCCAACTTCAGATCCTGTCTCTGCTTCTTTCTCCCAGTGCTGAAGTCAGGCAAATGATTTTAACTACCATGGGCCTGGGATTCCCCCTCTGTGAAATGATTCATAAGCTTCCTTCCAGCTTTAGATCTTTAAAACCATGTATGACATTCAGCATCAGTTAAGTTTTCACCAATAGACCATCTTTAGTGTCACACCCAATATTGGTGGTTATAGGTAACTTTAAGGTACTTGAAGCAAGATTGGTATTCGCTCCCAGAGAAGAAGCCACAACTCTCCTGGAGAGGCTCGTCACGAACCAGTCTAGTTTGACCAGTGAAGTTTTCTGTGGTTTCTTTTTTGAAAACTTAATGTTAACAAAGGTGAGAAATAAACTGGGATGTTAGCTTTTTTCAGTGAACTAGAATAGCAAATTAGGGGGGGAAAGGTTAAAAAATTGGATATTGACCTAGATATAGAGAGGAAACATGATGTAGTAGGTAGAGAACTCTGAAATTGGGGTCACGTGTTGCCTCTGACCCATATTGGCTTTGTGACCCTGGGCAAGTCACTGAAACTGTCTACACTCTGTACTGTCTGAACTTTGTCTAAAGGCAACTGTCTAAAACTCTGTGCTTTGTTAAATGCAGTTCCTCATCAGGAGAGAAGGTCTACAGCAATGAAGTCCCAGACTTAGTTCCTAATTTGGGTTTGCTCTCCCTGAACCTGTTCTTTATGCATTTCAGTTCAGTTTTGATGGAGAAATGTACCCCACTCCCTGTACCCATTCACTAACCTTGTATTAATATAATGGATTGAAATTTTTAAAAATTGAATTAATAATGAATAAGTCTCCTTCCTCTCTTTTCCAGATATCCAGAGGCCCTTTGGATACAGAAATTTCTCAGGTATGTCTCCCAACTTTTTTTTTGAAGGCCATGATTATAACCATGGGCTTATGGCATTTCAGTATAAGCTATCTTCTAGTGAATAATCACTATGGGTGATTCCTGCATGGCTTGAAAATGAAGAGTATAGACTGTCTTGAAAGGAAATTATCTCAATTTTTCTTTTAAGGTGAATTGGAAGGAAAAATTTTTGAACATTTACCCTGGGTAGAAAATAAAAGTTATTCTAAACAGAATGGATTAAGGGGCATAAGATGCGAAATCTGGATTGATTGGAACTGAGTTGCTTCTCATTGGATCCTTGAGAATAAATGTTTTGTTTTTCATACCCAGAGGCTGTCAAAATCCTTTGAGTCAGGAAACAAATTTTGTCACATAGCAGTTTTATGTTTTGTGGATTATCTGGAGTCTACGTAGGTTCCCAAAGTGGACGATACTGCCCCCTAGGGGGTGCTGGAAGGATGGGGGGGTGGTAATTCAAAATAATGTAAATTTAAAAAAAAAAACCCAAACCTAAAGGGTTAAAGAAAGTACATTTCTAGGGGGCACTGAGTAATTTTATTTTTTTAAAGGGGGTGGTAGGCCAAATAAGTTTGTGAACCTCAGATTCTGGAGCTACCTCCAGCCTGTTCCCTACTTTTAGACAATCAAGTTCAGGGCTAAATAAGGATAACCTGTTTGTGTGTGAGTGTTTCCTTTAAGCATGTGTCGTTGATTGTACTCCAAAACCAAACAGAAGTGACCTTTAGTCATCAATTCTGTTGTGTGTGCCTTTTTTCCATAAAGAAAATTTGACTCCAATTCAGCAATGTGGAAAACCAGCCACAGCACTGCATTACTATAGATACCACAGTATTCTAATAGGTGCTGCAGAGAAGCAGAAGTTATATCAATCATTCCATCGTCATCGTCATCATCATCATCATAGTACCTGATATTTATATTGGGTAGCTGGGTAGATAGAGGTCTAGGCCTGGAGTCAGGAAGACTCATCTTCCTGAGTTCAAATCTGGCCCCAGATACTTACTAGCTGTGTGATCCTGGGCAAATCACTTCACCCTGTTTGTCTCAGTTTCCTCATCTGTAAAATGAACTGGAGAAGGAAATGGCAAACCACTCCAGTCCCCCCAAAAAGGTCACAAAGAGTTGGATACTACTGAAGATGACTAAACATTTATATAGTACTTATTATGTGCCAGGCTCTGTGCTAAAATGCCTTACAATTGTTATCTCATTTTATCCTTACAAAAAACCTGGGAGTTAGGTGATCCCCATTTTACAGAAGAGGAAACAGAGGCAAACAGGAGTTAAATGATTTGCCCACAGTCACAGAGCAAGTAAGTACCTGAAGTCAGATTTGAACTCAGATCTTCCTGACTGCAGACCTAGCACTCTATCCACTACAACACCTGGCATTTATTAAGTACTTCCAATGTGCTAGATGCTAGGGGATACAAAGACGAAATGAGACAGCCTTTATCATCCAGGAGCTTACATTTTATTGGAGAGACAACAGCAGGCATCGTGGTATAGTAGAAAATGCACTGACTGAAGTCAGCAGACCTGGGCTCATGTTCCATCTCTGTGGCTATGGGAGGAGATTTTCTTTCTAAACTGCCTATCATAGAACCCTTCAGAACAGAATCGGTTTCCATGTTGCTTCCTCCTAGGCTGGTGTAAGCTCGTCTGTGGCTTTATCTCAAATGAGATGATAATTGTAAAGTGCTTAGCATAGTAAGGTTAACACTTGTTATTATTCCAGAGAATCTACTGTTCTATAACCTCTCCCTACCTCTCATTTACAATTTTTTTTTTTTTTAGGGAATGGGGTGAGGGAAAGATAGGTCAACAGTGACCCACAAGCCTCTGAGACTTCCCTGTTTCCATAGGGACTCAAAGGAATCGATTTTAAGAGGAGGAGTTCAGTTTAATATTGGCCCACACACCTGGGGCCTGTGGTAAATTCTGGGCTGCTGAAGAGTCAAGCTTATCCATTAGAGCTTGGAGCATTGTTGTCCTAGAAAAATCTGGTGCTTTAATGGATTAGACCAGCTCATCGTTGGAATTCTGTGCTCCCTTGATAGCCTTTGATTATTTGAGTTAAATGGTCTCTTAGTGATGTTACTATTTAATTTTGGAGTGCTGAAATTATACTGCGTAGCTGGATTTTGATAGGTCACGTGGTATGCTATTGCTAGAACATCTGTCCCATTGGATCCTCTTTACCGCCCCACTTACGCCCCATGTAGGAGTGGACAAATAATAAGGCAGCATTATCTCTTTGATAATTAGTTTTGAGTTATCTCTTTAGTAGATGAAGTGACTAAAGAAGTATATTGTTTGTGTTTTCTAAGCTGTGGCTCAGTAGAAATATTTAATGGTAACTGTCTTTTCTTTTCTATTCTCTATAGTTTTCATTTTTTAGAGTGTAAAGATATTGATTCCCTTCTGTAAGAACAAACAACAGCTCCCCAATTTCCCCAAATTGGAATCCCTTATCGTGGCCTGAGAGTTTTCCATCAATTAGTGTCCTACTTTGCCAAATCTTGCTTATATTCTAATACTTCTCAACATCACCTTCCCATTGACTAGAAATACCATTTGCATTTCTATTTCTGTACCTTTATCATGCTTTTACCCTCTACCCAAAAAGACTTACTCTTCTATTTGATAGTACACAACTGAGGATAATAGACTCATGGAATAAATAGAATTTTTTTGAGTTGGGAGGGATTTTGGAATAATTTAAACCAGAGCCTTTGTTCTAAAGATGTGGATACTGTGGGCCAGAGATTCCAATGTGGCTTTCCCAGGAAGAACGCATCTCTTTAGTGGCAGAGCTGGGACTAGAAACAAGGTCTCTTGATAAGTTCCTGCTGTTTTCTGCTGTACCACATTGCCAGTTCTAAGCCCTTGCATATGTTTGAGCTATACCACACTATGTTGTTTCTACTTTTATATACTGCCATAGAGTTATACTCCTGGGGCAGTTAGGTGGCTCAGTGAATAGAGCACTGGCCCTGGAGTCAGGAGGACTTGAGTTCAAATCCGGCCTCAGACACTTAACAGAAAAACTAGCCATGTGACCTTGGGCAAGTTGCTTAACCCCAATTGCCCTCCAAAAAGGAAAAAAAAGAGTTATTCTCTTTTTGTTTCATGTCTGCATTAGCTTCCTAACTATAGTGTAAGCTCCTTAGGGGCGGGAACTATTTCTTCTACTTCTTTTGTATCCTTCATGGTATTTGGGCAAATTGTATATGCAAAGTAAATACTTATTAAATTGAATGAATGAAGAGAAAGAATAGAGCCAAGAGAAAATTAATGAGAAACCTTTGGGTAGCTGCTTTCAGAAAAGATCACTTTAAGCTTAAAATTGCCCACATAAGCTCTGGGAAGATCTCCTTTAAATATATTGATAATGGCCCTTCTAACACTTAAGAAAAATCCTCTTAAACATAGACAGATCTCTGAAGATTTGATTGCTTGATTTTGATTTCCATTTTTTCTATGAATTTCTAAAAATGGCAGTAGTACTATAGAATGTAGTGGGTGACTAATAAGTTATTTTAATGGCTAAAATTTGGGCATTTGGCAGAGGGAGATATTCTGTAAATCAAAGGTTCTTAGACTTCTCTTTTTTCTCCCTCCTGACGATTCTTTGCCAATTTAGGTTGGCAATTCTGCTGGAGAATTTGGAGTCTCACATATACACAGTTTCCTTTCATTAAGAGCAGCCATTTTTATTGAGTCCTTTGCAACTACAGAGCCTGATGTATTCTAGTGTTAGTGCATAAATGTAATAGTTGAGTTTTTTTTTTAATGAATACTATAGTTGCTGTACTGTGTAGGCTGAGCTAGCAAAATCCATGTGACACAAAATTCTTGATAAATTTCCTTTTCTTTGCAATGGTATAATGTCCAAAATTTCATAGCACACCTAGCAAAACTCCTGGAACACTAGTATGCTTCAGCATACTCTTGGGAAACAACTGCTATGAAGGAAGGCAGCATGAGGTTGTGGAAGGAACTTTGGAAAAGAAGTCTTGAGACCCGAGAAGTAACTCTGCCACTTTTTGAGCTCTGAGATTTGGGGGCAAATCACTTCCTCTTTTTAGACCTCTATTTTCATCTATAAAATCTAGGCAGTCAGTTAGATTACTTGTGAAGTCTTTCCTAGATCTAACACTCTTTGATTTGAGATATAGGCAGTATGTATGATTTGAAGTTTCTGTACTGAATAAATACCATTGGATTGATTAATCCTGTTTTCTTCCTACAGATACAGAAGAGATTAAAAAAAAAAAACTTCTTGTTCTGATGGTGTTTTCCTTGTGGTTTAATCCTTTCCCTGCCTCAGTCCAAAGAGATTTGCTTTTTTTTCCCCTTTGTCATTATTTCTTTTCCCTGGTAGAAGAGAACTTTTGTAGCTTCTTCAGGCTCTATTAATGTTTCCATTACTGCCTGCTCAGCTCTTTCCAAACCTTCTGCCAATGAACTGTTGAGTAACCGTGTCAGATTCTCTTACGTGGAATCTCGGTCTCACTTTGTGGTTCAGAGCTTTTGTGGTTGGCTCATTGTCCAGGCACAGTCTAGGAACTTGCTAGTTAATTAAAGTGGTTTTTATCTGGAAAATTGCCATAACCAGGGCTGATTAGTGTTTTGATATGTTGGATGACAAAACATTGAGATCTGGCCTTGGTACTGATATTAAAATGTTATTTTGAAGAGGAACCAAAGGAACCAGCCACACACACACACACACACACACACACACACACACACACACACACACACACACACCCCTTAGCCTAATTTTGAGATGTGTGGGTGCAAATCTGTATGTCTGTCTGTCTGAACTAAATAGCACTTCCTTCAAAAGACCAAACTTAAAACTTTCATGTATTTATACTGCTTTTGTGGAATGATATATTGTTTTCCAGAAAGTAGTGTTTTCACATAATGTTAAAGAGATACTATCAGCCTATTTAGATCCTTCCCCTCCTTCCCTCTCCTCTCTCTTTGCTTCAAGAAAAAATAATTCCAGGAATAGCATTGTTCCTAAAGACAGCTTGCAGTTGTGTTCCTTCATATGTACTGAGTGAAATAATCTTGCCCAAGAGAATAGAAATATAAAGTGCTATTTTTGAATCTTCTGAGGCTGACATTTCATTGGGTCTATATTACAGTTTTATATAACTATAATCAACACGGGTTTTCTCTGTGTGTGTGTGTGTGTGTGTGTGTGTGTGTGTGTGTATGTGTGGGTTGGGAGAGACACAGAGACAGAGAGAGATCTTATTTAAGGTCTGAGTATGCCCTTAGAATGTCTTTTTTCCTCCAGACAGTAGTGATGATTGCCATACTTAATGTGAGGAATGGGGAATCAATTCAGTAATACATACAGGACTCCTGTAGGGTAGACTTTTTTTTTTTGTGGGGGGGGGTCATTGTGTAGAGGAAGCAGAGCCACCAAGATGTAATGCAACTGACCCGTATAGCACAACTCAGAATGATCAGATGGGACCTGAGCTCCATCCTAAGTCCTGTCAGATGGGACAGGACAAATTTCTCCTTTTGGAAGGTCCAGACATCCCCACAATCAATTGCTTAAGAAATATGGAAGAATGAGGATATTGTTTCTCCTTTTCATCTTCAAATAAGCCCTAGGTACCCAAGAGGCTTTCTTGTTGTCATTCATTTGTTTTCAGTTGCCTTTAACTCTTTGTGACCCTGTTTGGGCTTTTTTTTTTTTTTTTGGCAAAGAATCTGGAGTGGTTTGTCATTTCCTTCTCCAGCTCAGAGGAAACTGAGGCCATTAGGGTTGAGCGACTTGCCCAGGATCACACAGCTACTAAGTATCCAAGGCCAGATTTGAACTTAGGAAGATGAGTCTTCCTCACTCCAGGCCTGGCACTTTATCCACAGAGCCACCTAGTTGCCCAAAAGAAACAATTGTACTAATCTTAATATTTTGAGGCTCACAGAAAATATAGGTATATAGGGAATTGGCATAAGGACAGAGTGCAGAAATCTGGGTATAAATTTTATTGTCTTCCTGAAACTAACCTAAATTTGAATTGAGAAGGATCATAACCTCTTCCTCCTACTTTCAAGTACCTACACTGTATAAGACACACAATTATCTTATGTTTCCCCCAGCTCCAGGGTTAGTCAAATCAACAGTTATTCATTAAGTACCTACTATGTTCCAGGCAGTAGTAAGTGTTGAAGATAATGAAGAAAGGCAAAAAATATGATCCCTGCTCTCAAGGAACTCACAGTCTAGTGGAAAGACAACATGTATAAAATTATGTACAAATGAGATTATAGACAGGATGAGCTGGCAGCAATCTTAGAGGGAAGGCTGAATGAGAAGGTTGTACTAGATGACCTCCAGAAGTTCCTTCCACTTTGGAATCTATGCTCCTAGTACATCCCCTTTACTTGTCCTCTTCACTTCTTTTTCCTAAGTTGACTCAGTCAAGAATTCATCCAAGGTTCACTGACCACAATTAATGACTTTATGGTGATGTCTTCCTTCTTGTACTACTGGAGCTTTTATTTAGAGCAGGGATTCCTAACCTGGAATCTGTGAATTTTTAAAAAAATAAATATTTTAATAATTGCATTTCAATATAAGAGCAGCTAGATGATACAGTGGATAGCGTGCTGGGCCTGGAGTTAGGAAGACGCATTCTCCTGAATTTAAATCTGGCCTCAGATACTTTCTAGCTGTGTGACCCTGGGAAAGTCACTTAACCCTGTTTGCCTCAGTTCCCTCATCTGTAAAATGAGCTGGAAAAAGAAATGGCACACCACTCCAGGATCTTTGCCAAGAGAACCCTAAAAGTGGTCATGAAGAGTCAGACATGACTAAAAAATGACTAAGACATTTCAGAATAATTGATTTCTTTTGTAATTTATGTATTTCTTTTCATGAATTTAAAAACATTATTCTGAGAAGAGATCCCTAGACTTCACCAGACTGTCAAAAGGGTCTAGGATACAAAAAAGATTAAGAATCCCTGGTTTAGAGAAGCCTTAATATTCAGGCATCTAGAGCCTTCTCTTTCCTTTACCCAATACTAACATCTGCCCTTATAATTACGAAGTAAATGATGGATTAGTCTTTCTTCCGGTTTCCTGAGGATGTAAATTCTGGTAGTTAACTCTAAGTCGAAACTAGTACAATAGAAGTGGATGATATATGAGATGCTGACTACCCCAAAATGTTCAAATTGATTCAGTAAGTATCTATTTCTGGGGGCTTACCCCATACAAAGCCCCATGTTAGGCAATCATATAAATGTTTAAAGAGAAGGAGCCACATATATTCATAATACAGATCTGTGCTTTCATATGTTTTTAAATATGTTATGGAATCCTACAAAACCCTTGGAACTAAACTATCTATGGGAAATGTATACTTTTGAAAAATTTACATTTCCTCCAAAGTTTCATATAGATATATAGATAAGCTCTGATAGGAGTACTGGTTCTAGGCCTACTCCTTCATGTTTTATGTGCCAGAAAATTAGTGGAATTTTTTTTTTTGCCTTTTTTTTTTTTGGAGGACATTGGGGGGGGGGTAAGTGACTTACCCAAGGTCACACAGCTAGTTTTCGTGTTAAGTATCTGAGGCTGGATTTGAACTGAGGTCCTCCTGACTCCAGGGCTGGTGCTCTATTCACTTCACCACCTAGCTGCCCCTGGAAATTTTTTTTTTTTACCTGAATTTTGGATCCACATGCCTCATTTCTTTTTTTGAGGAGTGTGGTTACTAGGCTTAGGGGAATGCTATAGACATAGATACTGAGAGAGGTTATGCAGCCTTTTTTGAATATATTTGGATTTTAGTAAGAAATTTGACAAGATCTTTCACTGACCACATGGAAAAGGACGTGAACTGCACAGTAGTACAGTTAGGTGATTTTTGAACTGGTAACTGACCATACCAAAAAGTGATGTTTAAAGGATTGGTCTACCTGGATGGAGGTCTCTAATATATTCCAGTATGTCTCCCAATGATGCTCTCTCCCTGCTCTAGTCAAAAAATTTTTGTTATTGCCTTGAATTGAACAAATATAAATGGCGTGCTTATCAGATATGAGGGATAGCTGATAGAGTGAGTGACAGAATCTAGAACAGAATCTCAGGATGGAATGATGGGCTGAAACTTACAAGGTGAATTTTCAGAGACTCAGTGTTAAGTCCTACACTAGAGTTCACAAATGCTATACAAGAACACGTGGGGGGTCAGCGTGATCAGGAAACAGTTGGGATGAAAATGTCTGAGTGGTTTTGGTAGACTGCAAGCATAGTTTGAGATGGCCATGTTATACAGCAGCTAAGAAGGCTGATAAGATCTTGATCTACAGATGATGTCTAGAGTAAAGGTTCTTAACCTTGGACTTGTTTTTTTAGAATATTTTTATTATTATTTCAATATAATTGGTTTCTTTTGTATTTTATTTTATCCATTTTAATTTCACTGAGATAGGGGCCCATAGAGAGGGAGTCAGCTGATTGCCAAAGAAATCTGTAAAAGAAAAAGGATTCAGAACTCCTGGTCAAGAGAAGGAGCTTTGTGTTTTGTTGTACTTTAGCTGTCATATTTTTGAAGAGACATTCATAAGTTTAAACATGAATGTGAGTTTGGGGGGAAGGGGCAGTTACCAGTGTAATGAAGGGACTAGAAACCATTTGAAGAGATTGGGGTTGGTTAACCTTTGAAAGAGAAGGTTTGAAGAATGGGGTGAGGAAGGAAAATTGTGCTGACTTCAGGTATGTGAAGATTTACATGGAAGAGGGATTAGACATGCTTTGTTTAGTCCTGGAGGGTAGAACATGGGGGAGGGGAGAGGAGAGGAGAGTAGAGTAGTTCCTTGGAATGATTGGACTAAGGAAAATTTCTTAACAGTTGGAGCTGTCCAAAAATTATTTGTTCTTGGGAGAGGTTAGTGGAAGAGGTCTGGGTTTAGCCTTCAGGCAAAGGCTAGATGACTACTTCTTTGGATTGAACTATTTGGGGTGTATGTGTGTGTGTGTGTGTGTGTGTGTGTGTGTGTGTGTGTGTGTGTGTGTGTGTGTGTGTGTGTGTGTGTGTGCGCGCGTGCGCGCGCGCGTCTCTTTATATTTTTGTGTATATTTATGTTTTGTACTTTAAAGATAAAATTGTTATACAAAAATTTCCCCCCATTTTCAGAACAAATAAATCCGAGCATGATTATTTTCATTACAAAGAAATTCTTCTCTTTTCAGTTAGGTGGTACAGTGGATGGAATACCTGATCTCAAGTCAGGAAGATTTGAGTCCAGATTTAGCCTCAAGTCACTTACTAACCGTTTGACCAATCCAATAAATACTTATTAAGCATCCACTGTGTAACTGGGACTGTGCTAAATGATGCATACACAATTAACAAAAAGAAAGACACCTCCTGCCATCAAAGACCTAATAATCTAATGACCCTGGGCAAGTCACTTAACCTCTGTTTGCCCTGGTTTCCTTATCTGCAACATGGGAATGACAAGAGCACCTATTTGTAAAGCATTTCCCACAGTGCCTGGTACTTAGTGCTGTGTAAATGCCAGCTTTTGTTATTATTTTACAATATTCTGTCCATGACTCCTTTCTTTAACAGTGCAGTCAAATGTTTGCTTCTAGACCATTTGCAGAAAAATTTAGAAGATGTGAGAGAGCAGAGGGCATGAAAATTCAAGAGCTTGGAGTCTTTGCCAATTGAAGATTAATTAGGAATGGTTAAGTTACATTCTTAGAAATGGGTTAAGAACTCCTTGATATAGATGCTGCCTTCAGAGATTGTAGGCTTTCCATTCAAATCCCATGCTGCTCTAGATCTTTCCTCAAATCTCGGACAGCTGGGTGACAAATGGCTAGAAGTAGGGTCTGGAAGACTGTCCTTAGACACTTATTAGCTGTGTGACTCTGGGCAAGTCACTTAACCTTTTCTCTTAGTCTTAGTTTCCTCATCTGAAAAATGGTTATTCTAATGACACCTACCACACAGGGGTTGTTGTGCGGATCAGAAGAGTTAGCACTTTGCAAACCTTAACAATTTTGGCTGTTACTATTATTGCACTAAGGCTTAGGTCCCACACACAGTCGCTTTTGGTTCTTTTAACATTTGGGGAGTATCAGTGCAGCACCAAATTATGTTTCTTACCCCTCACTTGATCAGTCTACCTCCTTTTCCAGTTATGCACAAGCTGCTCCTGAAGTTTCCATAAGTCTCATTTTGGCCAATGGAATTCTCTTTCCTACCAACCATATAAAGTTAATGGTGGAGAAAGAGTTGGAAATAGGATTTCATTTACCAGCATGAGTTATGGAAATTTTTTGGCGTGCATAGATTGTGTCTGTTCTTGGATATTTCCTTCTTTTTTTTTTAATAATTTATTTTTTCTCCAATTACATATCAAAACAATTTTAAACATTTTTTTTAGTTTTGAGTTCTAAATTTTCTCCTTCTATCCTTCCCTCTTGTCCTCCCTCCCTGAAACAGTAAAGCTATCCAATATAGATTATACATGTATAATCTTATAAAACATTTCCATATTATTCATTTTGTACAAGAAGACTCGAATTTTTTTTTAAGGTGAAAAATAGTATGCTTCAGTCTTTATTCAGAGGTTTTGCCAACACTTACCCCTACGTTGTTTTGCCCTGTAGTTGTTCTGTCCTCCCATATCCACCTACAGTATGTTTACTGTTGAGGATGGGGGATGGGGCTTCCTTGACCACTCAGCTCTAGCCTGGTTTTGCCCTGGACCCTTTGGTTAAGAAGGTAAACTCCAATTGTAGAGCCTTCTTTCAGCCATTCTTTCTTGTTCCTAATAAACTCAGTTACCTTCAGAAAGAATCAGGCGAAGCTGCAGAGGGGAGGGAAGAAAAATGAGGGGGAATAGGAGGACTCTTAACTTTTCAAGTCAATATTATAATATGGCCAGAGTTGTTGTCTGGCTTTCACAAAGTCACAGTTTGCCTGGAAATCCTGAAGGAGTTACCTTAAAATGTTTCAAAACTTCCTTTCTACACACCAGAAAACAAAACACGCTAGTATGCTTTCCCTCCTCACCCTTCTCCCCTTCCCGCAAATTAGAAGGGAGACCAACACTTAGACTTAGACCTAGGCCAGTAGGACTAAGCGGTATTTATTTTGGTAATTATTATTATGCTTTGCTAGACAAAAAACAAAGTAGGCTCTGCCCTTAGGGAGTTTATTTTATATAAAGGGCCACTACATAAATGTAGGTAAATATAATAAAGTGAAGAAGGGACTACAGACTTTAGGAATATTCAAGTGGGGGAAAGCTCTAATAGCCTGGATTATCAGACCTCATCAAAGAGGTTTTATTTAGTACCTAAGATGAGCCTTGAAGGGGGAACACAAGAATTCTGAAAGGCAGAGGTGAAGGAGGAGGATATTGCAGGGATGCAATAGGTTTTGTACATACACCGGGAAGCCAGAGAGTGCCCTGTAATGGGAAAGACTGAGTTGGAGAGATCCTTAAATGCTTGGCTAACAAGTTTATTTTTTACCCAACAGACATTAGGGAGCCACTGAAGGTTTGGTTGGTTGTTTGTTTTGTGCAGGGAAATGTGGCTAGGTCTATGCCATAGGAAAAATTTTTTCAACAGCTACGCGGAGAAGAATTTGAAATATGGAGAGGTGCTGGAGGCAGGAGACCAGTTTGGAAACTGTTATGATAGTCCATTTCAAAGGTGATGAGGCCCTGAACTAGGCTAGGATGGTGAGGATAAGAGAGGAAAGAAAACAGCCAAGGTGAGAAATGCTGTAAAGGTAGAATCTTTTTATACACGCATGCGCGCGCGCACACACACACACACACACACACATACACATATATAAATTTAAAATAATATTTTTACCAATTGCATGTAAAACAATTTTTAACATTCATTTTTAAAATTTTTAATTCCAAATTCTCTACCTTAGCCCTTCCGCCACCCCAAGATGGTAAGCAGTTTTATATAGGTTATACATGTGCAGTCATGCAACACAAATTTCCATATTGGTCATGTTGAAGAAACAGACCAAAAAAATCCCATGGAAAAGATTAGTGAAAAATAATGTGCTTTGATCTGCATTTAGACTCCTTCATTCTTTCTCTGGAGGTGGAGAGCATTTTTCATAAGTCTGTAAAGGTAGAATCTACAGGAAATGGCAGCTAATTGTCTATAGAGGGAGACAGAGAAGGCAGCCTCATAGTTGATTCAGGGGAGCCTGTAATCATAGATGTGGAGCTGGAAGGGGATCTCAGAGGCCTTCTGGTCCAAGGACCCATTCATTTTTACAGATTATGGAGGTTCCTAATCAGGAATTAGGAAGGTTAAGTGACTTGGCTATCAGAGGAATGATATGAACCCAGGTCCTCTGACTCCAGGGTCAGTACTCTTTCTCCTATACTCTGTTGCTGGGGATGATGATGGTAGTGGCTCATGTTTGTATTGCTCTTAAAGATTTGCAAAGAGTATGTGTATGTGTTTAATACATTATTTCATTTGATCCTCACAGTAACCCCAGTGAGGTATTTCTCATTTGCAAATGAGGAAGCCGAGGTGCAAAAAGATTGTGTTTTGGCCACAGTCACATGTCTACTAAGTGTCTAAAGTGGATTTTGAACTTCCTGTATTGAAGCTTAACATTTGTCATGCTACCAGTACTCTTAAGATAGTGGTGGCTTTGCCAGAAATAGGCAAATTGGGAAGAGGGACAGATTTTGGGGGAAAGACAATGAGTTTGGTTTGGAGTTTGTGTTTGGTTTGGTTTGTTAAGAGAATTTTTTAAGAACTGAAAGTTGTCTGTTAAGATTTCACATAACTAACTCCATTTTGTTCAGTACTGCCTTCCCATCTCCCCTCCCCAACATGATGTTTCAGCAAAATATCTCTTAATACCTCCCTTGTCACTCTTCTGTTTATAGATTACTTTAATCTGAGAACCTTAATCACTCAAGGAAGTTGTCCCCCTTGTTTTTATCCTACCTGCTAAAGCAGTGGTAGGCCCTTAACACATGCTTATTGATTGACTTCTTTTGTTACTCTCTCTGGCTCACGTAGCCTTGGAGGGAAGACTATAGAAATATCGCCTACAGAATTGTGAGATACTCTGTGAGATACTAGCAAGGACCCTGAAAAATCTTGAAATAAGTGGGAAATATTTGCATATGACCCCTTCTCTCCTCTGACATTGCCTTCACCATGATGCAAGCCCTGTCACCTTAGGCCTTGACTGTTATAATAGCCTGCCAGGTTGGTGTGCCTGTGAAAGTTTCTGCATGCCCCAAGTCTCTTCCCCACTCTAGTCCATTCACCACTCAGCTGTCAGAGTGAGCTTCCCAAAGCACAGGTCTGTCCATGTCACTGCTGCTCCCCGTCCTTCACACACTCACAACTCCATTTGCTCCCTCCAGGATCAAATATAAAATCTCCCATTTAGTCTTCAAAGCCTTTCATAAGCTGTTCCTTGCTGTCTCCAACTTTTCCAGTCTCCTTTCATGTCTCCATTGTTCTGCAGTCTGGTGACACTGGCCTCCTTGCCTTTCCTAGAACAAGAAGCATCTCCCAACTCCAGGCATTTTTCACTGGCCATTCTGTGCCTGAAATACTCCATCTTTGTATCTCTACCTCCTTGCTGTTCTGGCTTCCTTCAAGTCCCATCTAAAATCTCACCTTCCACAGGCAATTTTTCCAATCCTCTTTAATTCTTGTGTCTTCCCTCTCTTGTTTTTCCCCAATATGTCCTTAATCTAGCCTGTTTGTATATAGTTGTTTGCATGGCTGGCAGTAGTCGATAAAGATTTAAGTAACTACTATGTGCCAGACATTGTGCTAAGTGCTGGGAATACCCAGAAAAGCCAAGCGAGCCTCTGCTCTGAAGGATCCAGTGAGGAGATAAACTAGAAATAAAGCCTTTTGGCCAGCTGGACATGTCCAAAAGTCATTTGGAGATGCAGCACTGGCATTTAAGAGAAAGATGATGACGAGACATAGACTTGGGATTCATCTGTATAGAAATCATAATTGAACCCTTGAGAATCAGTGGATCACTGAGGGGAGGATGTAAAGAGAAGGGAAGAGGCCCAGCAAAAAACCTTTTTGGCACCCATTTGTTTGGGGAGGTAGGACTAGGGGGTGGGGGTGGGGGGAGGAAGGAGAAAAGTGACCATCCAATGAAGGAATTTTCAACCAGGTCAGAAAATAACCAGGAAGAAAAGCTGCAGCCAGGAGACAAAAGACTGTCAAAAGCTACAGAAAGGGAGCACAGAGCAACAGGTATGGCATCGAGCTGCTATAAAATTACTGGTAAACTCCAAGAGAGCTGTTTCTGTGTGATTGAGGAAGGAATGGGTGGTGAGTCAGTGGAGGGCTGGAGCACTTAGTATTCCCAGAAGTATTGTGAAGTAGGTTAGAAAACATTTCTGCCATCCTTCTCTGGGCCCTATCTCTTCCTTTAGCTAGCTTGTTGTTTTCAGTCCAATTCAGGAGGAAAGCAAGGAAAGTATTAAACTCTAGTTTCTACTAAAATGTTCAGATTTTAGGGACTCAATTTGTTGTTATTCCCAGGGATATTTACATTAAAGACCACTTGAAAGATCAAAGCAAAGGGATGAATGAATTAGGGTAAATTTCATGAATGTGTGGGATTGAGTGGGCTAGGAGAGAGAGGAGGTCTGCTTTTGGAAGCTGCCTGGCACCGTCTCTCAGATCACCTCACATAGCTGCTGCCTACGTATAATGCCATCTTTGTGTACCAGACTGGAAAATCTGGGCTTTTTTTTTCTTAATATTGACCTTGAATCCAGTATACTCTCTAACCAAGAGAGTGCCATTGCCCTCTAGTTTGGAAGCTCTGACATCTGTCCTCCAGGCTGTTTATATGTAATTCCAGTCTGTACCCTTCCCCACTACCTGAAGCTCCTTTCTTCCTGGGCCCCGCCCCTCCCTTCCATTTCTCCCCTTCCCCCCAACAGCTAGAAAAATCTTCCACTCTCAGGTATCATGTTCCTCTGAAACAAATACATTCCAGATGCTCCTACTATAAAAGTTCATTGTTTTCTTCTGAATTTGAATTTCTCCCCCTTTCTGTTCTGAGATGAAACTTCTCAACAACTCATTGAAGGCTGCCCCGTTTTCTTTCAATGACATTTCCTTCATCTCCAGGAGACAGCTGTGGTGAGAACCACTAATCTTGCTTAAATGAAGAAGGCCTGAGCTATCTAATCAGTGATCCCAATTCTAAATTCTAGGAAAATAAAAGGTCTTTGGCTGCCTGCTTATGTGTGAGAGAGATAGGATCATAGGCTGTCCTGCTGGAAAGGAGCTCAGAGACAGATTATTTAGCCAAACAGTGTCTTCATCTTCTTTTTAAACAAATTTTAGTAGAGGAGAAAACCAAAGCCCAGAGAGATGTTAAGTAACTTGTTCAAGGTTACACTCGTAGGATGGAACAACCCCATTCTTACATCAGACTCCAATTCCACTACTCTGTGTGTGTGTGTGTGTGTGTGTGTGTGTGTGTGTGTGTGTGTGTGTGAGAACTGGGGTGGGGGTGGGGGTTGTGAATGTGCAGGAGTGCACCCCACTCTCAGTTGGTCCCTAGAGCCAGACAATGTTATAAATAAACTTCAGTTTAAGAGAAAGAAACTTCCCACAGATGTGAAATTGTGTCGGTCTCCTAGACAGCTAAAACACTGTAAATCAGAAGGAGGGGGAGAACTAAAATTGAAAGCAGGATTGTTCTTGTTGGCAGGGCCAAAGTTTTATAGATCAAAACAAAGCTAAACAAAGTTAAGCACTTACCTCAGCTACAGACTGCTCTACTCCTCAAACTGTCTGTAAGTTTTCCCCAGTGAATCCTGGTCCAAGGACGACTTAATTAAGTTCTGGATGAAAAGCTTCTGTTTCAAAAGTAGCTCTAGTCTTTGCCCGCTGTCTAAATACTTGTCACCTTCTTCAGTTGCTGTATGAACGAAAGCCTGAGTAGGCAAGCACAGACTACAGAAATCTACAGTTATGCAAGGAAAACAAGAATTTGGTCTTAAGTCATTCAGACCACACACACTGCATTTTAAGGAGCATGGTTTTGTCACATGACTTAAAAAATTCAAATCAACCTACGTGGTGAGGTATTTTGGTATCCTAGTTGTGTGTGTGTGTGTGTGTGTGTGTGTGTGTGTGTGTGTGTGTGTGTGTGTGTACATGTACTTCTAAGTGGCTGGGGCCATCCACTTCCTCCTTTAGATCCCAAACGTTGGCCCCTTCACAAAGCAGCCCCACCCAGAGTCTAGCCAACCTCTGTAGCTGAATTTTAATAGTCCCACTGCTTAAAATAAGATCCAGATCCCTCCACACCCACAATGACATAGCAAAGCACAAAAAAATTTTTTGAAAAGTACCCCAAACCTGTAGGAGCTAAAGAAAATACTCTCATATGTTCTCATTAATATCCCTTAGATTTTTCTAACTCTGCCTTATTCAAAATAAGATCAACTTTATTCTGTATTCTGGTCATTCATTCTCCACTGAACACAGTATCCTGTAGACCAAATAGCCAGTCACATTTATGGTATGATTAGAGAAGTCACCAAAGACCCCTGCCACCATCCAGAAACATATTCCCCACTAGCTTTCCAAAGTGCCTGAAAATCCCTCCCCTTCAACTGTCAAGGATTCATTCTTGGGTTAAGACATTGTCCCCTTTGAGGCATTTTTACCTGGGTAGGGTGAAGGCATGAGCAGCTTTTATTATCTTAGGACAGATCACTGTATCAGCTGACTCTCGCTATTTATTCCTGTAGCTTCAACTCAGAAGGATTGGTGCCTTTTAAGGGGATTGGGGTAGATGAGGGGTTGACAGCCTCCAGGTCAATGAGGGGGCCAGGAGGCAGAGTATTCAATTACTTGAATACATGGTTTGGAGGGAAAGGACAAGACAAAGACCTAATTTGCTAAGGGCTAGTCTCCGTTGCTAGGAAGTGTTGATTTATTTTTACAATTTACCAGCTTCTAGAGGACTTAAACTTTCCATCATTCAACAATTTGTTAAGTACCTTCTATCTGCCCTGCATTGTGTTAGGGATACCAGGGTAGAAATGAAACATATTCCTTGCCTTCTAGGAGCTTATAAATATTGGGGGAAAACACATAAGCAAATAAATGGTGATTTTTGTTGCTGTAAGTATGGGGAGGTACTAATATCTGAGATTAGTAAAGGTTTTATTTAGAAAGTAACCCAGGAGTTGAGCTTTTAAAAAAACTAGGGATTCTTTAGAGGTAAATGTGAGGAAGGAGTGCATTCCAGCTAAAGGAACTGATAACCTCTGCAGAAGCAGAGAGGTAGGCATTAGAGCATCATGTGTGAGGCTGAACATAAGACTTTCATGAAAGGGAATAATGTATATTAAGTCTTAGAGGTTGTGGAAGACCATAGGGTTTATATTTGACCCTAAATGTGATAGGGAGCCACTGTAGTTTATTGATCAGGGGAATGACAGATCTATGAGTTAGGAATACCCCTTTGTTACCTGTATGAAGGATAGATTTGTGTTGAATGAAAATTTCCCAGAGATATAGTTTCTGGGTAAATTATAATCACCTTTATCAACTACAGCTAGCAAGTAGTCAACAAAAAGGGTTTATTTGTCCTCCCAGCTATCAAAGAGGTCTAATCTGTGGAACCTTCCATACTCCTAATGCTTTTGGAAAAGGGGGTGCACCTGAGGGGGGAAATCAGCTCTGATTGGTTAATAAGTAAGGCGAGAATGAACATTATAATGAGAAGTGGGCTAATTCTAATGAGGGTCTGGGGGATGGAACTCCGATCACTCAGTCTTGGTCATAGAAACTTTTCTATACCCATAGCACCCCATATAGGGTAATCTAGACAAAAGGGAGAATCCACTTTTACTCAAAAAGTAAAAGACAATGGCCTGGAATCCATCAATTTGCCTAAATTAAAATTCCTTTACTATTTGAACAGATCTGAGTTTTGCC
The DNA here is from genome assembly GCA_011680675.1 of Gymnobelideus leadbeateri. Lineage (NCBI taxonomy): Eukaryota > Metazoa > Chordata > Mammalia > Diprotodontia > Petauridae > Gymnobelideus > Gymnobelideus leadbeateri. The sequence goes on along the minus strand of WOXC01008725.1, from coordinate 1,180,643 downwards.
ACTCATTATCAGCCCTGTACTTCAAAGACTGCCTGAATAGCCCACTAGGGCTGATTTCTGCATGAGAAAGTAGAATCAGGGAAAGTCCTTAGTTTCAATAATTGGAATTCAATAATAATAATAATTCAATAATTGGTTATTAACATAAGAGAGAAACAATTAGTTGATTGACGTAGGGAGAGGCTTGAACAAAAAGACCAAATAGGAGTTTATTGAAATAGTCTAAGAGATGATGACGCCCTGAATTTGGGTGGCGGCTATGTGAGTAGAAAGGAGAGCATATACGTGAGAAACGTAATAGCGGTAACACTGACAAGATTCATCAGTTGATTGGATGTCAGGTCAGTCAACAAGCATTTATTCAGTGCCTGCTTTGTGCCAGGGACTGTCCTAAGCCCTAGGTTTATGAGGAATGGCAAAAAATAGCATGTGCCCTGTAGAAGCTCACACTCTAATGGGGAGAGACAACATGAAAATATTATATGAGAATAATATAATCTTAGAGGAAAGGCAGCAAGATCTGTGGTTGAGGTGGGGTGAAGAGTTAAGGATGAGTTAGAAGTTGTGAATCTGGTGACTGGAAGGATTTCGAGAGAAAGAGCTAAGTTAGAAATTAGAAGTTTGGGAGGGAAAGATAAGGCATTCTGTTTTGGACGTTTTGAGTCTGAGATGCCTACAGATCATTCAGTTTGAAATTGCTAATAGGCAAAAACATCCAGTTTGTTCAAAATGTCCAGCATGACACAGAACTAGAACTCAGGAAAGAGACTGAATACATTAGAGAATATTGAGGAACAGGATTTACATTGCTTGTGAGTTCCAGTCACACACACTTTTTTGCAACTTCCTACACCATAGAATTGAATCATCAGAAACCATCTTAAACTGAACTGATGTATTAGAAGGATATCATTTCCTATCTTAGAAAAATAACATTGAGCCCCTTTATTTAGATTTTCACTTTTGAATCAGCCTATTTGCAATCATTGGCAGCATTTACTGGATGTGAAGGATCTTCTTCCAGGCTACTCAACCTTAGGGCTCAGGCTGGATCAGTTATTTTCCTCTAGGTTGTTGCACCCAGGGGTAAGAGAAGGAAGATAATCCACTGTAGAAAGTTTGGAAATGGAGGCCTAGCAAATTTGTGAGAAGTTCAAGGCAACACAGCTTGTTAATGGATAAACAGAGAGCCAAACCCAAGTGTCCTGACACCCAGCCTTGTGGTTGGTTTGGCTTTTCACTGGTGCACTCCCCAGGAAAGGTAAACCCCTTGTAACCTACTGCAGAATCTTTTCTAAAATGAAAATAGATTAATCAGTGGGCAAATCTGATAGCTGGGTATTTATGGCCGAGAGTAAGTTAGAGGTCCATTCTGTCTAGGACTGGGAACTGAGGGGTCCCCCAACTTGAGATTTTTCCCCCAACATGTGATCAGCCTCTGGTTATTTTTGTCTAATCAAAAAGCTAAAAGCCATCAAGCAGAGAGAGTCTGCTTGTGGGTATAAGGGTTCTTGGAGCCTGCTAAGCGAAAAGCTCAACCCCAAATGCCTTTCTCTATTCCCTGCAAACCTAGGTAGGTTTGGGTCTCATGTAACTTATCACTATGGAACAGTATTTTGAGATTCAGTCAATTCAAGAATATTTATTAAGCATCTGAATAATCACCCTGCCGGTTTGACTGAGCAAGGAGACAGTGCTCTGTAAACCAAGAAATCAAAGATTGTGACTCACCATAGGCCAGAATAGATCCTGAGCCAAAGATGCCTGAATTGTCTCTGCCCTGGAAATGGTTGGTTTCCAACCGCGACCTGGCTTTCTCACTTTTGACCACTGGGTTTTTTGAGTAGAAGCTAAGTCAGCTTGTTCAGTATAGCCAGGGCTTCCTCAGCCTAATGCATTAATAATTTCTCTCCTTCTTGATAAAAACCTGACAAAAATGAAACTTGCTCTGTGCCCTTCTCTTAGTGCCATTTTATTTTGATGCATCTGTTTAATTTAAACTGATTTTTAGTCTCCCTAATTTATTTAGTCTCTAATAGATGGAAAACAGAGCTTTCCCTGGAAGGTGAATGAAGGCTATGCATGGTTATTGTCGCACATTTTCTCAGGAGAGTGTAGTAATCAGATTTCATAGTAATAGAATTTTAGAACAAGAAGGAACCTTAAACATGATGTAGTTCAACACCTTTATTTACAGATGAGGAAACTGAGGCCCAGGGGACTTTGCAGATCATCTAATCCAGACAGTGAGGAAATTGATGTCCAGAGGCAAAGGGATTTTTTCAGGATCACACAATGATTAGTGGTAGAGCTGTGATTACAGACAAGCACTACTGAGTTCAAATCTGGCCTCAGACATGTTCTTTGGGATTCTGTATCAAGTCAGTAAATGAAACATTTTAACTCTATGTGTGTGCCTCTTCATGTCTATCTGGGCGGGCCCCCCCATAAAGGAGTAGGCTGGCTGCCTGTTTGGTGTAATTTAGGGACCTAAAAGGGTTTCTCCTATCCAACTGTTTTTTCTCCCACTGACCTTTTATGCACGTAGTTACCATCTTTGAATGTCTGACTTATAGTCTGTCAGTCTGTACCCATTATGGGTCCCTCCTTCCTGTCTTGGTTCTCACATAAAACATACAGTTTATTTTAAGGGACTAAGAATTGCATTGAAGGTTCTGGGATCAAGTCATTTTGACACTAACTAGCTTTCTGACTTTGGGGAAATCACTTCAGCTCTCTGGGTTTTGCTTTCCTTAGCTAGTGAACAGGTGGACTAGATAGATGGCCTCTGAAAAGCCCCTTGAATCACTAACCATCTATGATTCTTTTTTTGTTTTTTCTTTTTGGAGGGCAACTGAGGTTAAGTGACTTGCACAAGGTCACATGGCTAGTTTTTTGTGTGTGTATTAAATGTCTGAGGCCAGATTTGAACTCAGGTCCTCCTGACTCCAGGGCTGGTGCTCTATTCACTGCACCACCTAGCTGCCCCAACCATCTATGATTCTATATCCTTTACCTCTCTGTTGCATTGGGCTAGCACAGAAGTAGGAAACTCAAATGGAAATTAATCCCTGCATACCACATTGATTTAGAAAACCACAAATTAACTTTATCTATGTTGTATTGTACTTTATTTTATTAAACATTTCCCAATTATATTTGGATCTACTTCTGGTCCTGATACTGACAGGTTTGACAGTCTGGCCCAGGATACTGGAATACAAATTTTCTGAGATCGTAATGCTATCTTCTTCATGAAATTATCCTGTTTCTGATTACTGTATTCTTAATTGTCTGTCTTCTCAAATAAGTACGTGATCAGCAACAGGGCTGAAGAGGCAGGAGGTATCCCAGATCAGCTCAGTGTTTTGGCTCAGCCTCCTATGTCTCCTATGTCTTTCTTCTGTCAGAAAACCTTCCAGCTCTGTGGCTTATGGCTTGATTGTAGGATCTTTAAAGTTAGAAGAGGGCACCTAGCCCAGCCACATGCATGATGCAGAAATCTTTATCTCTGGGGGTGGCTAGGTGGCACAGTGAATAGAGCCTTGGAGTCAGGAGGACCTGAGTTCAAATCTGGCTTCAGACATGTAACACAAAACTAGCTGTATGACCTTGGGCAAGTCACTTAACCCCAATTGTCCTACCTTCCTCCCTCCAAAAAAAAAAAAAATCAAAAAAAGAAAAGAAAGAAAGAAATCTTTATCCCTAATAGATTGAATCCTGTCCATTCTTTTCTTGAACTGTCCTATTGACTTAGAGATTACTTCATAACATAACAGAACTGCCCTGCCTTCTGGATTTCCTCTCATGTCTGGACGCTCATCCAACAAACAGCCTTTGTTGGATAGTTCTGATAATTAGAAAAATCCTTTCATCTATTGCTCCAAAGTCCACCTCATCATTTCTACAGGTTGGACTTAGTTCTGGAATTTTACAGAATATACCTCTTCCCTCTTAGGACGCTATTAAGGATAATATGGAAAATAAAGGTTGAAGGGGAACAGCAGTATTCTTCTTTACTGTACACGTACTAGTGGAAGAGAAGCTATAATGAAACTGTACCAGATATAGAACAAAAACACAGAAGTCACAATCCCATCTCCCCATTTTAGCTGTGTAATGCTGGTCAAGTTAACTTTGCTGAGCTTCAGCCTTCTCATCCACAAAATGGCAATGATATTCTCCACAGGATGCTTACACCAGATGGCAAGGCTGGCATTTTTGTTGTATTTTAGGCAATGTGTAAATCTGCCACATTGAAATGAATTGTTGTATCAGGAACAGCCCTGTATATATCAGCCAAAAGAAGTCCTCCACTTCACAAGTACCACACTTGCTTGTGTGTATGTAAGACAGGTCTTCAAATACAAGGTGGTATTGGGTTTTCTTTCACTTTGTAGCACTGACTTAGCAAAAATAGTCCTTCCTCTCTGAGCTCTCTCAGCCTCGAAGGCATATTTAAGAGTTTCTGGAAGACAGACAGGGCTGGCTGGCCTACATGTTCTCTCACCCCCTCTGACCCATAGCTTTTCCGTTAATCTGAGAAAACCACATTGTCTCCAGCTGCCTCCTCTTGGGAAGCCTGAGTGGATGATTTGGCTGATTTTCTCTAGGATGTCGAGAAAAGGCTTTAAAATTTTCTCCCATCTGTTCAATGACTATTCTGCAGACAGATGGACAGCCTCAGCCCCACAACTCAGTGAAGTTCTGCTTTAAGCTACTATGCCCGAATTTCCTAACTAACCTAGGAAGGAAGGATAAGAGAAACAGAACTGCCCTGCCTTCTGGATTTCCTCTCATGTCTGGACGCTCAGGGTATTCCATGGTTTCTTTGTAAGGAGTTTCTGTCTTGGCCATCTATTCTCATGAATTCGTTATCCCTTTACTGTATGGCCATCGTCCTAAGTCTGGGCACTTTGGAAGTTTGGTCACTCGGGTGACTGCCCTTAGCAGAAACAGGATATTTGGCAGAGAGGTGGGTGGGTAGGGGACAGGGATAGGATTTCTCTTTTGAGATGATGTCAGTCTTGCTTCATTGCACATGTATGGTACAGGACTCAAGGGGGCTCCCAACCTCCTGCATCCTGCTATTTACCTCTGCAGATCTTTGTGCTAGGCTGCTCAATCCCTTCATTGGTTCCTATGCCTTATGTATTCTAACCTTGAGTCTATAAGTCATTCTAGTCTCCTTGCCTGGGATATTCTTCCACTTTCTATCTCTCTGATGATAATATCTCTGACAAATTAGCAAGTATTCCCCAGAGGGTTTTTCTTTAATTATTTCAACTCCTATTAATATTTATTAGGTCAGTCAACAAACATTTATTAATTTTTTATTTGTAATTAAATTTTATTTTATTTCAGTTATCAAGCATTTATTTTTTTCTCTCTCCACTCCCCCCTTTCATGCAGTGGAAAAACAAAACAAAGCCCTTGTAACAAATATGTTTAGTCAAGCAAAAGAGATTCCCCAACTGGTCATGTCCAAAAGTGTGTGTCTGAGTCTACATATTTAGTCTATCACCTGTCAGGAGGTGGATGTCATTCTTATCATCACTCTTCTGGAAGCAGAGTTGGTCACTGCGTTGAGCAAAGTTCTGAAGTCTTTCAGAATTGTTGTTCTTTACTGTATAATTGTTGTTATGGTATAAATCGTTCCCCTGGTTCTGCTCACTTTACCCTAAATCAATTCATACAAGTCTTCCCTAGTTTCTCTGAAATTCTTTTTGATTCAGATAGCCCCAAAATATCCCAACACATCATATCCCATCATTTGCTCAGCCATTCCTCAAGTCCTGGGCATCCCTACATTTTCCAGTTCTTTTCCAATATTGTATTTGTATTTGTGCATGTGGAACCTTTTTTTCTTACTTTTATTTCTTTGGGAGTAGGCTTAATTGTGGTAACTCAAAGTATATGCACGGTTTGGTAACATTTTCTGCAGTTCCAAATAATAAGCATTTATTAAGCAACTACTACCTGCTAGGGACTGTGTTAAGTTCTGGGGATATAAATACATAAATGCAATAGTCCAAACACTCATAAAGTTTACATTCCCCAGGGCAAGACAACATATACAACCAAAAGTTTATGCAAAGTAGTATTTGCAAAATATATCCAAGGTAAATGCAAAGAGATCTCAATAACTCAGTATTTGATAAATCCCAAAATGTAAATTATTTGTGAAAAACCTAACCTATTTGACAAAAACCACTAGGAGAATTTGAAATCAGTCTTATAGAAATTAAGCTTAGACCAACATCTTGGGCCTTATTTCACAATAAATTCAAAATGTATATGTCTTTGGTAGTAAAGATAATTCCATAAACCTGTCATTAAATGAGAAGAAAAGCAGATCATATGCCTTTCACAGCTATGGGAAGGAGTTGTATTCCTAACTGAAAAAAACAATAAAGGAAAATTTGTAAAAGATAAAATAAATAATTTTGATTACATAAAATTGAAAAGCTTCTACACAAACAAAATTCATCTAGGATAAGAAGGGAAATAGTTGAATGGAAAAATATTTTTGTTAAATTTCTCAGATAACGGTTTTGTGTCCAAGATGTATAGAAAATTAACAAATATATGTATAGATTTATTGTATTTGTGTCTGATATAGAACATATATATTTACATATGCATATATAATAGTGCATAAAATCTATTCTTTATATGTAACATATAGAATACATTGTATCATACATAACATTCTATATTTGTGTGTGTGTGTGTGTGTGTGTGTGTGTGTGTGTATGTATATATATATATATATATATATATATATATATATATATATATATATAATGCCTATATGCATAAAACAAAAAACATTCCATAATGGATAAGTGATCAAAGGACATGAGCAAACAGTTCTCAAAAGAATTGCAAACTATTGATTGGTTGGTTAGTTGGTTGTTGTTCTTTGTTCTTGAAGAGGACCAAAATTAGATCACTATGTTGGGGTCAAGGCTGAGTGTGTCTGACTATGGCAGATCAGACTAAAAGAATTCAGGAACTCAAATCAAACCCAAAAGAATTGCATACTATTAATAACCATATGAAATAATACTCCAATTCACTAATAGTAAAAGAAATACAAATCAAATCAATCCTGAGGTTTCAACTCATTCAGCAAAAGTGGCCAAAATATCTCTACCCTTTGACCCAGAGTTTTCATTATTTGACAGATATTCCAACAAGGTCATCAGTAAGAAGAAAGTCCCTATAAGCACCAAAATGTTTATAGTAGTACTTTTTGTGGTAGCAAAGAACTGGAAAAAGTGTATGTCCATCTTGGGGGAAATGACTAAACAAATTGTGGTACATGAATAACACTATTACTGTGCTATAAGAAACAGCAAATTTGATGAATACAGAGTTGGGGAAAGACTTATATAAACTAATACAGATTGAAGTAAGGAAAGCCCAGAACACAATATATACATTAGCTAAAACAACGTAAATGAAAAGAACAATAGCCATAAAATAATGGAAGACACCATCTTGTCATATTACAGAGAACAAGCTTTTGGCTCCAAAGGAGAGGTATGAGAAGACAGTTCCATTCATACTTTTGTAGAGGCAGCTCATTGAGAGTATGTGTAGTTTCAGATTTTTTTCTGTATATTTATCAGTTTTGCTGATTTATTTCCGCTCCTTCCTTCCTTCCTTCCTTCCTTCCTTCCTTCCTTCCTTCCTTCCTTCTTTCCTTCCTATTTAATTTTATTTTTTGCTTTTTGGAGGGGGGAAGGCAGGCAATTGGGGCTAAGTGACTTGCCCAAGATCACATACCTAGTAAGTGTTGTGTCTGAGGCCGGATTTGAACTCAGGTCCTCCTAACTCCAAGACTGGTGCTCTATATTCACTGTGCCACCTAGCCGCCCTCCTTTTAAACTTTAGCATGGCTTTCTGGGAGGATGGAGGGAGAATCTTCCTGAGAAAAATTTAGTCAATGTAAAAACAAAATATAATAAAATTATTTTTGAAAATAAATGAAAAGTCAGTTTTACAGGGGAGCACTAGTATCCATGGAAAGCTTGGAAAGGCCTCATTCAGGAGATGACATTTGAGCTGTGTTCTAAAGGAAGCAAAAAGCAAAGATGGGGAAGGAATGCCTTATGAGCATGGTGACCCAGGATATCACATCCAGGCAGCATTGTTCACCTCCTGAGAGCTACCTGAATTGCAAATAGGGTGCCAGAGGGGAACAACTGTACCTTGCTTGCACATATAGCCCTTAAAAACTCCGGCTTATAAAGTGATGTATTTCCCATAATAAATATCTAATGGATGTATAAATTTCATTTCTTCCTTATTCTGCTTTCCTTTTTTTTTTTTCCTGTCCAGGCTGTATCCTTTCCTCACCAGGACACAGCTACCGTCTTAGCAGTTCACCTCAAGGTCACTTGCTAATGCAGAAGCAAAAGTTCATGACTTCATACCACTTTGATGCTCATTTCCTCCTTTGCATTTTCGTGTGTGCTGTGTACTTGAAGCAAAGAAGCATTAAGAGAATACTAAAACTCTGTACTTTGCTTATAGCGCATAGAATTCATACTCCCTTTTCCTTCTGTCTCGGGGGATAATCCATTCCCTGGCATTGCTGTGGCCTCCAAAACCTGAGTCTCTAGTTTCCAAAGGTATTGATGGTGGCACAGGGGCTGAACCCCTATGATAAGGCACCTTGCTAAGCTAAGGTTTGATTTTGCCAAGTGTCAAATCATGTACTCCGTGTGTATGTAGTGATTGATGTCTCTTAGTGTCTCTTGCAAAGGCAAAACCATGGTTGTCTTGGTTTCCCAACAATGGAGTTTTCCAGTGTTGCTCACAAAACGATTAGCTGCCTATTTATTTTTAACCACACCACTTCTGACTGTTTCCAAGGGTTACAGTGCTGTCTCCAAAGCACAGAAGCTGTAGCAGCTTGGAGAAGCACGGGAAGTGTCCTCTACCCTGAATCCCTCGGGGTCATTTTCCCCAGTCACGTTTCTGTAAAGTCTCCATCAATTCCTTTCAGGCCTGATCTCTGCTCATGTCTATGGCTCGATCCTCTTTTATTAATGAGAGGTGATGGGCTAAATAATCAGAACAAGGCACACACTTTTGGATGAGGCCAATATAAGAGTCTCTTCTGCTTGAGTGTGCATATTTCTTAGAAAAGTTTTTGTGTAGGGGGGAGGGGAAGTGTGGTGGGGAGAGAGAAAAGAAAATGCTTGTTTTAAAAAAGTTTAAAAATTCAAAGTTTAGGCAACTGTATGCTTCCAAGTCTCTGATCCCAGCGTACTGTATATTACTAAAGTGAGTGTTGGCACTGACCAGTAATATTCCTGCAGTAGATTTCCTGACTTATTTTGTGAAAGGAAGGGATTGATTGTTTTGATGCCAAGAGATAATGTTTATAAAGATGCTTTCAAAAAGAAGAGATTGTTATAGAAATGTAAGTTATTGTTTACTGTTTATATTTCTGTATTTGTCTCCCCAAACCCAGTAATGTTACTGAGTTTTAGGACAAACTTGACAGTGGGTGTGTTTAGGCCAAGGAGGGCAGGTCGTAATAGTCCAATAGTCAGTCACTGGGGATAATACCTACTTGCTTATAAATTAAAAAAAAAAAAAACACCTGTGGGTAAAAACTTAGATGTGCAAATAAACTAAAATGTTCGTTTTCTTCATCTTACAAAGGAATTCATAACATTCCTTTAATCAGTCAGTTCCTTTATATATTTAATAGTTCACATGATATAATCCAATATAAGAAGTATTAATTTATAATTAATCAACCGATATTTAGTAGTGAGTACTAGGTGACTAGAGCACAATTTAAGACTTTATTAAGCTCCTAGTAGAGAGACCACATGGAGCAGTGAATAGAGTATGTAACTTAGAGCCAGGAAAACCTGGGTTCAGATTGTGAGGAACAATAAAAACTTTTGTTTCCACAGAAATTATGTAATATATTAATTATGAAATCTAGGGGATCTGTGCATACCAGAAAGTCTTTTGACTTGTAGCAAATGCAAGAAAATAAATTGATTGTCTACAATCAATCAGACACTATCAACATAGATTAGTATTAGATTATCTTCTAACGGAAAAAGAGGGAAATTGAGAGATATAATGGAGAGATTTGTTTCCATAAATTCAGAATAACAGCAGAATGGGAGACATAATGAAGGAGTTGTGTTTAACACAGATGATAAAAGGCAAAGCAAAGATCCAACTGGTTTTTATCTTATTTTGAGGTTAGAAGTCAGCTAAGTAGAGTAAAAGTTAAGTCTTACTTGGAATGCTAATGCATGAATATTAACTTCTAATGCTAATCCATGAATATTAACTTATCCTCTGGGAAGGCTAAAACTTCATTTTCATGGTCATACAATACATGTAGCAGGAGGGGAAAACATGTCAAGAAAGGAGGGGGAACTACGTAGTAGGCATATGGGAAAGCTGTACACCTTGTATTACCCAGCCAGTGGGGAGACAGGGGAGGGACTTCGTGGTCAGACCTAGGTTTTTAAGGTTTCCTTTTGTTTCTGAAAGGTGTGCCTATTTTATGAGGCACCTGCCACTGCAGTTGGGTTAATAAACCTTATTTCTTTTATCTTTAGCCCTCCCGAGTCTGAATAAATTATTTCTCCCATAAAGGACATATTTAGACTGTCTGACCGTGGGTAAGCCACCTAACCTTTCATTGCCTCAAGCAGCAAAGTCGAGAAATTTCAGAGAAATTGCTGATAGGTGTTCATAGAGTTTCCTCACAGGGAGTTCACTTTTTATACCAAGGAAATTACCTGTTCAGGTAAAAAAATATTCTTAAGGCACTCTTTTAGAAACTAAAGATAGGAAGACAAAAACTTAAATAGTAAAGTCAGCGCTCTGCTTTCTTGAGCACTTGAGGGAGCTCACTTTTTGATGTAGATGCCCCTTTTACCAGCGCAGTTGTACAGTCCTGCTACATTTGAGTGAGGGGGTCTTCCATCAGTTACTATGGCTCCCCTAGGCTGGACCTGAGATGTCAGCCACAGAGTACCCCTCACTTTGTACTGCCCAGCCTGACTGGGAAAAGTCTGCCTCCTGCTGGCAGAGCCCCCAATAACCGAAGACCATTTTCAACATTCAGTTCAATTCAGTAAACATTTATTAAGTTCCTAATGTGTGCAAGGCACTATGCTGAGTGCTGAAGCTAAAAATTAAACATCAGAATAGAGTTTTACTGGAGTAACATTGTGCTAGGTAGGGATACAAAGACACACCCCCTGCCTGTTTGAATTCCTTATAGTCTGGTTAGGGAGATAAGACTTAAATACAATTAGAGAACAAGAGATTACAAATAGTGCCAAACTAGCAGTTGTATAGGCAGTTAAAGACTGAGTTCAGCAAGTATTTAAGTAACTGCTAGGTGCCAGGTGCTCTGCCAAGTTATGGGGATACAAAGAAAGGAAAACAAACAGACAACAAACTAGACCCTGCTCTCAAGAAACTCAGTCTAATGGGGGTGGGGAGGTGGGGGAGAAAGACAACATACAAACAACAATTGACAAATAAGATATATCCTGGATCAGTTGGAGATAATCACAGAGGGAAGACACTAGCATTTGGGGGGACTGGGAAGGGAGTCTTGAAACTTTAGGGAAGCCAGGAGATGGAGATGGGAAGGAGAGAATTTCAGGCATGGGGGTGGATATTGGGCTGAAGGTATGTCATATGTTTCCCCAAATCTAGCCCATATTAAGCCTAGTATGATCCATGATCATGCACAAAAGACATTGCAGGAGGCAGAGCCAAGGTAGTAAAAGCAAGGACTTGCCTGAGCTCTCCCTCAAACCCCCCAAATACCTTTAAATAATGACTCTAAGCAAATTCTAGAGCAGCAGAACCCACAAAAAGACAGAGTGAAACAATTTTCCAGCCTAAGATAACTTAGAAGGTCCACAGGAAAGATCTGTTGCACCAGGGTGAGAGAGGAGTGCAATTCAGAGTACAGACTCCACTCCAGCAAACCAGGAGCAGGCTTTGGCATGCCTGAATCAGTGGCAGCAGTGGCAGTTTTCAGACCTCGAAGCCCACAAACAGTAAGGGCTAGCACCAGGGGGCATGACTGTTCAATTACCTATACATGGATCTGGGTCGCAGTCCTGGGTCTTTGTCCCAGTGCAAGGAGGAGCACTAGCACAGCAGAGTTTGTGGCCTTAGGAGATCAGGGACCCATGTCACCGTTCTAGAGTTGAAAAGAGTGCTTATGGTAGCTTACAAACCATTGCACAGTAGGGAGAGTAGTAAACACGTCTCCCTAGATCATACCACATCGGAAGAGCCAAATATTTACAGGTCCCCAGAATTCCTCTGAAAACAACTGCACAAAAAACCTGAAGTTTCAGACACTGTGCCTTCCACTTGGGAAGCGCTTTAGCAGAGTTAAAAGTCAAGAAATAAGATGGAAAATGAGCACACACCAGAAAAAAATTCTGACCATAGAAAGTTACTATGGTGACAAGGAAGATTGAAACACATACTCAGAAGAAGACAACAAAGTCAAAATTCCAGCCTCTAAAGCCTCAGAGAAAAAATATGAATTGGTCTCAGGCTGTGGAAGAGCTCAAAAAGGATTTTTTAAATCAAGTAATAGAGGTAGAGGGAAAATTGGGAAGAGAAATGAAAGTGATGCTAGAAAATCATGAAAAAATGAGTCAACAGCTTGGTAAAGGAGGCACCAAAAAAAAAAAAAAAAGTACTGAAGAAAATAACACCTTGCCAAACAGAATAGGCCAAATGGTAGAGGAGGCACAATAATCCAATGAAGAGAAGGAATGCTTTTAAAGTAGAATTGGCCAATTGGAAAAAGATATACAAAAATTTGTTAAAGAGAAGAACTCCTTAAAAAGTAGAATTGGCCAGATGGAAAATGAGGTACAAAAGCTCACTGAAGAAAATAATTCCGTAAAAGGTAGAAGCTAATGACTTTATGAGATATCAAGAAACAATTTTAAAAAATTTTTAATTTTAAATGTGAAATATCTAACTGGAAAAACAACTGGCCTGGAAAATAGATCCAGGAGAGGTAATTTAAGAATTACTGGACTACCTGAATGTCATAAAAAAAAAAGAACCTAGACATCTTTCAAGAAATTATCAAGGAAAACTGCTCTGATATTCTAGAACCAGAGAGTAAAATAGAAACTGAAAAAAAAAAAAATCCACCAATCACCTCCTGAAAGAGATCCCAAAATGAAAACTCCCAGGAATATTATACCCAAATTCCAGACCTCCCAGGTCAAGGAGAAAATACTTCAAGCAGCCAAAAAGAAACAATTCAAATATTGTGAAGCCATAGTTAGGATAACACAAGATTTAACAATTTCTACATTAAAGGATGGTGGGGTTAAAGTATGATATTCTAGAGGGCAAAAGAGCTAGAATTACAACCAAGGAATCACCTACCCAATGAAACTGAGTATAAACCTTTAGGGGAAAATGGATATTCAGTGAAATAAAGGACTTTCAAGCATTCCTGATGAAAAGACCAGAGCTGAATAGAAAATTTGACTTTCAAATACAAGATACAAAAGAAGTATAAAAAGGTAAATAGGAAAGAGAAATCATAAGGGATTCAATAAGGTTAAACTGTTTATATTCCTACATAGGAAAATGATATTTATAACTCCTAAATTTTTTCTCATTCTTAGGGCAGTTAGAAGTAGTATACATAGAAAACAGAGGCATGAGTTGAATGTGATGGTATGACTATCTAAAAAAAAAATTAAGGGATGAGAAAGAAGAACTTGGAAAAGGGGAAAGGGAGAGGTAGAATGGGATAGATTATCTGGCATAAAAGAAGCCTGAAAGAGATTTTACATTGATGGGGAAAATGGAGGAAGCAGGGAGGGGAGCACATGAACCTTACTCTCTTTGCAAATGGCTCAAAGACGCAATGATATAGATGCTCACTTGGGTGTAGAAATATATTTTATCATGCAGGAAAGCAGGAAGGGAAGGGGATAAAGGAGGGCAAGGGAACTGATAGAAGGGAGGGTAGTTTGGAGTAGGCAAAAGTCAGAAACAAAACAGTTTTGAAAATAGGGTAAAAGGAGACAGAGAGTTGCTTAAATGGGGGAAATAGCAGGGAAATACATATTTGGTAATCATTGCTGTGAAAAAAAATTATCTTTCTCTGATAAAGACTTTATTTTCAAACATACAGAAAACTGAGTCAAAATTGTAGAAATAAGAGCCATTCCTCAATTAATAAATAGTCAAAGGACGTGAACATGCAGGTTTCAGACAAAAGTAATCAAATAATCAAAAAAGTAATCATATAAAAATGCTCTAAATCACTATTGATGAGAGAAATGCAAATTAAAACAACTCTGAGTTACTACCTCACACTTGTCAGATTGGCTAATATGATAGAAAAGGAAAATGACAGATGTTGGAGAAGATGTGGAAAAATTAAAACATTAATGTACTGTTGGTGAGATTGTATACTGATTCACCCATTCTGGAGAGCAATTTGAAACTATGCCCAAAGGGCAATAAAACCTTTGCATACCCTTTGACCAAGCAATACTATTTATAAGTCTATATCTCAAAATGATAAAAAAAAAAATTAAAAGGAAGAGGACCAATGTGTACAAAAATATTTGTAGCAGTTCTTTTAGTGGTGGCAAAGAATTGGAAATTTAGGAGATGTCCATCAATTGGGGAATGGCTGAACAAGTTGTTTTATATGATTGTAATGGAATTCTATTGTGCTTTAAGAAAAGATGATAAGGATGCTCTCAGAAAAACAGGGAAAGACTTAAATGAACTGATACAAAGTGAAATGACCAAAATCAGGAGAATATTGTCCACAGTAACAACAATATTTTATGATGATATAGTATGAATAATTTAGCTATTTTCAGTAATACAATGATCCAAGACAGTTCTCTAGGAGTTATGATAAAAGGTGCTATCTGTCTCCAGAGAAAAAATTAGTGGTGCCTGAATGCAGATCAACTTTTTCTTTAGTTTTTACTATTTTCCTTATTTTTCTTGTGGGGTGTTTTTTTAATTTGTTTGTTTTGTTTTGTTTTGTTTTGGTCCTTTCTTTCACAGAATGACTTACATGGAAATGCATTTTGCATGACTAGACATGTATAACCTATTGCAAATTGCCTTCTCAATGGGGAGAGGGAGGAGGGAGAGAATTTGGAACTCAAAATTTAAAAAGAAAAAGAATATTAAAACTGTTTTTACATGTGATTGGGAAAAATAAAATATTAAATAAGAAAAAAAGACATTACGGCAAAAAATAATTCATAGGGTTTCCTTGGCAGAGTCAGTAAAACAGTTGGTCACATTGTGCTCAGAGGCAGCAAGAAATGTTTTAGCCTGAAGTATTTAGGCATCTCTGCTATCCATTCATAATGACACCACAGTCCCAGAATTAGAAGGGACCAACTTGTCTAACCTCCCCGTGTAAAAGAAGCCCCTTTACATCATACCTACCTGTTAAGTGGTCAATCTTGACCATTGTTTGAAGCCTTACAGTAAAAGAGAACTCACTACCCCCCAGGAAAATGCACTACATTTTAGGGTAACTCTCATTGTTAGGTTACTTTGCCTTAAGTTAAAATGTATCTTTTTGCAACTTGGACCAGTTTTAATTCTCCCCTCTGGGGCCAGTTGGAGCAACTATGATGCCTCAATTGAATGGCATTCCCCACCCCCCACCCCTTGTCTCTCTAGCACATGTGTAACACAATGTATGTAGAACTTAGTGGGCAATTAATAAATATTTCTTGAAATGAATCAAAAGATATGATGAAAGATATGGAAGGAATGAGCACTGTGTGTCTGAGGGATCATATCTGTGACATGAAAGCCAGAGAATGGGCTAGCCTTGGAGTTAGGAAGAGGGGCTTGAGTTCCTGCTGCTGATATATACTAGCAAGACACTTAACCTCTGTGTCCCAGTTATATTGCTTATCTGCACTGATGGAAGGAATTGCCACAACTGGAGTTCCTGCACTGATGAAATCATAATTTGGGAGACACACACACACACACATACACACACATGTATTTCTTACAAGAAATAAAGGACAAAAGACAATTTTGATTCGCTTTACCTTTCAATGGTTATGGAATAAAAGCCTTCCTAGTCAATAGGAAGTGCTCATTAATGTTCCTTTTAGTAAGGGGCTTTGACTCTTCTCCCCCCCAAAGCTCCCCAGACTTCCTTTTCTTTGGACACTTTCCTTAGCTGCTGCCCTGCAGAAGCATCATGTGCAGAGTTTTTCATCTAGTGTCTTTTTTTTTTTTAACTGAAGCTGTTCTGGAAGCAGACTCCATGGACAACTGTGGCCTCATCTGGATCATATCGGAGGATGTTAAAGAGCATTAGCTCTAGACAGAGGGGGAAGTAGAGGATAGTTTGAGGCTGTCGACAGTCCATATTGAAAGCAGAAATAATAACACTGAGTACAGTGGGTGGAAGAATGTTTGGCTAATCCAGAGAATGCCAAGGAGATAACTTTTCTGTGTGTGCTACCACCCACCCCCACCCCTCACCCCCCCACACACACACTACAGCAGCTTCTGCCAGCAAGGCTAAATCATAGATCAGAGAGGTTGGCCATGTGAGATGAACAGGTGGTCAGTGCCAGCCAGAAGCAGAGTTGTGAAGTGGGTGGCTTGGCTTTGGTTCCCTCTCACTTCTCTAATCAATAACCTTTGTCTTACGTCTGGCCTCTCCTACCCCCTTGTGCCTATCCTAGGCCTCTTTCTCACTGTCCAATTGATCTATACAAATGTTATTAATGGATAATTAAGTAGTTATATCTGATAATAGTCTGGCCTGTCACCAAGGTCTTTGTATTTTAATAGAGGATGCCTTTCTATTGATTTCTCTTTCTGGGGAAGATGACCTAGGGGGCAAGATCAGTTAGACCACTTCATGCTTAAGTACCTTCCCCCATGCCCACCCTGTAGCCCCTTCTTTTACCTCTCCAGATAAAGGCATTTGCACAAGAGAGGCACATTCATGGACTGTTGGTTGAGCTTGAAATTGGTCTGCACAATTTTGAAAGCAATTTGGAACTATGCCCAAAAAAGTTAGAGAACTTTTATACCACTATTAGGCCTATACACAAAAGACATTAAAGCAAGAGGAAAAGGATATATTTGTGTGTATACATATATATGTATATGTATACACACATACATACATATTTATAGCAGCAAAGAACTGGAAATGACTGAACAAATAATGGTATATGAATATAATAGAATGCTTATTATTGTACTCTAAGAAATGATGAAAGGGGGCATTTTCAGAAAACTTGGGAAGACCTGTATGAACTGCTCAACTAAACCAGGAAAATGATTCAAATAATAACAACAATGCTGTAAAGACAATTTATACAGTAAAATTGATGTGAAGACAACCAGTGCTGAAAGCCATATGAATTCTGATCAGTGCAGTGATCAAGCATGATTCCAGAGGATCCAGGATAAAGCATGCCACTTTATCTCTTGACAGAGAGGTGATGTATTCATGACATAGAATATATTTTCATAACTCTCTCTCCTCCTCTTTTATATATACACGTACATACATACATACATTATATTATATACACACACAACATACATACACATATATCTCTCCAGTGGAGAGATTTGTCTTATTTAACTATGCATATTTGTAATGAGGGTTTTTGTTTTCTTTTTAAATGGGGATAGGGAGAGAAAGCATATTAGAAAATGAAGTCATACATGATGACGGACATCAGTGGACTTGTGATTTTTGTTGCACGTCATTGTATTGTCTTTAGCTCCCAATTCATCCCTCATCTGTGTTTCCTCATTACTGTCTAGGACGTCACTCTCTTCCACTTATCCACAGTGATGACCTTGCTGTCATCCCTGACCCCTCACTGACACTGGTCTCATCTGTCTGGTCAGTGAGTTGCCAAGTCTTGTTCATTTTGCCTCCTTAGCATCTTTTACATCTGCCCCCTTCTTTCTACTTACATGGTCATTACAATAGGCCGTTGTCATTTCTCTCTTTAGCTACTAAAATCCCCTCAGTGGTCTGTCTGTCTCAAGTTTTTTCTCTTTCCAATCCATCCTTTACACAGCTGCCAAAGTGATTTTCCCAAAAGCATGAGTTGGACCATGTCACTCCTGTACTTCTAGTAGCTCCCTATTGACTCTAGAATCAAATATTACTTCATCTTTGTGGCATCCTTTAACTTTTTTTGGTAAGTTTCATAATGTACATGATTATTAGTGCAGTAGTATGTGTATATAGCTGAGATAGGGATAGGGAATAGACCCATGATTTCATTTCTATTGGAAATGCCTGGATGAGGAAATTCTCTCTATCAGTGCAGGCTGGCACTTTCTCTGCAAGTTAGAGCCTTAGCTAGTAGCCCAGGGTCACATCCATCACGTGTCAGAGGCTTGATCCCAGCTCTCTGACTTTTAGGTCTGCTCTCTCCACTATATCACACTACCTCTAGGCAACTTATAAATAGGCACATGTACACCAGTACACTGCGCTGTGATGATTCCTTGACACTCTCAGTAGAGCAGATATAAAGTTATCTACACTTCCTTGGCCAAATTGGTACATGGGTATTTAAAACCTGGAACTCCTAGGAGCCAAAATGATTGATGCTCTTCCACACTTCTCCTATTTCCATCTATTTTGGGACATATTTACCTTGTAAGCTTTGGTCTTAGCCGTTGTAGAGATGTAAAAGTCAGTGCTTAAGTGCTTTACTGCGGCTATTTTGGACCATGATGAGGTGCCTGCCCTCTGTGGACACTGAGTTCAGGATCTAAAAGTGGATGATTGTTTGGCTAAGAAACAAACCTCTTAAGGTCCTTACCCCTGTGGGGTGGCAGCCTCCATGCCATGTTCTGGCAATAAATGCAGCTATGTCCGTAAGGTGATAGCCATTCTCCTTATAAGGCAATTGAAATAAAAGGTCGCTGTCATTGTTCATATACTGCAATGGGGATGATAGATAAGGTCGTATATTTTATCATCTTTATCGTGGATATGTCATCAAAGGACCTCAGAAATCAGCTGCTCTGGACTTGTCATTTTGCCCCTGAAGTACTGGAGGTCCAAAGAGTTTGAGTGACTTGCTAGAGTCCATACAGCTGTTAAGTAGGAGCCAGGATTTAAACCTGGACACCTGAAACTCCAGACTTGGCCCCTCTCACTGCACCTTCCTGACTTGGGTAACACACTGAGAAGACTCTAGGAGTTATCCCTGACGGGGTCATGAAAGGCATCCTGGAAAGAGGCTGGTGGCACAGTGGAGAGACCACGAGGCCTTGAGTCAAGAAGGCCTCAGTCTGGATTGTGTGACAGTCACTGAACCTCGGTTTTCCTCAGTTTCCTCATCTGTAAAATGGGGATAATAATAGCATGGACCTTTCTGCGTTGTCGTGAGGATCAGACCAGATCACAGTCGTTAAAGTGCTCGGCACAGTGGCTGGCACATAACAAGTGCTGTAGAAATGTCAGCTGTTATTATTGTAACCATTCTTCTTACGGTTGTTGGAGGATCTTTGGATCCTAAAAATGGGAAGACCTGGGAGCTGAGTAAACTTAAAATTTCCTTCTTTGTTTCCTTAGGACCCAGCCATCCATCCATGGCAGCTAAGAGGAAGTATGCATGATTCAGACTTGCCATTTGTGCTCAAAATAGGTCATTGTGCAATGAGGCTTAAGGGGAAGAGGACAGCTGTGTTAGGCTAACCTACTTAAAAATGTATTTTTAATTAAATTTTTTTCAATCAGCAAAAATCTGCTATCTTTCCCTCCCAGCAAAACCCTCCCCTTCCTAACTGAGAAAGAAAATTAAACAAAACCCCTGTTACAAACATAGAGTCAAGCAAAACAAATTGATTAACCTTCTTTTAATAAGAGATGGAATGAGCGGGCTCTCTATCATGATAAGACTTCATTTTGATTTTCTTTTCTCTTATGCTGCTACTTAAATTGAAAAGGGGAAAAAAATTAGGCTGATTATATTAGTTTATTAAGCCTTAGCTTCAGTCTAGTCTTTTCTGCTGCTGTTTGGAATAGAATGTTTCTGTTGGGGAATGATTCAGGAGTTGCCGGATACAACCCAACCAGATGCTCACAGCTGCACTGGATTCAGTCATTTTGACTTATAAACCACTAAGGTTAAAGCAATTTCACATTTCTTGTTCACTGAATTATATGATGGTACTTCCCATTGCCTCCAGGTTACCTGTGTGACTTGAGAATGCACTAGGATGGTTTGACAGGCCCATAGAGAAAATCACTTAACTCTTGGGTACTGCTCAGCCTGGTAAAATTCGAGATACTTAAGGGGCAGGACTGTGTCATTTCTTTTGTCAGGTCCTTGGCCCCCAAATCTAGTATTTGTTAATTAATTAATTGATTAATAAATCACCTATTACTAATAATTAATAAATGTTTGCTGTTTGATCATATAATGGGTATTTTTCATTGGTGTAGTTTTTTCCAGGTCATATCAGCAAGTACTTTAAAGTTATTAACATTTCACTAGTTTTTAGTCTCTGGTTTTTTAGTTTTTGTTACTGGATAACAGATTGTTTCAGTCAGCCATTAAATATTATGTGTCAGGCATTGTGCTAAGTTCTGGGGATACAAAGAAAAGCAAAAGACAAACCCTGTCCTTAGAGAGCTCATACTTTAACAGGGGAAGACCACACACATAAAAAGAAGCTGAAAGTAGGTGATAGAGGCTGCCTCTGGCAGAGGAATGTGATCAGGTCCTGCAGCTGGGCTGGAAATGATGGGATGGTGGCTCTGGGCACTGGACTAAAATGGATGATCTGGGAGTTCTCCTGTGTCCATCCTTCGCCCTCTCCAGTAAGAGAGGGAAGGGCCCCAGTCGTCAGAGAATACTGGTGAAGAGTGCGTTTCAGTGTTCAGGTGATCTTAAAGGGTGATGAGTTTCTGGAGACTATGATGAAGGCCAGAATAGGCAGGTAGGAAATGATGATGAGATTGCTGCCTTGAGCGTCCTCCTTAAAGGGGGGATATGGGAAAAGCACTCTACCTTCTCCAGTCAAAGGGAGGGAGGACACTCAGGGGCAGGGGCTACTGAGGTCTGGTTTGTTCTAACTTTGTGACTGTTGAAGGGAAAGTTTGGATTACTCCATTCCTCCTTGGCCAGGAGTCAGGCTGTCCAGGATAGATCCAGGTTCCTTGGTCAGGTTCACCCCCTCAAATGATGTTATGTCACAGCATGGTGAGAGTGAAGTTGTGCTTTTTAATTCTTCTCATAGTACTTCTGTTGTACTTCTCTTGTGGCACTTGTCATAGATGTCATTGTACCATAGTGCTTTGTGTACTTGCCATTATCCTGCCTTCTAGATTGTAAGATCCTTGAGAACAGGGACTCTGTTTCCCCAGTGACTGTTGTGTTTGTCTTTTGTTCTCAGAGAGGAATGTGACATCAGGGAGATGATGACCTGACTTAAAGTTGACTTGGATTTGAGTGAGGGAGGATTGTGCAAGATCACCAGCCTCACTTTCCCCTCCAGAGCCATTTGGGTCTAGTGGTCAGCTATTCATAAGATAACTGGAGGTGGCCCAGGATGCCTTGGGAGACCCTGGCCCTTTTAGGCTAAGGTCTTTTCAGGTTCTCACTTTGAGTGAGGCAGCACCCATTCAGTGAATAGGCCTCTTTAAGAAGTGAGTCAAGGAATGGCCCCTTTAATAAAAAAAAAAATCAAACTGGGAGGAGAAGACCCTCAGGGTTGCTGGTCAAAAGAGAAAGAGTTACTATTTACTTTTACTCTGACCCTGGAGAGCCCAAAAAATGGAGCTTGGTCCAATCCATGAGATCCAGAGTGAATTGAGTTTAAGGTTTAGAAAGGAAGGAAGGCAGTAAACCCCAAACTAACTGGTTAGCTTTTGCCCATCAAAATGTACGTTCCTTTGGAGAGGAGAAGAGGAAGAGGGGAGAGGACAAGCCAAATTACCCAGCTGGGTAAATGCTTATCAAGGGTATTTGCACAGAGCAGGCATTCAATAAGATATTCACTGAGCCTTCCCTTTTTCTCATCTATATCATATAAGGTCAGTTGTCAACTCTCAACTACTATCTCTGCAATATCTCCCTTTTCTATGCATTCTTCTAGGAGGCACTTAATAAATATTTATTAACTGACTGCTGGATTATCCCTGCCTCATTCTGACTTCAGTATTTTAGTTAGGGGAAAGCTGTAATGTTGTATATATATTTTTTCCATTCTCTAGCCTTCACACCTTTGCTTAGGCTAGTTCCTGTGCTTGAAACAATCAATCTGTAAACATTTATTAAGTACCCACTATTTACCAGGTTAAGCACCCTCTCAATTTCTGTCTCTTAACTTCTTATCTAATCCTTTAAAACTCAACTTAAATGCTACCTTTTCTATGGAGCCTCTTCTTTTTCTCCAGTTGTTAATGACCTTTCCCCTCTCAGACCTCCCATCATTTTGCATATTTCAATCAAAAAAAAACATTTATTAAGCACCTACTATTTACCAGCACTGTGTTAAGGTCTGGGGATAAAAAAGAGGTAAAAGACAGTCCATGCCCTCAAAGAGTTTACAGTCTAATGGAGGAGACAACATTGCAAATATACATACATGCAAGCTATTTACAGGAGAAATAGAAAATAACTAACCAAAGTTAATAGAATAAAGAGAGGTTAGGGAAGGCTTCCTGTAGAAAATGAGATTTTAATTAGGACTTAAGGGAAGTCGTATATACTTGATGTACTTGCCAAGTGTTTAACTTATACTGGTAGTTATTTGGATATGTGTTATAACCCCGTAGTAGATGTGAGGGCAGAGACCAAAGCTTATCTGAACTTAGTATTTCTCTTACCATGTAGAACAATAGTTTGTATACATTTGATGCTAAATAAATGATTACTGAATTGAGTTTGTTTTTTATCATGAATGGGAAAAGAGGAACTGGTCCGCTAAGTATTAAAGGATAATGGTTAAACCCAGTATCAATGGAACTTATTGAAAAGGTCTTGAACAGTTATGAAGTGCATAATCATAATCTACCTGGCTGTTCACCTTGTGCTTGGTGCCTCCTCATAGACAGTAGTGGGTTTTAATCCACCTCTATGCTTCAGGTTCTGTCCAGCCATCTCCTTCCTGTTTGCTTATTGGCTTTCAATTCTCCATCTATGACATCTGCGGTTGTCTTAAAACTTTACTGCATGTTGACCACAAAGGGGGATGATCTAGCCAATTTTCTGTCATTTATTTTGTCTGTAATTTGAGATGTGATTTAAAAAAAAACATTTGTGCTTTAAATATATATGTAGAAATACATATACATATGTAGGAAAGTATTTCTTAAGTAAATTCAGACGAATATTTTTGGATTTTGCTTTTGGAAGAAATCTTTTCTTTTTCTTTTTTTTTTTTTTTTGGAGGGCAATTGGGGTTAAGTAACTTGCCCGAGGTCACACGGCTAGGTTTTTGTTTGTGTGTGTTAAGTGTCTGAGGCCAGATCCGAACTCAGGTCCTTCTGACTCCAGGGCTGACTCTCTGCTCACTGCGCCACCTAGCCACCCCTTGGAAGAAATCTTAAATCATTTTGTTGTGTTGCAACAAATTCAGGATTGGGTTGCAAAGATAAAGTTATTGGCAATACTAAATGTGCATGTATTCCATTTTTAACCATCTTGGTATTCTTCTTTGGTCTTTTCTGTGTCATTCTAGGAGTTTTCTTTCTAATATGTCACTGGAGTATTCATCTTATACCTCCTAGACTATTTAAGTGTTAAATAAATATTAATTATATTGAACAAACGCTAGGCTAGGGAGAGTACTTCTCTGTAGTTGGGGGCTTGCTCTTGGTGAGCTCCCTTGCCCTATTTAGTGACTAAAGTTGTTATTATTCACTTGTTGGTTGTGCCTTTCCATTTATTTATGTTGCTCCTGGGAATGTACTTTTGTGAAAAGCAGTTTGCTGTGGCATGGGACAGCCTCGTGGAATTGCCTCAGAGAGTCTGCAGGGAATACTTAGGGAACAAAATGCTGCTTCCCAAACTGGACATTTCTACTAGTCTGATCTAAGGTGCTTGTGGCTTGAGGCTGTAATGAACTAGTGAAGAGCAGTGTAGAAAGAGGTCAGGTGGGTTTGTAAGGACAACTAGGGCAGTTATCCCATGTAGTCACTGATCTCTAGCACTGTGACTTTTTTTTTAAGGGGGTTGATAGGAAGAACATTCAAATAGGACATCCTGTTGTGGATGATTAAAAGCTATGGTTCACCTAGAGGGTGATGGAGACACACATGGTAGGTGTGAGTTAGCCGCAGTGTATTAACAATGAAGAACCATGTGGGAGAAGCAGTGCAAAAAATGTTATCAGAGGTCGATTACCAGAAAAGGAGATGGGCCTGTCAGAGCCTTTGTGCTCCATAAGTGTCTGTTGAAATGACAAGAGAGCTGAAGGAAGAACATTGGGTGGACCTGCTCTGAAAAACTTCTAGAATGACAAGAATTCCACCCCATAAGAAGGCAATCAGCCATCCTCTGAGCAGTCACTAATCTGAGCTTTTGTTTCCTTATTTTATAAAGTGTAGGTGAAGAATATTTGCCTTATCTACCTCATAGGGTTGTGGAGAAGACCAGATTATGTATGATCCCTCCAACTGTCCCTTTCCTTTTTTATCATCATCTTTGCCAATCTGGTAGGTATAAGGTAGAGCATTAGAGTTGTTTTAGTTTGCACTTCATTAGCTGCTAGTGATAGGGAATATTTTTATATGATTGTTAAGAGATTATGTTTCTTTTGGAATTATCTGTTGATTGACCATGGTGGTGATTGTTCTTATATATTTGTGTCATTTCTCTGTATATCTTGGATATCAGACCTTTATCAAGACAGTTTGTTACAAAAATTTTCCCCTTGTTAATTATTTCTATTCTAATTCTGACTTCATTAATCTTATTTGTACAAAAGTTTTTCAGTTTTATGTCATCAAGATTGTCCCATGATCCTCTCAAAACTGTTTTTTGAAAGTTGCGTGTGTCATGTATGTGTGTTGGAAGAGGGTGGAGTAGAGGGAAGAGAGAACATATTTATAGCATCTTTCTCCAAACTGACCATTGAAGATGCTTGTGGCTTTTCTCAGTCCTCTTGGTTGAAAGGGGGAGGGAGAGGGAGAGGGAGAGGGAGGGGAAGAGAGAGAGAGAGAGAGAGAGAGAGAGAGAGAGAGAGAGAAGGAGAGAGAGAGATGTGAGAGTGTATTACTTGGTCGTTGACTTGTGAAGTCGAAAGAAAAATAGATGGACTACAGAATGATAACATTAAGGGTAACCACAATATTCTTCTTTGGGAGAAGACTAGGGAACACTATCCATTTCATGTAAGCTTATGTAAATTGTATATGTATGATATTAATTTTTCATGCAAATATACTTAGGAGGCCTTTGGGAAAATCCTAGTGAAGATGACTAAAATTCGGAGTTAAATTGTTGTGCCAGTGGACTTATTTGCTTTTGTTATGGCAAAGTATAATTAAAGGAAGTATCACATTTTGCTTCCGAGGTAAGATACATTTCTAAGTATTTATTAATCATTCATTTTATTGAATATTCACATGCTTCATACTGAGGCAGCTAAGTGACACAGTAGACAGAGCACTGGGCCTAGAATCAGGAAGACCTGACTTCAGAAATCTTCTCAAACACATATTAGTTATCTAACCCTGGGCAAGTCTCTTAACTTTTGTTTGCCTCAGTTTCCTTAACTGTAAATTAGGGATGATAATAGCACTTACTTCTCAGGGTTGTTGTGAGGATCAAATGAGATAACATTTGTTTAAAAACTTGCTTACCACAGTGTCTGGCACATAGTAGACTCTATAAAATGCCTATTCTCTTCCTTTCCCCATTTGCTTCAGCAGTAATCAGGAACTAATTTGTAGGAATTTTTACCAATTGAAAAATGCTAAATTATGTTAATTTTTTCTGCTTCTTGTAGTTATTTTCAATACTGTTATGGGCAAACTATTTCTTGATAAAATGCAATTACTATCCATTCTTCTTTAGCTTTCTTTGTCATATACATGTTCAGGAATCGCCCTGTTCTGCAAAGCCACATTGCCTAGGATTAATGCTAATAACTTACGGGGAAATGGTGAGGCCAGGAAAGTGAAGTTCAGTCCATGGCCACAAGATGGAGCTCATAAAACAAGTCTGTCAATGTTTTGTTTGTGGGTGCTTTCCTCCCATCCAGCTCTTCAGCAAGAACATAGAGCTCCTAGGTTAATTTGTACTTTACAAGACCATAGGATTTATACCAGGAAGAGCTAACAAATCACCTAGGCCAACCTCCACATTTGATAGACAAGGGAATTGAGTCCCAGAGGGATTTTCGTAAGAAGCATCAAAAACACGGTCTATTCCAAATCCAAAGTACTTGACCCTGCACCGTAGTGACTTGCCTAGGGTTACAGGATTGTCTCTGTGTCTTTGGGCTAGCCATTTTTATCTCTCCCGGTTTCAGTTTCTTCGTCTCTGAAATGAGAGAGTTAGCTTATGTTAAATTACTCTAGTTCAGCCATGGACCACATCTAACCAAGTCCACATAAGGAACATTTGGGGGTCCCTTTCACTCAGTGGAGCTGAAATGACTTTGTTGGACATGCTTATACTATAGAACCTACAAGGGTTGCCACTCTTACGCAGTTCTCTGCAAAAACATGAAGTAGTTGGTTAACCCCCTACTAGGGTTGCTCAATTTATTTAACAGGAATGTAAACAATTTATAGGAGGTAGGTGGCAGAATAGGTTAAGCTTCTGGGTCCAGAGTGAGGAAGACCGGAGTTCAAATCTGAACTTAGATACATACTAGCGGTGTGACCCTGGGCAAGTCACTTAACCCTGTTTGCCTCAGTTTCCTCATCTGTAAAATGAGCTGGAGAATAAAATGGCAAACCACTCCAGTATCTTTGCCAAGAAAACCCCAAATGGGGTCATGAAGAGTTGTACATGACTGAAATATGCACGTGACAATAACAACAATGAAAATATTTATATACATATAGAGTTATCCCTTTCACATTGTGGGATTTAGGGAAATGGCACTCCCTAGATCTGGAAAATCCATGTTAATTTTCTTGGCCTTTCCTTCATACCAGAGAAGAAATCTGGATTATTACAGTAGTAAAAGATAAAATGTTTATATTATACAGTGCTATACATATATTTTCTGCATTTCTGAGTTTCTAAACTTTTTCTGGGTTGTCTGCTGGCCTTTATGTGTTATCTACATAACTCGCCCCAAATTCCCATTTAATTTCTTTTTCCTACCTGTGATATATTGAAACTGTGATGGGGAAAGTTGCAGTGTGGAAGGGATATGGAAGCTCATCCTCCTAAATTACTAGTGAATATCTACCCATAAAAACATATGTGTAGATCAATCACATATCATGTATATTCCAGCCATTCCTACATGGGAGAAACATTCATTTCGTTATTAATGTCATAGACTTATAAGTTGGTAGATTTTTAGAATTGGAAGAGACCTTAGAGATCATTCAGTCCATCCCTGTCATTTTTGAGATGGAGAAGCTAAGGCTCAGCAGGGATTTGCCCAGGATTGTTCAGTTAGCATGTAGCAGAGCAAAGACTGAATTCCCAGGGCTTTTACCTAGTAATCAAGGGCTCTTTCTTTATTCAACAAGTATTTTTTGATTATTAGAGCATTGTCCTAAGCATCTGTCATGAAGTTATAGCGTTCCATACTGAATGTCCTTTTGGGAACCAGTGTGAGAGTGCCAGATGACAGATAGTGTAACTGAGACAAAGTTGCAGTTGTTTTCCAACACATTATAGTGATCTTATTCTAGCGCCATGTACAATTGAAACTATGTTGAGAATGTTGTCAGATTTTGAGGACTTTGGTTTGTGGTTCTTGGAGAACCTGTGCCCGGCATGCTGTGTCTTTCAAGAAGTGATTTTGTGTCATTTCTAGTTTTACATACTGCCCCTCTTCATTCCCTTCATTCCCTGACACATAG
Source organism: Gymnobelideus leadbeateri (assembly GCA_011680675.1). NCBI lineage: Eukaryota > Metazoa > Chordata > Mammalia > Diprotodontia > Petauridae > Gymnobelideus > Gymnobelideus leadbeateri. The sequence continues at coordinate 1,152,574 of WOXC01008725.1, read as the reverse complement.
CTTCTCCTTTTGAATTATTCGTTGGGATTGGTTTGCATAAGGTCTGAGTTCTGCCCAGTGAGTCATTGGTATAATTTCCTTGAATGTTGTTCTTTGGAAGTCTCCCACCCGAAAAATGACGTACTCTGGACTCTCTTCCAGTAAGTTTATTCCTGGCAAAGCTGAAAGTAAGAGAGACAGAGAGAGACAGAGAGACAGAGAATACATTTGTGTATATTTGCTTAGCTGTAGGCATGACATTCTTAGAAATTTTATTGTATTCCTCCAGTAGCATACAAGTACAAACATCTACGATTTCGAGGATGAAACTAATGGTCTGTTTCCATCCTTGCCAGTTTGATGAGCACTGCTTACTCTGTCAGCCAAAAGAGAAGATGAGTCACTTGCTATTATATTTTCCTTCTAAGAATTTTACATGAACCATACCAGTATCCCTAGTAGTTAGATATCCCATTTTAGGGGACAGAAAAGTAAAGAAATAGATTTCTTTTAACTTTTCCTTCAAATCATTCTTGTAACTTTTCTTCCCATCCTGTCATTTCATTCTGGACTATTGCAAAAGATGCCTGGTCTCCTTGTATTCATCCATCCTTTTACACTTATTGGCAACAGATTAATCTTCCCAAGAACAAAGTAACGGTGAAGCTGCTTTCATTAGACTACTCTGTGTGAAGCCTTTGATTATCTCTCCATTTGTGACTGTCCTCCCTCCCAAACTACCCTGCATTTAACTCTGTTGTATATATTTTATTTATTCACTTTACATGTTATGTTGAATATGTTTTTATATGCCCCTGTCTGCCCCATTATAAGAATATTAGCTCATTGAGAATAGTGGTTTCATCCTTTTTACTTTTATACCCAGTATATTTGTTATGATTATTTGTTAACTCATTGTTTGGTTGATAATTGACGTCAGTCCCTAAGCCTTCAGTGTAAAGAATATAATCTGAAGCCTGAATTTCAAATCCTTCCAGTGGGATCTTGTCCTGGCTTCCTCTGCCTATCTCTATCTTTTCTCTCCTCTTAAGCAAGGCTCCTTCATTCTTAAACTTCCTTTTCTTTGTATACTATAGGCATTTCTGTGTGTAAACTTGGTCTGTCACCCCTATGTCCAGCCTATCCATATCCACCTGGGTGCAGCTCTGATCCTGAGCCCTCTAAGACCATCATAGTACATAGAGCTCATCCTCTGAGCTCCTGAAAAATGTATTATCTCTACCATTTGAGGACTTAACCACATACAGATTTCTCTTACTGTTTCACTGTTTTGTGTGTGAGTGTCTTCTCTCCATGATAATACTAAAAGCTCCTTGAAGGTAGGGATCATTCTCTTAGCATATAGTATAGCATAGTACTTATTGAAGTATGGGGGAGGGGGAGTCACTTGACCTAAATTTACTATAAACGTAGGGTTAAAGTCATTGTTCTTTAAATTGTTTACAACTTTAAACCCATGATTCTATATAGTAGCAGACTAGTGCATTATATTTTAATTTAATTGGAATAATCTATCTTGTTTCTGAAGCAAATTAAGGGATGAGACTACAACTGATCTCCTTGAGTCCATGCAAAGTTCTGTTTATTAGATGGTCGTGTTGCAGATTGGACCCCTCCCACTACAGTACATAACAGACATTCTGTAAATATTTGTTTACCAATATAATCCTGTAGGTTCTGAATTATTTGTCTGTACATTCAAAATATTCTGTAAGATTATATAACTAAGCCCAGATCATGACTGTTCCTTATACTTTGCTTTCTCATTGAACATGAAATATATGTGTTAAAATTAAGTTTAACTCATGTTCAATAAATAATTTTTATTTTTATTAATTTTAGAAAAAAAACTTCTAATAGAACAGTGGTAAGACTGCTTTTTAGCTGACCTCTTACCTCCTTCCCTTCCCCCTCCTAAAGTATGCTTGCCTGCTTTATCAAGCAAGTATTCAAATTGAATGCTTCATCACTCTAAGGCTGATAAAGACCTCTAAAATGGAGCTATAGGAATCACAGAGGTATGGGTGAACTTGAATGGCTTTATTTATTTATTTTACATGAAGACATCTGTCTAAATGGAAGAACTACAAAGGAGTAAATCAACACAAAATATATCTAAATTTAAATCTGTAAAGGGGAAAATACTGTTAATAATGGCACTTTCTGTGATGATTTTCTCATACAGCATATACACACAGAAACACATACAGTACAGTTTAAGCATTCAAAAATGTTAATGTTAAAGAGTAATAAACATCTCAGTTTTAGGAAATAATTTAATAAACAGATTCTTCACATGTGCCTTTGTACATCAGTAGGTTTTTCCTCTTCATATATACAGTGCTTACGTGGGTACTAAAGAGATTGGCTCATATTTACAGAAAAATCAGGGAAGTTCAGGTTTAAAATGGGAAGGCTTTGATTCTTACAACTGGTTTTTAGCATCTATTTCAAAAACTTAGCATATGATCATGCCTTCTTTACTATAACCATAGTTAATTCTTCCATGATTACAATTTCCAAATTAAATGTGACTATAGTCTCATGCATGCACACTTGTGTGTGAATTTCATATACTTCATTCATAGGTTCATTTTGCTGGTGCTAACCAATTTTTAAAAACCTGTAGTATTGATGAAGCAAACCTACAATTAAGTTTACTTTGCATAAACAACTGAGAGGTAAGATTTTTTTAAAAATCCAAACTCTCTTACCATTAATAACAATCATAGAATCGCTAGTAGGAAAACCAGCAACTGTAAGATTTTAAGCAAAAGTTTTGTCAGCAATAGTGCCACCAAAACCTAAGACTAAAAATGGGATCCTGTGTGACTTACAAAGTAATTGGAAGAAATATGTTTAAATTCACAGTTCACCTTGGATTTTCCAAAACATGTTCTTCCCTCTAACCTTTTTTCCCCTGAACAACTTAAGACTCTCTTCATTTATGGCAATATAGCTGAAATGTCAGAAATAAAAAATACAGCCGAGGCAAGAAAAATGCAAATCAGCCAGGTTGCATCAAAGATGAATTTAGAGAGGAAACCACAAGAAAATAGATTCACCAATGAGATGTGAAAACCAAATTATGCAGTATGTTAGAATTAACAGTAAAAGATGTCTTCAAATCTGGAGAGGGCTGATAAAAGACTGGTGGTGTGTGAAGCATAGCAGCGGGGGACCTGCTCTCAGTGGAAAAGAGAAGAACAGAGAGAGATTAAGAAATGGGACAGAAGGTTTACTTTCGCAGAATGATGGGGTAAGATTCCCCAGGGATGTGGAATAAGAAGTGGAATGGGCCACAAAAAAAGAGTACTTAAAACCAACTTTAATGAAGCTACGTTCCCAAGATGCAGTTTATAATTGTGGATGCTTCTAACGTCACCCCCACGATCAAAGAAAAGCATTGGTCTGGCTGCTGGCATTGCATTAATTACTCCATCCAGGTTAGGGTGGATGTTAGGGTTGATCCAGGCTGAGGCTGATGACCTTGATAATGGGCATGATGTGTTAGTGCTAACAATATTGCTTCCTCAAGTTGGGGTAAGGGCACAGGGCAGGAAAAGGGTGCATTTAGAAGTATCCGGATGGTACAGCTTATATATGTGGGAAGACGAGAAGGCAAGTAGACTGTGAGAACAGGACTGTACAGAGATATTATTCTTTTAAGTAGATGGAAATCATACATGAAATAAAAATCCTGTAATTTGCATAGAAAGTTTGTTAACCATTGAGAAATTGAGGTGAAAAGCTTGGTTGAATGGTGAACTTATGAGTTTGAGGAAGACTACTTTCTATGGAGTCCCTTCTGGTGAAGAAGAGGTCTGTTTGATTAGAAAAAAGGATGGGGGGGCATGGCTAGGTGGCACAGTGAATAGAGCACTGGCCCTGGAGTCTGGAGGCCCTGAGTTCAAATCTGGAGTATGTAACACTTACTAGCCATGTGACCTTTTGCAAGTCACTTAACCCCGATTGCCCTGCCTTCCCCCCCCCCCCCACCAAAAAGAAAAAAGAGGTATCATTCATGGTTATAGGTCTGTGCCTTTCATGAAAGAAGAGTGGATGGCCCTCTTACTGGAGCTCTTTGTTCCATATAAAAAACTCAAGCCTTCAAGAACATGAGAATACATCTGTGAACTTGGGCTTTTGTATATGATATATTTTGATAACTCAATTTCATTATAATTGATTTGTTTTGTAATCCTCTTTATTTTATGTTATACACTGAAAAAATATTATTCTGAGAAGAATATTTTCTAGCCTGCCAAAAAATATTAAGAACCTCTGCTTTAAGAAAGAAGAAAACAGCTCTTCACTTCCTTACTTTCTCACTGTTTCCTGCAATGAAATAATGATTAGAAACCAGATTTCAAGTGGATGGGCTCAGATGGGTACTTGGAGACACTTAGGAAGGAGAGTTAAAGGATTTTTGTGTTCACATTTAAAATGATGCTGTTGAGACATACTGGCCAAGATTTTAGGGAAATAGAGTTCTTCCTTAGCAGCCAGCTTTCTTTTTCTAGTGTGATATACTATTGGAGAAAGCCATATACTGTAGCCTAGTAATCTGTCTCTCTGAAAAAAAGAACATTCAGTTCAGTTTTCTAAGTTTGGTAAAGTGTGTCTTCAGTAGGTTGGGAAAGAAGTCAGGTTTACAGTCTTAAAACCTGAGTCCATTGAAAGAGGTTGATCCAAGTAATGGCTCTCAAAGGCGGAGTCATTGTTCTGGCAGTTTAGGGTCAGAAGAGACCCTGAGAGAAAAGCAGCCTTATGCCCGAGTGCTCCTGAAGGACAGGGTCCTATCTTCCTCTGCCTAGCTCTGTCTTCACTCTAGGTTTAGAGTAGATCTGATAATTTAATGGAAAGGAACAGATAGAGGAACGGTGTCAGGAGAACACAGAGGACTGAGTCAATGGTCAACACCTGTTTTTTATCTTCACTGAGACCTTATTTTCAATAGGTGCTGCTTCCAAAGCAAAGGGAAGATTGAATGATGCAAAAACATTTTGGCTGAGCTTTGTGTAAAGCTCAGTTAGTAGGTGGGTGAATGGTGTCAGGTTTGTTCGAGCAATAAAACTACATTGATGTTTTTTTATCATTGTCATTTACATCCTGCCATTTGCTACCTGTGTGTCCTCAGGCAAGTCATAATCTCCCTGAGTCTCAGTTTCCTCATCTTTAAAATGTGGTGGGGAGGGGAGAAGAGGTGTAATTGGACTAGATGGTTTCTCTTTCCAACCCTAAGAAAGCCTATGGTTCTCAGTGGCTCTGGCTTTTTTCAAAAAATAACTCACGCATATGGATTTTCTTTGTATTTACCTTATCTTTAATATACAAGTTGCTTTCACTTTTATATGGCCATTCTGATTAATAAGAAGTCAATCTTAGGTCACCTTTTAATTCAAATAAGTAATGAGGAGTTTTCCAGATGTAAATTTCTAATCATTATGGTGGCTCAGGAATGACTTAAGAAGTCATATTGTTCATTCCTGTGTGGTTGTTCAGGCATCCTGTGCCCCTCCTCCCTGCAAGAGCATGCTACAATTTTACCAGAACACATCCTCACATTTCTCTTATGCAACACATTTCAGCACAACTATGTCTTATAACTTTCCTATTTTCTTTTCATTCCATCTTTTTTATAGCTTTGGACCTGGATACTAACTCTGCAGTGATTGAGAATTAGAAATTAGAAAATCAGCCCTGCTTACTGTCCCTATGACAGTGAGAAGGATTTAAGTATATTAGGATGTGTAAGAATTAGCAATTCCTTTAATACTCCTAGATTATTCCACAGCTTAAAACCAGGCATGCATGCATGTATGTGTGTGTGTGTGTCTATACATACACATATGTATATAGAGATTCTTACTAATTTTGAGAAGTTTTAGTAATGTCACTGTTGGCATAAATGCCACAAGCTTTTCCTATGGAACATTTAACCCAGAAAGGAAGGAGACAATGACAACTGAGTTTCATGAACATATGGACCTTAGGTAGTTGGTTTGCTTTTTTTTTTTTAATTTTTAAAAAAGTACATTCCACTAACATTTCTTTCCTCCATTTTAATACTTAGTGGATTTCTTCTAAATATCTGTGCTTCCTTTTAAAAACAATCAAGAAAAAGTGAAGAATCAAGTATTTTCACAATATAAGCCAGCATAGTATAAATACTGAATTTCCAGATTCTTATTACTTCATTTAGAAAAAGCCTAATTAAAAAAGGTTTAAAATGAGTAAATTACTTCAATGACAAAATGCTCATTTAGGCTAAATGCACACATTTTAAGGGAAAAAACAGATAGGTTAATAATATTGTAGCTTATATTTCAGCTCAGACTGTTTGGACAGCCTATTCCTTTGATGAGCATCACATTGGCTAGAGATTGACTGTCCTGGTAAGGACACACAGGGCATGTTGAGAAAAACACTACGACCATTCCACTTAAAATTATTGCATCTCTTTTTTTAAGAAAGAAAACCTAGCATTGTCCTTTTCTTGGACAGGTAACAAAGTGCTTTATATCCATCACTTCACCTTTTAATCATTTCTCTACCCAGGATTATTAAAACTGGGAAGAAATGCAGAACTCAAGCTTACTGACTCAATGCTTTGAAAGTGCTCTCACATGCCAGCTTCTCTGACCTGCCTGAGGTTTCTGTTAGTATCACTGTGCCGCCTCTGTTAGAACAAGCATCCCTTGGTCAGTAAGAATAGCAGCCCCCTTCCAGTATCAATGCTAAGAGCTTCTAAGGAAGTTCTTGGTAAAAAGCAGCAGGATTGTGCTAGCGTGGTGAAGTCCCACGATGCTTGCGCTCCACAAGAGCTTCTCTTTCCCTACGTCATCACCTGCTGTACTGTTGCTCGGTCATGAGAGCACCTCTGATGCCCACAGTGCATTTTTTTAATCAGGCGTCGTAGCTTGCCAGGAAAATTTTTGTTGATGTAGCGGTAGAGGAGCGGCATCACAAAACTGCTAGAGAAAGCTAAGAATTTTGACAAATCTTTGATGAAATGCAATATCCGCATGTAGTGCTCATCCATGAGTTTTCCTTGCGAGACAAGGAATGTGTTCACCAGGAGAGTTAGGTAGTAAGGTGTCCACAGCACAAATTGTGTACACACTGTGGCAATCAGAAGCCTGTGCACAGAAGGGTCCAGTCTTCCAGTATCGTGATCGAGGGGTGTGGCCTCCTTCCGAATTCGTAAAATCAACACGAGTGCATAAAGTACGGCAACGGCCGGGACAACATACCCGATAAACACCATGATGGCATCGGCCGCCTCCTTGTTTTGCATCTTGGAACACTCAATGAGCTTAGTGGACACATGGCTACAGATGTAGAAGAGCAGAGAGGAAAAGCTTGTGAGCATTGCCCCTCCCCAAATGAAACCACAGACGTGCTTGGTATTATACACACTAGACATGTAAGTCCGGGGTAGGGCTCGCTCAATGTAGTAATCCAGGCTAAGCAAGGTGGTTGAATACATGATAACCAGGGAGGAAACATTAAACAAAATCAGCAGTGTGATATAAACTTCACTGTTAAAGCTCCAGATGGCCCATTTGGTGGTGGTTGGTCCAAGAAGGTATATTGGTGCCACAGCATTAATTATGAGGCCAGCAATGGCAATGTTCACAAAGTAAACATCAGGCATAGTCATAGTGGCCTTGTTGTACAAATTGACCAGGACCAGCAGAGCATTGTAGCAAAGGCCAATCGGGAAGCAGATTATGAGGTAGAGGAGGGAGAAGATGGAGAGGATGAGATGGAAGTCATGACAGAGGAGTTGGTCCTCACTGTTCTGGGTACCATTGAAAGTGTCGCAGCTCCACATAGTGAACCAATCAGGGGTGGTTTTTCTGATGACTTCCAGCTGTTCTATAAAGAAAGAAGTAACAGCAAATTAGTTTGCAACACATCTCCAGATGTATTGTCCCTAGGCATATCTTAGACATCTGGGATGGCAGGGCTAGAAGAAAAAGCCACGTGCCTTAAACTATCACAAAAACAACAGCAAGCCATTGCCACATTTCAAAAGGAAGAGTCTCTTGAGGATTCAGTCTCTTTCTCTGTGTGTTTTTCATGGAAGGGTAATAAACCATCAAAATGACTGCTGTCTTATTAGCCCCAAACAGGACTGGTTATGACCAGAAACTTTATGATGTAATAATTTTACTGGCCATGGTGAGTCTCTCTCTAATGTAATTTCTGAATGAAATCTGAGTAATGGATAATTCATTCAGGATGCTCATCCGGAAGCTTTTAAAAAGCTGCTTCAAACATTTTTCCTACATCTCAGTCAGGAGCTGGGTGCTACCCTGACTGATGTATAATCGGCTTAGAATGGGGGGGGCAGTACATGACACAGTCATTTCCAGAAACAGAAAATGAAGCAAAGGTCTTGGACTGGATCTCTTATAAGATGTTTCTAAGTAGCATTTTAGGGCAGGCATAGGTTTCTCCCATCAGAAAAGTCTTACTTAGAGCAGGATAGATCTGCCTTTGCCTAATAGACAAGAGATGGGTAAGTAGGGAGTGGGGAGAGTATCCTGCAGTCTATCAGGATAGGAGAGTCTCTGTGGTGCAGTGGAAAGAATGTGGACTAGAAGCCCCGAGTTCAAATCCTGCTTCTAATGCTACTGCTTGAATGACCCTTAGCAAGTCACTTACTTTCATAGGCCTCATTTTCTTTATCTAGAAAATGAAGGAACTAGACTAGATAACCTCTGAGATCACTTTCAAATATAATTCTTTGAAATAATGAAATTCTTCTTTGTAACACCCTTCAACCTTGCCTTCCACAGCTTCATTGTCCAGTCATTTCAGTTGTATCCATCTCTTTGTGACCCAAACTGGGGTTTTTGTGGCCAAGATACCGGGGTTGTTTTCAGTTTCCTTCTCTAGTTCATTTTACAGATGAAGAAACCGAGGTAAATAGTGTTAAGTGACTTGCCCAGGGTCACACAGCTAGGGTCTGAGGCTGGATTTGAACTCAGGAAGATGAGTCGTCCTGACTCCAGGCCCAGCTCTCTATCCACTGTACCACCTAGCTACTTCCACCACAGCCTCATTAGCTAGCCTGAAACCCTCAACCTATCCCTGTCTGTGCTATAATATATACCATAGAGATGGTCATATAAATATCTTGTGATTCATACACAGAACTGGGTAAGCTTCCTTATCTCCTTCTCAGTTTCCAGTTTGCATTGACCTGCTCTTTGCCATATCTGTATGATCGGAATAGTTTAGCGGTAGAGACTTTCCATATATTCTCCCAACATTAGTAATCACACAATCACAGAATTTAAGAATTAGAATGGACCTCAGTGACCATCTAAGTCCAATATATATATAAAAATAATCCCCACAATGACATGCTCCCCAAGCCCCACTTCTGCTCAGAGACCTCTAGGGAGGGGGATCCCACCACCTCTTGAGGTAGTCCATTCCACTTGTGGACAACTCCAATTATTAGGAAGTTATTCCTGACATCAGTCCTAAATTGGTCTATCTGCAACTTCCACATGTTCCACCTGGTCCTTCCCTTTGGGGCCAAATATGTACTTGAAGACAGTTATCTTGTCCACTCAGTCTTCTCCAGGCCAAACACCCCCAATTCCTTCAAATGATGCTCATGTAACATGAACTCAAGGCCCATTCCCCTCTTGGTGGTCCTCTTCTGAACACTCCACATGAGGTCTGATGACAGCAGAGTATGGTGTGACTTTTCCTAGAAGCCATGCCCTCCTTAATGCAGATAAGATTGCATTAGGTTTTGGGGGCCTTCTACACCACAGAGATGATTCATTGTGTTTGCAGCCCATTAAAACCCCCATGTCTTCAGAATAACTGCTGCCTAACCATGCCTCCCCCTTTTTATACCTATGAAGTTATTTGTTTTTCAAACAAATGTTAAGACTTTTCATTTATGCTTATTGAATTTCATCTTATTAGATTCATCCCACTGTGCTAACCTGTCAGGATCCTTTTGGTTCCTGATACTGGCATCCAGTATGTCAGTTATACTATCTATGTATCATTTACAGATCTGATGATTATACCTTTGATGCCTTTATCTAAGTCATTGTACATTGTTAGTATTTTACATCAGCCTCTTAACTTTTAAGCTACTTTTGATTTCTTATAATCATTGCTGGTTGGGATAGGAATGGGAGCAGGGGGTGTATGGTTCTGGAAGTCAATTGTTTACAGAGTAGTATTTCCCTTTAAGAATCCCTGTGAACCTTGGAGAAAGAGGTCAAAGCAACATCAGTCTGCCTTAGAGATCCACCAGGCAAAGTTTCAAAATGATGAGTGGCCCAATTGGGGTATTCCTGTTGCCTTTCCAATAAGTACATTTTTCTTAGAAGCCCACAAATGCTCAAAAACAGATATGCAGTATCTGGAGCCATTATATGTAGAAATCTCTCATTTCCTAAAGTCAGGGGGCACTTCAGAATGGTTCAGACTCTTTGGGAGGATGTGGGTGTGTTGGTACAGTCAAAGCTATGATGTTTGTAGTAGAAAATAACACTGGACTTGGCATGAGAGGACCCAAATTCAACTGTCAGTTCTCCCCTTGGCTATCTTTGGGTCTTCAGATAAGCCCCATAATCTCTCTGGATGTTTAAAATGAATCCACGGCCTTAAATTTTATACTTTCAAGATTAGAAGTTTGCTGCTTTCTCTTTTTGGTTTCCCAGTCAAAACAAGTATAAAACAAACCTCAATTTGCCAAAAATTAAGAAAGCAAAACTGTACTAGTATTAACAAGATTACTTCAATACATAATTGATGTATTACATTAATAAAAACAGTTCCATGGCGGGTGTTCTTTTGCAGATACCAGCCCTTCTCTAATCATTAAATTAACCTTAGAGAGTTTTCTGAGACCAAGTGACTTGCCCATGGTCACATAGCTGGTAAATGTCAGAGTCAGTATTTAAACTAATGTCTTCAGCTAGCTAAGAGAATTAAAAACAAAAAACAAGCCTAAAATTTCACATTGAGGTATCAGAGTGCTTTAGGTGGCTGTACTAGAAGGGGCCAGCTGGAAAAGAAGTGAAATTTGCAATATTTTGTGATCCACAGAATGACCCGCAACAGTATGAGATGGTGAATAAATCAGGTTGATTTCAGTTTGTGTGATAAAGGGTACATAAAATTTAACCGCTACCTATATGTATTGTTTCTCTGCTTGAGCACACAAGCACCCCTCACATCACTTATAAAAGAAGTATCCACTATCAGAAACAAAAATGTCCATTCAGATCCTTAAAGTAGGCCTGCTGATTTCTTAATCCTTAATCTTCCCGTTCATTTTACAGGAAAGCTTGGTTATCTTAGTCGTGGTTTCCCCAGCCCTCCCCCTCCAAGGTCTTTGAGCTAACTTCCTCTATGTTTCCTTCCTGTCTCGTCTTCCTCTTCTTCTACCTCCTGCCCACTCCAGGTCAGCATGCCAGATCACTACTGTAGCCAATATGCAGTTTAAATGCTGTCTTTAAAAAAAATTGTCATCTCCTCTTCAAATTTTTAAAGTTTCTATTTCCCCTTACAGAAAGCATATGACCCCTGCTCCCCCCTCCCCCACAATGTGTCTTACTTTATGAAAACTCTGTGGGCTCTATGAAAACTAGTGGAGATAGGCAGCACAGGTGTCTGCTGGACCTTTTGAGTGATTTAATTTTGCAAAGCTTTCACACTGTTCTTTTGCCTTTTGCTTTTCCAGCATAATATTATCAGCCATAGACAGGTCTCTTAACATTACTGTTTGCAAAATGTTGCTCTTTTCATTCCATTGTGTATTATTGTTTCCACAAGTGAAATTCTTGTTGTTCTATGAGGTTGTGCTCTTCAGCTACCGTCATCAAATTACAGCATGATCCAACATTTTTTTCCCTTTATCCAGATAGGCTTTCCGTCTGAAAGCTTGACATATTTTATTCAACACCTGTCCATATGTACTAATTTCTAAGTCCTTATTACACACTGTATGAGAAACAAAAGCTGAGAACTAGATAGAAACCTGCAGAGAAAACGCTTTTAGGCATGATCAAAAGCTACGGGGTCTGACTTAGAGGGATGGGAAACAATGTGTATCATCTACATTTTTTACATTGTTGAAATGGAATTGTTTGTCTTAGCAGCTGCGTGAGACACATACCCTTCTCATTAAAAATTGTATTTCATTTGCTTCGACTTCTCCCCCCACCCCCTCACCCTCAACCCTGATTCCTTCCTGGCAGTCCCTGCACTCCCTGACACTTGACTCCCCTTCAGTTTGACCACATCAGAAACACACATTTTACCCGGAATAACTCAGTTCTTTTCAGGCTGTCTGCATCACCTACTCGTAGCACTCTTGTTAATTCTCCCTCTCATCCCCAGGGCAGCTTTTTGTATATCTGCAGGCTCTCACAGCCACACAGAGAAACTCCTACCTTCAGTTCACGCCACACATTCCTCTGTACCATGAAGTCCTCACTCGGTCAGTAAGCAACATTTCAGAAGGAGGAAGCTGACAGAAAAAGATCTGCTCTGTGTTTTTTCCTCTGGAAACCCTACTGCTTCTCTATCAGCAGTGGACATGCAGCGTGGTATTTCGTGTGTGTGTGTGTGTGTGTGTGTGTGTGTGTGTGTGTGTGTGTGTGTGTGATAGAGAGTTTGTTTTTCCCTCTAGTAAATTACTCACAAAGTTTCTGCTTCATTTGGCAGGCAGCAGTGGCCCCTCCCTATCTCTGTTTACAGCCAGTTGCAAGAAATGAGAGGTTGTGTTGCATGTGGAGAGAGTGGATTGTACAATTAAACATAGCCAAATCCTCTTGCTTTCGATTTGTTAGACTTAAGGCTTCCTAGAAGACTGAGGCTGGCTTTGGGGTTCAGCCAACTGTTTCTCTCCTTCCATGTGGGAGTTGTTGCTCAGTCACAATGGAGAGAAGACTTGACCGTTTTTCACTAATTTGGCAGAAGGACTTGGGAAGAAATCTTATAGTAGGGGTTTCCTAATAGTCCAGAGTGATAGGAAACATGTTTGTCAGTGGAATTTTTCACTTTGAGGAGATAAACTGAATGGACAGATGTCTATAAGGGCAGGTTAACTGGGTTTCATTGTGAAGTTGTCATGGGGGGAAATTCTGATAAGAAACTAATATGGCAGTCTTGAGAGGATCAGGATTCAGATTTTGTCTCTTGACTCCTATCTGTATGACCCTGAGCAAGTCTTTTAACCTTCTGGGGCCCCAGGTCCTCCAACTATAAAAGGAGGGTGCTAAACTAGAGGGTCTCCACGGTTCCTTCAGGTCCCAGTTCAGGGATGAATGTGTTTGTTCCAAGCCAGTGACTCCAGTCATTAGGTAGGTGATGACAGTGGCAGGAGAAAGAGGGAAAGCCAGGCTCTAGGACACTTAGAATCCAAAAGCAAAAACAGATTTGTGTTTAGCAGTTAAATAGCTTTGGGGTGAATGTATATAGTATTAAAACAAACTAAATTGAAAGTCCCCATTCTTTTAGTGTTAAAACTATAACTTGCCAAACTTTGTGAACGCTGATTTGGCAGATGTCTCTTTTTAGTGCCTGACCTCCTCATTCACTCTCCTTTAGACAGGAGCTGCTTAGATTGTTAATATATGGCTCCCAGGGAAGTAGAGCAGAAGGAATTACAACAAGAACAGAATTGTTCTATCTTATTCCAAGAACAACTTAATTGGGGGAAATTATCACGTGAAATAAAATCTGCTCACGTTTTCCTTTCCTTATTCATATGATGCCATGGCTACTGGCTCTCTTCATTCCAACATCATCTTAAGGGCACATAATACATTTATTCTAATTATTCTGGGAATTTGAAACATCATTTCCAAACCAGAAGTTGAATTTTGGTTATTAGTTTGTTGTTATTTTATTATTCAGTTGCCTGGCATAGCTTGCAGGACAGGGATGTAGATTTCACAGCCATTAAAAATCTGTACCAGTACTGTACCAACAAATATACTGGTATTTGTCTTTTAATAAATTTAAATAAGCAAAGTGGCATGAAAATCATGTTGGGCTTGTGAAGTCAGGAGCAAATTAAATCCAAATACTGCTTTTGGCATATTCTAATTGTTTGACCCTAAGCAATTCACTTAACCTTTGAGCCTCAGTTGAGGAATAAAAATAGCCCTATTATGTACATCACAGTATTGTTGTGAGAGTGAGAGATGATGTATGTAAAAAGCATTGCAAACCTCCAAGTCATATATGAATGCTAGCTATGTATACAAATGTTTTCCAACTCTTGTAAGCTGAAGGTGTCTGGATTTTTCTTGTTTATCAATATCTGGAATGCTGCCAGGCATGTAGATGGCATTTAAAAAAAATAAGTCACTAGTGTAATTATTAGATAATATTGTATACCACAAATATCCACATTAGTATCTTTTTCCCCTACTAGACTGACGCCTCTGTGAGGGCAGTGACCTTACCTTTTTTCACCTTTCTATATTCCCCAGCACGTCACCTACTAGATACCTAAGTGTATCTTGTATTATTTTAATTTGGAATACTTCCAGGAGCACTGCAGTTATTTGTGATTAACAAACGAGCTTTAATCTGTGGTCCTTCCTTGAAGGCCCATGATCTTGCTAGTCAGTTCTGAGACTGTGGAAGAAAAGGGGTGCTCATCATCATATAATCTTTGTCTTCATTGTGTGTATGTGGGTCTTTGGTTCTAAAGCCTCAAGGCATTGGCATTATTCTGTAGAGTAGCCAAGTGATCATTAAGAAGAAATATGTTTCTGTGTCAGAGGACATAACGTGTAAATAAAGGAGAAAGGGAAGAATGGGAACAGAAGAAAATCAGCCCTGGCCAGAAGACGTGAGGCGAACTCACTTCCAGGCTCTGCAGCCTTTTCAAAGTGTCAGCTTTTAATTCAGAGGAATCTGTACATTAGTAGAAAATCAAGGAGCAGGGCTCTTAAATACAGGCTAAAAAGTTTTGTTTCTTTTTCTTTCTGGCATAGGCTTAGGCTTCTCAGGGAGCACTGGTACTGGAAAGTCACTTTAATTAATTAAAAATATGTTCTATGAAGAAAGCACAACCAGGAGAGTGACTCATAGTAATGTAAATGAAAGCACAATTCAGGTTACATGCAACAACCAAGGTTGGTCCCCAGTAACTTGATGGTGGAACACAATTCTTTTCTGTAAAAAGGTAGTACACTATGGGCACTAAAATGAATGAATGAATGAATGAATTTGTGTGTGCATATATATATATATATATATATATTTTTTTTTTTAATAGAGACAGACAGATATATAGAGAAGGTCACATTAGTGAACAATGCCTAACTCTTATGGAAGGGAGAATGGATGGGTAAGGGAAGGTGTTAATGGGATATAATTACAGTGCGTAACAAAATGTGCCAATTAAACTTTTTTTTTTGAGGGGAAGTATATTTGTGCAAGCATTTTATTTATTTATTTAAGAAATAAAGTTTCAAATAAACATTTAAGAAAAAGATGCTCAGTGTTCCCAGGCAAGTTAATATTCTGCAACACCTAGGTGAAAGCAACATCAACTTGATAGCTAGTGTTGTTAAAACTTAAAAAAAAAAGGTCCCATTCAAATAAAGCAGTAAATGTATCTGCCAACAGAACATGCTCATCAAGCCTAAGCCCAGGATACTGCACTAGGATTGTATATGAGTCTGTGTGAGGTGGAACACTGTATGAAAGGCCCTGTCCAGTCTGCCTGAGTTCTGTATACTGAGATGGCCCCTGAAATTAAAGTATTATCAGAGTAAAAGTTTAACATCTATGGGAATGTTTTCTCCCATCTTAATCACAGGAGTGATTGGAGAATTAAACTTCCTACTCTGGGTAGATGAGTCACTTCCATTATAATGCAGGTATCCTATAGATCATAGCTAGAATATTACTGGCTTTAGTCATGGAAAAAATCCTGCCTTTTTCAAGAGGCTAGATCTAATCTCCAGAATATGTTCCCCAACCCTGTTATTTTAACATCAGTGATAGGGCCAACATCTGGCTTGGCCAGGCAGGATGACTGTCTCTGAACCAGTGAAACAGGAGGCAGATGCTGTCTTGATTTGATGGAAGATTAACACAGGTGACCTAGGAACCCATTAACAGTGTGTTTTTATGAAATAATCACCTGAACTCAGTGGGTTAAAGCCAAACACATGGAGAGCATATTTAAGAGTTAAGCATGTGGATTGCCAAAGTTCTCATTCCTTTGCATTTCACCTCCTTCATTCTCTTGCCCACTTTTGTAAGTGGAAAAAGGAACCTGGGGATAAATTACTTGTTCAACTTATTCAATTCAGTTCCATCCAACAGATATTTATCCCATTTCTGCTATGTGTAAGAAACTGCTAGGTCTTAGGAATACAAAGACACAGCCTCCAGAAGCTTACGTTTTGTTGAGGATGCATCACATGCACAGATAAGAAAATTCATGGTGGGGGCGGCTAGGTGGCGCAGTGAATAGGCCGGCCCTGGAGTCAGAAGGACCTGAGTTCGGAGCCGGCCTCAGACACTTAATCCGCACAAACAAAAACCTAGCCGTGTAACCTTGGGCAAGTTACTTAACCCCAATTGCCTTAAAGGGGCGGCTAGGTGGCGCAGTGAGTAAGAGCGCCGGCCTCGGAGTTTGGATGACCCGAGATCAAATCCGGCCTCAGAAAATGAGCACCCACGCATAAATCAAATGACTAGCCGTGTAACCTTGAGCAAGTTACTTAACCCCAATTGCTTTAAAAAATAAAAATAAAAATAAAAAAAAAGAAAAAAAAAAGAAAATTCATGGTTATATTTGAACAGAGAAAACACAAACTCTTGGGTGAACCCAGGAGAGGCTTTATGTGGGAGGGGCCACCTGAGCTGAGCTATGAGAAAACTTGCTGTTCTCTCTTAATGCTGTTGCAGTCCATGGCTCACTTCATAGAGACATGAGCCAGAGAGAGGAAAAAGAGGCCTTGGCTCGAGGGGCCGTTCACAGAGGAACAAGCCGAAATCCTTTACTTCCCACTCCCTTCAGTAAGTGAAGAGGATGCTGTCCTTTAAGATGCAAATAGCTGGAAGCACAAGGCACAAGGTGAAACTCCAGAGAATCTCTCTTCTCATCAGGGCCAAAGAATTAGGCTTCCCCAACATAAAAATAATACCTGACATTTATATAGTACTTTAATACAGGTCTGTGAAGCACTTTCCATATACTATCTGACTTGATCCTCACAACAATCTGTGAGGTAGGCCACCTTTTTACAGATGAGCAGCCCAAGACTGAGAGAGGGACTTGTCCCGAGTCTCACAACTACTAAGTGTCTAAGTCAGGATATAATTTCAAGTCCTCCTGACCTCAAAGAGGGTACTCTAACCACCATATCACATTGCCACTTCTATCATGGAGGCTTTGTCCTAGCAGGAGACATTCCCAGCAGAGGAAAAGCACAATGTCTGGCAGCTAGATCCAAAGACCAGGAAGCAGCATTATTTATCCAGTTCCTCCGTTCTCTGCTTTTTTTATTTGTGTCAGACCTTCCTGATAACTCTTTCCTTATCCCTAGCAGCCATTTTAGCTTCATGGATCAAAAGGAGGGACTATAGGAGGCCCAAGTGTTCCTGAGAGGAATGGGAAGAACAGCCCATAGCCAAATTAGAGAAAAGTTGCTCAGGTGTCATTGTTCAGTCATCTAGAAGTAGTTGTGACCTTTAGAAGGAGTTGGGTAATCTGGGTTTGAATTCTAGCTCTGGGAATTACTACCTGTGTAATAACTTTGAACAAATAATCTAGCATCTCTGGACCTCAGTTTCCTCATCTGTAAAATAAGAAAGTTGGGAAAGATGACCTCTAAGTCTTTGATCCAATGATAAGACACAGTCCTGCCAGATTACTAACATTTAAGAGTGCTAATTGGGGTGCAGGCAAATACACAAAGGATGAAAATGAAACCAGAAACACAGACACGGAAATCTGGCATAAAATGGTATTGTTGTTGTTGTTAGTAATTATAGTAATAATATTTGCCAAGTCCTAATAATGTTCCAGGAGCTCTTTAGGCCACAGGACTGGATGTGATATTTGACCCGTGAAGTCAGACAAAATCTGAGTTGACTTTACCTCTTGGAACCTGAGCACTGGAAATTGTTTTAGAAGAAAGTTCTGGCCATCTTGGGGCTATATGGGAGAATATACAGAAATAAAAGGGATATAGAAGATAAACAAGGAGGAGAGAACCTGTTAAAGTTATATGAGGGAAATATAAAAAATCAGTATAGTAGATTATCTTGGTAAAGAAATTGGTCTTGTAAAAAGATTAATAAGATGCTTACAAATCAAGGACAGAGGGCTTATATGACACTAGAGAAGTGACTTAGCCTCTCTTCCTCAGTTTCCTCACCTTTAAAATAAGTATAAAGATAACACCTACTCTATAGGATGTTGCGTGGATTATATGAGAGTATATACATATACTCCCTCTCTCTTTTTTCTACACACACACACACACACACACACACACACTCGAAATCTTTTCACAAGCCTTAAGGTACTATATAAACATTGGTTATTATTAATATTATTAGAATGCTAACAACAGTAGCAATGATGGGGGAGGCCAGATGATGTAGTGATAAGAGCACGAGAAGACGTGAGCATCTGGTCCTCGTTCTGGCATTTACTGCCTTTGTGACCTGGGCTAAGCCACCTCACTTTTCCAGGCCTGTTTCTTCCTCTGAAAAATGAGGGAATTAGACCTGCATCTGATAAATACAAACTCTATCCCTGAGCAAGTCCCTTCATTTCTCAGGGCTCTGGGGTCTAGGGTCTAGGCAACTCTGCAAGATGAGACATAAGGGGCAGAACTGCAGTACTATAGGGGATTTCCCCACCAGAGTTAGATATACTAATAAAACCACAGGTCCAGTCAGTCACAAGTGTGTGTGTGTGTGTGTGTGTGTGTGTGTGTGTGTGTGTGTGTGTGTGTGTGTGTGTGTGTCTGTGTCTGTGTGAGAGAGAGAGAGAGAGAGAGAGAGAGTGAGAGTGAATTCTTCTGGCTCTAATCCTGTGATCTTTTACCTGCCCCCCTCAGGGCTGCTTTAAGGAAACCTCTCAGTACATTTCTAAATATGTTATAAATATGAGTTATCTTTTTTTTTTTAAAGCAATTGGGGTTAAGTAACTTGCTCAAGGTTACACGGCTAGTCATTTGATTTATGCGTGGGTGCTCATTTTCTGAGGCCGGATCTGATCTCGGGTCATCCAAACTCCGAGGCTGGCACTCTTACTCACTGCGCCACCTAGCCGCCCCTTTAGGGCAATTGGGGTTAAGTAACTTGCCCAAGGTTACACGGCTAGGTTTTTGTTTGTGCGGATTAAGTGTCGGAGGCCGGCTCCGAACTCAGATCCTTCTGATTCCAGGGCCGGCGCTCTATTCACTGCGCCACCTAGCCGCCCCGAGTTATCGTTTTAAAGTTCATTTTGAAAGAACCCTCAAATTGAGTTTGGGATATATAGATAGAGATATATAAACACACATATACTAGGTATACAGAGTACACACACACATATCCATCCATCCAAGGTATAATGTCAGCCGAACTCTCTCTACCTTGGCTTTCAGGAGACAACTTTCCTACCTCTACCCTGCTACTTAAGCAGCTGCTGATGTTCTGTTGGTCACTCCCTTTAGCAGCTGCTTAAGCAACATGCTATAAGAAACTTTGACTATTGAGAGCAGCCTGAGGATGAGTTGACCTGTGTGAGGATATGGGTCAAAATCAGAATTTTTAATAGGAGCCAGTTCAGTCTCTGCAGCTGATGCTGTGTGTGTGTGTGTGTGTGTGTGTGTGTGTGTGTGTGTGTGTGTGTGTGTGTGTGAAAGAGAGAGACAGAGAAATTTGGGGGGACAAAGGAAAGTTGTGACAATGGAGAGCCAGGATCCCCAACAAGTTGTTCAGTTATTTTAGTTGTGTCCTATTATTTATGACCCCATTTGGGGTTTTATTGGCAAAGATCCTAGGGCAGTCCCCCTTGCTCCTGTCTCACTGCTCTGTCTGGCCTCTTAACCCCCCTGCCATGGCCACCTTCAGTGTCAGACCCAAAGCCCAAGCCAAGGTAGATTTGTTCAGAAAGGAGTTATGTACTCAGGCAGAGATCCTACTTGGAACTTATTTCCCTGCGAAGATTTCAGAGCTGGATGAGTTCTTGAAGGATCCATCTCTGAATGAGGCTGATTTGAGTCTCCTAAAGGCCCCCCTGGATATCCCAATCCCTGACCCAGCCAAAGAAAAAGAAAAGGAAGAGCGTTGGAAACAACAAGAGAAGGATGATAAGAATGAAAAGAAAAAAGAGGAAGGTGAAGATAAAGGTCCTCCTTGTGGGCCCTTAAGCTGCAATGAGAAAATTGTGACCCTTCTGGGGCAGTTGAAGCCTGAAATCAAAGACGTGAAAGAACAGCTAAATATGGTTTCCATGTGGCTACTGCTACAGGTGCCCCGAATTGAGGATGGAAACAACTTTGGAGTAGCTGTCCAAGAGAAGGTATTTGAGCTGATGACTACACTCAGAACTAAGTTGGATGGCTTCCAAACCCAGATCTCAAAGTACTTCTCTGAAAGGGGTGATGCAGTGGCTAAAGCAGCAAAGCAGCCACATGTGGGTGACTACCGACAGCTGGTTCATGAATTGGATGAAGCACAGAATGGAGAGACAAGACTGATCGTCATGGAGATCCGAAATACTTATGCTGTATTATATGATATCATCCTGAAGAACTTTGAGAAGATCAAGAAGCCCAGAGGAGACACAAAAGGAATGATCTACTGAAAAAATGGAGCCTGCCTCCCTTCTCCATCACTGCTTAACTAATTAAGGTTATCTGTCTTGCCACAGTCCAGCTTCCATTTGGAACTTCCCCTCTTATCCATACCTTGCCTTCTAGGCACCAATAAATTCTGTCACACCAAAAAATAAAAATAAAAAAAAGATCCTAGGGCAGTTTGCTATTTCTTCTTCAGCTCATTTTATAGATGGAAAGTTGAGTAAGATAGGGTTAAGTGACTTACCCAGGGTCACACAGCCAAGTAAATGTCTGAGTCCAGATTTGAACTTCAGGAAGATGAGTCTTCCTGACTCTAAACCCAGCACTCTATGCATTGTGCCACCTATCAGCCCCCAATGACTTTGAGTTGCTTGAAGGATGGATGTGAAGTACCTTAGAACAAGACCAGTTTCTTAGAGTAGGGAGGCCTATCAAGGAACAAAGCATGACAGCCATATTTGTGGTACCTTCAGAATCAGCCAATGTTGAATACTGACATTCTAATCTGGGCTTTGCCACTGACTTGTAGGGTGACCTTAGGCAAATCATTCAACCTCTTTCTGCCTCCCTGTAAAATGAGTATAATAATAAGCCAGCTGCCTCCACAAGGGTGGGGTGAGACCTAATTAATGTTTGTTGGGTACTTTAAGCTCCTTGAATGAGAGGCTGCAAGGAAGTGTAAGGTGTTATTATTTTTAATTTGTTTACCTCATTGAATACTCATTGTGAGGTCTCCTGGTTTGAGTGGCCATTTATAGAATGCAGTTCTATTTCTAAAGAAAATTCAATGGTTTTTCAGTCAGCTTCTTCTGTGAAGCTTTTGACAGTTTGTTACTGAATCCAAACAAAGCCCCAAGTGAAATCCCACCTTCTAGAGGAAGCCTTTCCAGGCCCTCTTGGTTCCATGGCTTTCCCCCTTTTAATTATTCCATGTGTATTCTCCACATAACTTGCTTTGTAGACATTAAATGTTGATTGGATTAAATCAGCTTTGGGCTATAGAGCTGAGATGGGGCTGGACCTGTGATTTCATTGGCATAGGGGAACTCTTGAGGAGGAAACTCCCTTTAATTATGGAAATCAACACCCAGATCAGAAACTTAAAGTCTTAGCTGCCTGGAGTACTCAGAGGTTAAATGACTTTTCCCCAAGGTCAATATGTGTCAGGAGCAGGACTGGAATCCAGGTCTTTATTTGAGGCTGTTACATCAGCTATCCAGTACACCCGTAGAAAGAAAGCTCAGCCTATACTTTTCCTTTGCCTTATCCCTAAAATGACTTTTCTTAAAGATGCCTTTATATATGTGCCATTGGGGAGGTGTTAACTTTTAAATTTTATGAAGCTTGGGGCTTCCTTCTTGATAAAAAATGTGGAACCTCACTGGCCATAACACTTAGAGACAAGTTTATTTGTTTGAATCTTTTGCTTTTTCCACATTGTGAACCAGTGGTCAAGAATACCTTCTAATTTTGCTGGTTTGGCCATGGCAGGTGAGTGAAGGTCATCCCCACTAGACTAGGAACAGCTCTTTCTAGAATGAATAAGCTTTCATTAGTAGCTTGGAAAAAGTGAAAGAAGTACCAGTTTTACCTAAAATGAGCTGCCCTGCTCCATTCTTTTAGTTTCCCTGGCCTCTTCTGCCTCCTTTATGATCATTTGTTCTGTGTTCTAGGGGTCCTACTTCTTAGAATTCGGAGTAATGCTAAGACCATCAAAAGTGATATGAGAGTCATAATTTGACTTCAGACAATGAAGTAGTATCACAGTCTTCATCCTTGAGGAAGGACCCAGACCTGGCAAAACATTAGCTCTTTAGAAAAAACAAGAACAGCACTTTACTTCTGATACTGACCACTGCTTAAGTTCTTAGGGCAGAAGTCCCTCTGAACTTTGGCATGAATCTTAAAAGGCAAAGATCCCTGCCAACCAAAATGAGGGTTTTCTTGGAAGCCCTACACAATTTCCTATCAATAAAGCAAGTGAGGGCTGACCCAGTGACTCAGCAGCTATACATTTCACTGCCTGTGGCAGCATCTCCCATGGTGAAGTAGGCTCAGAATTGGAGGGCTGGACGGTAACCATGCTCTAGGAATGACCAGCAGCCGAATAAAGGTTTCCAGGCAAACCAGCAACACAAACAGAACCATGTCTTTGCTCACTGATCTGAGGGAGCCCTGCTGTGGTGTGGTTGGGTCAGAGAGTGTGAAAGCAGACTTTTAACACTTAGTAGCAGGTGAAAAGATGATGTCATTAATGAAGTCACCCTTTCCCCCATGATAGTCAGGAATGGCCTATGGCATAGAGGAGAGTTTTTGCTGCCTGCTCAGTGTTGATGGGATAATGGATGGCACTGTCCCAGGAAGTTTTCCCATGCTGGAAAGTAGTAAAAAATTTTAAAAAGCCCATTTTTAAGATTCAGCTTTATAATTGTTAGAAAACAAAAATGTCATCTATCTGCTTAAAGACTTTCTGGGTTATAACAGAAATACAGAGTACAGAAAGGATGTTGGCTTGATCTCTGCTCTACCTTCTGTTTTTATATCTCAAGGCAAGGCTTTACTTTTATGGTGTTGTTTGTGGTTGAAAGTACATGCCATGTGGTTTTTTTCTGTCGAATTCAGCCCCAAATAGAATTTACATAGAGTCTCTTAAGCCACCCAAATCAGATATTTTAAAGGCTAGATATTAATCCTTAAACCTTATTTCAAAACTTAAAAATTTTTTTGATTATCATATGATAGAAGATGGTTTGGTCGATTTAGCTTTTATGATCATCTGAAACAAATGAGAAAACACGTGAAGGAGAGAGGTGGGGTGATGAAGCAGTGTGGATGCAAGTTAAAGGCAAAGTATAAACTATTCTAGTTTAATTTGGTGGGGGGTGGGGGTGGGGAGTGGGCAAGTGAATAAACAAGTGAATAATGTGGCAAGCAGGGAGAGATTAAATGTTAGTTGTAGTACCAAAGTTCAAAATCTCTTAGTAACATTAAACCTCTCTTATGATACTTAGAGAGGTTTCAATAGCTTTCCTTCCCCTTATAATCTTTGTGTTATGGGCTAGTGTTTCAGTAGAGAAAGTGAAGGTTATCATCTGAGTCTCTGAGAATGATCCCCAAAAACCCAGGTGACATTTCAGGACTGCATGTAATATCTGAATTTTAGCTCCAGAGATTAATAGAATTCCCTCCCCATGGTGTACATTCTTTACCTATCAAGTCTCCAGCTTGTAAAACTAAGCAGACTTAAGCTGTATGCATTGGTTCAAATATTCTGTTTTATTCACTTTGAGTAAGGGAAGAACCATTGATTTAGGTATATTACTTCCTGAGCTGTAGTAGGTTTTGCCAGTGTATGTTCTGATAAGTAAAATTTAGGAAAAATCAGATTTGGTAAAGAACTTGCCTGAGAACAATTTCTATAGGCCCCTAAATAAACTATAGTAAAACCCAAGGATCAAAAAAGGAATATATAATGGAAACAGGGCTTAAAATCTACCTACTATGGGATGGCTAGGCCCCAGAGTCGGGAGGTCCTGAGTTCAAATCCCCTCAGATACTTAACACTTTCTAGCCATGTGACCTTGGGCAAGTCACTTAACCCCTGTTGCCCTGCCTTCCCCCCTCCAAAAAGGAACAATAAAAAAAAAAATCCAGCTACTATGTGAACAACTTAAAAATCACTAAGAAATCCTTCAAAGAGTAGTTTCCTAGTTGATGGGCTAAACTATGTTTAGGATCCTGGATTTAGGAGTCTCAGTCTACAGTTGTCAATTTAATTCAGCCAACTTTTATTAAGTAATACCCCTGGGCAAGGCACTATTATCCAGTGGGTGCTAAAGAATTCAGAAATGACGTGTAACACAGCCCCCATCCTGAAGGAGCTTAATTTCTAATGGGGGATGGGAGGTAAACACTCAAATCACTATATAAAATACTATATAAATGAGAGCTGCTATTTATTCTACACATCAGTATTGTACTGAGAGTGGGGAGATCAGCTTGTAGAATAAGGGAAGCTTTATGTAGGAGGCAGCTCTTCAGCTTGACTTTGAATTTAGAGAAGGATTTCAGTAGTCAGAAGTGAGGAGGGAGAACTTTTCAGGCCCAGAAGATTGAAGGAGGCAAATGTACAGAAAAACCAAGGTCCAGTCCTGCTTGGCAACAAATATAGTATGCTTGGTAGGAAGTAAAGTGTTTCTGAACTAAGCCTGGAAAGGTATATTGGTGACAGATTGTGGAGAACCTCAAATGCCAGGCTAAGAAGTTTTATTTTATACCTTCGATACGGTCAGACCTGTGCATCTTTAGTAGCTATGTGGAGGATGGTTTGGAAAGGAAAAAGAGAGACCAATTAGGAAACTTCTCTAATAGTCCAGATAAGAGCTTGTAAGGGCTTGAGTTAGAGCTGTGAGAGACTACAAAGAGGTATGAGAGAATTTGCCAGTGCAGAACTCAAAAGGATAGCACCGAACATTTATAGAGCCTGCTCGGCACTGTGTAAACACTTTACAAATATTATGTCATCTGATCCTCACAGCAACTCTGCCAGAGAGGTGCTCTTATTATCACCACTTTACATGTGAAGATAATGAGGCAAACAGACCTTAGCTTGTTGTTGTTTGTCCTTCATCTTCCAAGAGGGCCAGTGACATCCCGGGTGATGTCTTGCACATACACTAAATTTAAGTGAAACTGAGTTGCACACAATTGTCGGCCTCACTTTCTCTTCCTGAGTCATCAAAGACCAGCGGCAGGATAAAAGTCAAGACAGATGGTGATGGCTTGGGATGCAGGGCATGATCTTGGCATCTCTGTGTCTGATCAAGCTCTAAGCTCTCCATGGGGCGTGCTTCAGCCCTAGTCTTGGCTATAGGAACCAATTGTTCTCATCCACCCATTCTACCAGGGATAGCCTCAACAACAGGTTGGAGGCCTATTCCATATTTTCAGCCATCTGCTGAGACAGTTTACTGGGATGTGGCTGCTCTATGTGCTCCAGCTTCTTAGAGCCACAGATAAAATTTGGGTGTAGAGGGGCACTAAGGTGGATGAGCAGCCTCGAAAAGGACTCAGCAAGCCCTCATACCAGAGGTGTTAGTCCTCCCTGAACACCCAATTTCCCAAAGATAGAGTAAGTTAAGTAACTTGTCTAAGGTCACAGCTAAGAAGTATCTGAGGCTGAATTTGAATTCTGTTTTTCCTGACTCCAGGTCCAGCACTTTATTCACTGTACCATCTACCTGCCTACGATTTTTTTTTTCCATAGGAGATAAAGGAGATGAGAAAATCAAAGTTGGCTAAGATTTTGAGCATCAAGGCTCAAATGATGAGATCCACAAGGGAGAGTCTTTTTAGGTAACACGGAGAAGGGTGGAGGGACAGAGATCTGAACATGCCCTCACAAACTCACATAGAGGTTGGAAGAGGAATTCTAAACAGTGAAGGAAGAAGAAGAAACAACCATAGGCAGAAGGAGATCCCAGAAACACCGGAGTCTTGGAAGCTGTGAAAGGAGAAAATACCAAGGAGGGTATTTTCAGATATATATATATATCAGATGCCGCAAAGAGGTCAAAAAGGAGTGAGAAAAGTCTTAGAGGTTTGGCTAAAATGAAAAGGTTATTGGTGACCGTTTAAGAGCAGTTTCATTAGCTGACAAAGTGGATTACAGGGCTGAGTAGTGAGTGGATATCAAGGATGTTGAGGCAGAGAGTAGATAGCGTATTCATTCTCAGTAGGAGAAAAGAGGGACAAACAGATTGAGGAGATAGCAAGGCAAGAGAAGTGTTTCTGATGTTGTTTTTAAGGCTGCTAAGACCTAAGCATGTTTGTAAGAAGAGGGGAAAGCAAAGAGAGGGAGAGATTGAAGAAGGGAGTGATGGCTGGAACACCGTCAGGGAGTGAATGGGATCTGAGGCATACTTAAGGTTTAGCTTTCGGGCAGCTAGGTGGTACAGAGCACCGGCCCTGGAGTCAGGAGGACCTGAGTTCAAATTCGACCTCAGACACTTAACACTATCTGTGTGACCTTGGGCAAGTCACTTAACTCCAATTGCCCTGCCCTCCCCCCTCCAAAAAGGCAAAAAAAAAGTTTAGCTTTGGCAAGGAAGAGAACTGAACACCTCATTCTCTTGATGATCATAGGAGCAGAGATTCAGGAATAAAAGGGATCTTAGAAGAATCTTCTTGTTTTACAGATGAGAAACTGAGATTCGAAGAAATTAAATTATTTGCCCGAGGTCGCACAAGATCCTGCCCTGGCAGAACTGAGATGTGACCCCAGGTCTTCTGACTCCTGGAAGGACCATAGTGCATTTAAAGGTAGTTGTCCTTCTCAACTGTGGAAGAGGGAAGGTGAAGGAGCTTATGGAGATGGCTTCAGTTTTCTCAGTAAAGTAAGAGGAAAGGTCATCTGTTAGAGGAGGGTGGGGGGTAGACTTGACATCCCGAGGAGAAGGTTCAGGAATCTCAGTCTTGGGAGGCATGATAGAGAAATCAGTCAAGATGATTTAAAGAATGGGAGAGGCCCCAGTTAAGGTCCATTGATGGTAAGACTACCATGAGTAGCATCCTGAGAGAGAGAGAGAGAAGGGCATCTGGATGCCCATAAGGTAAATAAAAATTAATAATATGATTTTTTAGGTAAGAAAAGTATACTGCTTTGTGCTTCCTTGCTATAAAGGTAACTAAATCAAATTAACTAAGGTCTTAAGATTTTTCTTTTGCCTTTGTCAATAGACTTGCTAAGGGTCACCTAGCTGTCTCATCAGTGTCTGAGACAGGATTTAAACTCAAGTCTAGCTGATTCCAAGTCCAGCAGTCTACCCAGGACACCACCTAGCTGCCTAACTAGACACTAAGTGAGTGGTTGGGATCATCTAATTCAGGAATGGGCAAACAACAGACCAAGAGCCAAAGCCATTCCACTGCTTGTTTTTGCTTCCAATCAATGGTTTGGATTGGTTTTAAATGAATGATTTTAAATTTAAAAACCTGTTGACCCCAGATTCGAATGTGTTTTTCTTCATTTGTGATTAGTCTCAGTAAGCTGGTTGGCCAAAGATACGTCTTACAGTTTAATAAATCTTAGGATTGGGGCGGCTAGGTGGCGCAGTGAGTAAGAACGCCGGCCTCGGAGTTGGGATGACCCGAGATTGAATCTGGCCTCAGAAAATGAGCACCCACACACAAATAATGACTAGCCGTGTAACCTTGAGCAAGTTACTTAACCCCAATTGCTTAAAAAAAATTAAAAAATAAAAAAATAAATAAATCTTAGGATTCCTTAAGCTTTCCACAAAGTGAGAGAGAAAGATGAAGTTGTAAATCTTAGTACTTTACTAGATGCTTAATAAATGTGGTTGGCCTGAATTGAACAGAGTCTGCCTTTGTATACCTAGGGCCTAGCATACTGCAAGTGCTTAATAAATGTGTGTTAATTGACTCACTCAGTCACTAAACATTTATTAAAGTCTCTCTGTGTGCCTGGTACTGTGTTGGGCAAGAAGAGGAGCTATTATAAATAAAAAAACTTTTCCAATTAAGTTTTTCAGCCCTTTTTGTGGAAATAACATAATCTAATAGACTCCAGCTCCAAAATAATTCCAAACAAGTGTCTTGGAATAAACGACAATACTTCTAAAAGTTACCATTAAATGTCTGTTTACTTTTATAATGATGGGTGGAGACTTTAGCCTCAATTAACACACATCACTAACACAGATTCTCTGGAAAGGCTGATAAGTTGCTGCTTTCATTCAACTTCCTAATATAGAATGCTTACTTGTGCTGATTTCCATCTTATATACAGTGCCTTCAGTGTAATGATATATGACTCATTAAGTATCTAAACTGTTTTGGTTTAAAGGCATTCTGCTTTTTCCATTTTCAAAATATGAAATAATAAGATTGAAACTGTTCTTACCTGGTTCATAGGCTTATAGATTGAGAACTGGAAAAGGCCTTTGAGTTTATCATATCAAGTTTCCTTGCTTTACAGTTGAGGAAACTGAGGCCCAGTGAGAGGGAGCCTGTCCTCAGTTATACTGGTTGTAGCAGAGTCACAGACTAATGAGTTTTAGTATCATGCTGTTTCTATTGAACACTGCTCTTGCTTGTACTCCTCCATGGAAATACATAAATAACCCTTGAGTAAACAAAATTTGTGGAGTTCCCTGGACCAGTTTGTCAGCTGGTTGCTTTAGAGCAGTCGAACAAAGGATGCTCCTTTTCAGCTAAGGATGTTGTTTACTGGATACTTATTTTTCCCTTGGTTCTTTGTTCTTTGACTTCTGAGGACTCCTTGGGAGTTTTGAGGTCTTAGTCCAGCTCAGACTGACATCCTAGGAAATTCACAGGGTCCTGCTGAGAACAGACAGAAGTCTCAGTGGCAGCTGTTGTGGCATCATGAGTCTGCCCTCTTTGGCTGGTTATGATGATGGTCTAATCTCAAAGATAAAAGGTATTACTGAGTTGGTGGCTATTTGGGAAGGGGAACCAGCAAGGTTATTTTTACTTTTCACATTTGGTCCAATAGAAACAGTTGTTTCTATACATTTCACTAGGTTAATTTAAAAAATGGAAAATACTTGGACACTCTCATTTTGGAATGTGTGGGTGGGAAGGGAGTAATGGGGTGCACATACAAAGTGAATGACACTTGACTTATTTCACTGTATTCTCTTCTCTGTTATTGAAGTTTTGGTTTTGTTTTTGCATGTACACTCCTCAACACAGGCCGATTCACTCCTCTGGGACTGAACTTTGCCTTCATCAGTCCCAGATTTTGGCAATTCAGAGGAAAGAAACTGATTCCTCCTACCAGTTAAAATTCTACCTTTTCCTCTCCTGGGCTGCCTTCTTGTTTGGCTTGTTCCCAAAGTGAAGTCATATAATCCTGTGCTTGTGATCAAGCTTTCACAAATGCAGTCTAATGACTTTGTCGGGGAATCAAATAGGATGAGGAAATGGACTGAGTGAAAACCCTGGCTTAAATATCAAGGAATTCTGGGAGTCAGCAAACAGGGAAGAATCATATTAAATAGTGGTTAAGAATTTTTTTGTTGTTGTTCTGATATGTGCCGAGTGGACCAGATTCTTTCAGTGGGTTAATTACTCCCTTGAGGTAAGTCAGGCATTTGGGGAAGCTACATTAACTCTCTTAGGTCACAAGGGTACTGTTTAGTGGTCTGACGGTGTAATTAAATGACCGTTTAGTCAATTACTGCTTGAGTGTACCACATGGTACTCGTGTGGCCTGAGAGAGTAAATGCCGCTTCCAGAACTGCTTAGCTTTTCCTCTTGGGAATAGTTTTACACATGTGGATATACACACAGTAGAAAGTAGCACAGAACACCCACCCTACCCCCCCATCCCCCACCCCCCGTCAGTTATATATACATATTGCTGCTATCATAGTACATGTATATAGCCTACGTATAATATGCGTATCTCACACATGAATTATGAAACCGGTCTAATCATTTTTTTCATCCTAGCCTAAAAACACATAGGTTTTACTGTCATAAATAAGGGATAGAATTTACCATCTTCTCCCATTAGCCTTCAGAAGTGCTTATGAACTAGCGCTCACTTTAGCTTTAAATTTTACATTTTTCTTAGCTAAGACCTTTTCTTTAGCATACCATGAAACTTTTTTTTTTAAAAGCAATTTGGGGTTATTTGCTCAATGTTACATGGCCAGTTATTTTTGTGTGGGTGTTAAGTATCTGAGGCTGGAACTGATCCTAGGTCCTCCTGACTCCAGGCCGGCCCTCTTACTCACTGTGCCACCTAGCCATCCCACCATGAAACTTTTTGTGCTAAAAGACAAATGTAAAATTTTTGTTCCCAAAAAATGCCCATTTGGACATTGGAGCTACTGTTTTTGGAGCTCGGAGCTATTACTAGGATGGGATGCCAGTTGTGTCCTGGGTACTACAGAAGAGAAATTTACTTCTCCCCTGCAAGAGGTCTAGAGACCACCATCCTTGCTCTTTGCAAGACTGCCAGATCATTCCTCTGTGGGAATTGAGGGAGAAGGTGGGCCCTTGGAAAGAGCAGGGTTATAGGCTGAGACAGGATAGGCTGCTCCTTTCCCCAGCACAGCTGCACCCACTGAAAACTGTTTTGGGTCCACCTATGTTCACCCTCCCCCCACCTCCCATATTAGTTGTCCTAAGTTGAAGAATTCCTAGCTGTGGCTCTAGCTGAAATCAGCAATTATGCCAGTCCTAAAAAAGGTGGTCTCAGATCTGTGGCTTACATATACTATAAGAATTGCTAAACCATTCAATTCATTCCCCTGGTTTTTGTTCATTTTTGTTTTAAGTTTTTCCACACAAGGTATATTTACAGGGAATCCTACATATAAGATAGGGGAGCTTTTTGTTAGTTTGTACAGCTGTTACGTAGATTTTAGGACCTCTCACTTAAGAGCCATTTGAGTATTTCTAGGAAGACAGAAGTTCTCTTATAAGTACATCTCCATTAATGATCTGTTTCAGGTTCAGAATGAATTGCCCTATTGCTGATTAATTACCAGAAACAACTATTCTGTAAACTAGACTGGAATTAGTTAATGAAAAATGACTGAATTAACATTTTCTCTAATAGTAACAAACACTAAATTGTAATACCTGTTGCAGGTATAATATGATGTTGGTATACTATAGAGTACCATCTGTCCTTGAAAGAAATGAGCTTTTCTCTTCAGAATGAATCCTTTTTGCTTCAGGAAGCCAATACATTTGACATCATCCATCCAAAGATACACCCTAAGATTTCATGATTAAAAAAATAATAAAAGGATGGAGGCACCAGCCACAAACCACCCACA
Source organism: Gymnobelideus leadbeateri (assembly GCA_011680675.1). Lineage (NCBI taxonomy): Eukaryota > Metazoa > Chordata > Mammalia > Diprotodontia > Petauridae > Gymnobelideus > Gymnobelideus leadbeateri. Next base: position 1,120,905 of record WOXC01008725.1, on the reverse strand, counting down.
AGAATAGCCTTTGACCTGTAAGAAGAAGCCTTTCATGATAACCATACTAATTCCTAAAGAAACAGTAGCTGTCAAGATTAACAACTGTGGCACGAGGTTAATAACCTTCAATTCAAAGCTACCATACAAGTCTCCCTTCAGCAAACTTAATGACAGCCCATTATAGCAAGCCAGTACATAGGTGTGTATGTATACCCACCCATATACACTTATGCGTGTGTGTGTGTGTGTGTGTGTGTGTGTGTGTGTGTGCAGAGATTTGAAAGAATGAGTTACTTTTCCGTTCAACCCATTGGGTGTGAGACGTTTGCAATTGAGTTTTACAGAGCAAAAGTATAAGCTGCAGTCTCAATGTGATTTGGTTTTTTTCTTGAAGGGAGAACACTCACCTAATAAATGCCACCCTGGGGTTTTACTTGATAGCAGGCGGACACATTTTGCCTTCCGGTCACTTCTCCATTTAAGTCCAACCAGGCTGCAATGTCTTTGCTTCTCCACAGAGGTTATCACAGCTTACCCAAAAGTATGCTGAGCCTGGTGCCCTAAGGTTTGTGAGCCAGGCTGAACTCTGTCTGTGTACACACGTGACTCCCCCCTTTCCCCTCCCTTACACTCATACCCTTAATCCTCTAAGCCTTAGCTGTCTGCTTTCATTGGCTGAATGTATTACAAAAACAAGCCCTCAGTCGTGATATCTCTAAGTGATTAAGACAGGGGCAGAGTTTAAGGGGACATTAATCTTGGGGCCTGATCATTGCCCTGAGGCTGCTTGCCGGTGTGGCCAGTTATGGACATTTTTGCTAAAGCTGTATTTTTTAAAGCACTCATTTGTTTCTGTGAGCTAAATGAATGGTGTTATTGTATTAAGAGGAGTTTAAAAAGCCTGTAAAAGTTAAGTAAGACAAAATGACTACATGTATGCAAACAGGATAGTAGCTGAAAACGAGGAAAATGAATTCACCATGGTCCTTCTATTAGTGTATGGAGTGGTTTATCACACAGGCATCTGAAATGTCTCAAAAGGCCATGGACAGCACTTGAATGATAAAAATGTCTGCTTCTCAATACTTGTCAGTCCCCACCAACATTAGTAAAGTATTTCAAGTCACCAGCTTGTTCTGTTCTTTTCCCACCCCCAAGCTTAGATGATTCTTCTTATTGTAGTGATTCAGATCACATTTTAATTAGCCTTGGTTTTAGATCAGGATGATTGAATGATGAATGCCTCTATTTCCATATTGCAGTTTTTTTTTCTCAAGTGGAAATAAGCCTCTGAAGTTGTGCCTTCCCTATCCACCCCCTTTCTTCCCCCACACCACGATTTACTTGCTATTTTTGGAGCCATCCCTAGCTTCTTTTGTTTAAAGATGGCCTTTGCAAGCTAATTCTGCAATGTGAAAACCAGTTTCTAATTGTGTTACTATTGTGTTAATGAGATGTTTGAAAAAGGTTAAAAGAATAGGCCTCCCTCCTCTCCAGGACCTCTTACCACATTCTAGTTCAAGAGCTAAAAACACTTCCATGTCATGATGTAGAATTATACAGAATGCAAACTCATTTGGGAGTTAAATAATGTGATCAAAGATAACTCACTTATTAGTGGCATATTTTTACTAAGTATCTTTCTTGGCTTATTTAAAATGAGTACCTGGGAGTAATCAAATATTTTGGGGGTAAAATTTAGAGGTGGAAAGAACATCAGATATGAAGTCAAAGGACCTGGGTTTGAAAACTGATTTTGTCTTTTAGTAGCAGAGTGACCCTGGTGGGCTTCAGTTTCCTTATCTATAAAATGGGGAGAGAGAGGGGTTTGGACCTCTAAGGTCCCATCTAGCCTAAAATGTATGATAATCCTTCGATCCTAAAAGTGATGTAAATATGCTAAATGTTTTTTTTTTTAAACCTAACCCTCTCGGGTTTTTTTTTTTTTTCAATCCTAGGACAGTTGGACTTTAAGGTAAGAAGAAACCTTAGAAATCATAGGATTATAAATTTAGACTCAGAATCATCCACTGCAAATATCCTCCTCCCATTTTACAGTTGAAAAAACTGAGATTCTGTTAAGTTAAATTCAGTTAAGTGACATGTCTGGTTAGTAGCAAATCTGGGGTGAGAATTTCCACATCCTGGCTCTTGGATCAGTGTTCCTGCCTCTTCACCCACACAACCATGTCACTTTCTTTCTACAACACAGACAGGATGCCATGTATGAGACTGAAAATACAGGTACTGCAGTGGAGTTTGGAGCCATAAACAAAGCTTCTCAGGACAATCATGTTCTCCTTGGGAGCAAGTTAGATGTTACTGAGACTTCTAAAGCACCTTTAGTCAGTCAGTCAGTCAGTAAAAACACTTTAAATGCCTCTTCTGTGCTAGGCACTTTACAGAGTGCTGCATTAGCAGATGTAAAAGAGTTTTTACACATATTGCCTCTAAGCACGAAAGCTATGGCTCTATTTCCACCGCCCCCTCCCCCCATTTATATTCTCAGTTCTTGGTTTTGGGACTTTTTAGGTAGGTGGCTAATAAGTGTTTGTATTATTGTTGTTAACTTGGGACCAGGACTAGGGACTACTAAAAAGAGACCATTCACCCTAATTTAAAAGTTAAATGTGTACCTTTTGACACCTTTGAATGTGAACTCCCTCATTTCTGCAGCCATTCTGTTCCATGGGACTGGTGGTTGTATCCAGACTGTTCCACGGGAATGGTCATGAGCACATATGCACCACAACAGTGTCCTACAGTCCTGTGTAGTATACCAAAGGTCATTGTAGGGAGGGTAATGGTGGTATGCAAGCTTCCTTGGTTTTAGTGTGTAATAAGTGCTCAGATTACAACTCTTGCAGTTGTAAGGGCTAGAGTCTGATCCAAACTACAGCCTGCATAAAATTTACCTGGGTGAGTGCATCGTAGCATCATTGTTAAGGCGCTATAATCAAACTCCACTCCAGACTTCTGAAGCTTCTATATATTGTTTATAATATCATTTCTGTGGAGCTGACAGCCTTATGGTAACTTATCTAACCATTGTGTTTTCATGGAACCAAGTGATGTTAGTTGGAGTTATACTTGATTTCAAATTCTTTAGTATCATGCTGTATCATACATTATACAATACATGTGTCCCTGGCAAGGTATGTGTGAATCACTTTTCTATAAATTTAATCCTCTATTAAATGTACTAAAAAACCCTTCACTACATGTAAAGGATAATAGTAAGAAGCATTATCCATTCTAAAGCATCTTCTCCCCTTTATCTTTGTGTGTGGAAAGGGAATTTGTGTTTATATTTTTATTTAATTTTCTACCAGTATTTAAGGGCAGCTAGGTAGCACGGTAAATAGAGCACTGGCCCTGGAGTCAGGAGGTCCTGAGTTCAAATGCAGCCTCAGGCACGCAATACTTACTAGCTGTGTGACCTTGGGCAAGTCACTTAACCCTAATTGCCCTGCTTTCCCTTCTCCAAAAAATACACTCAGTAAACATCTGATGACATGAATTATCAGTGCTGTTAAATATTGTAGTGTAAAATGTGGCAAATGCTTAAAGAGATGGTAGGACCAGATCATCGGAACCTACATGCAGGTCAAGAGTCACCGTTAGAGCTGAACATGAGACAACGTAATTGGGTTAAGATTGGAAGAGGAGGATGGCAGGGCTATATATTGCCACCGTATTTATTTAACTTGTATGCAGAGTATATCATGCAAAATTCTAGGCTGGATGAATCAAAAGCCAGAATTAAGGTTGCCAAGAGAAATATCAGCAATCTTAGATGTGCAGATGATACCACTCTGATGGAGAAAAGTAGAGAGAAGTTAAGAAGCCTCTTAAGGAGGTTGTAAAAGCTTAAGTTTAACATCAAAAAAAGTAAAAATCTTAGCAACTGACCCCATCACTTCCTGCAAATAGAGGGAGAAGAAATGGAAGCAGTGTCAGATTTATTATTCTAATAAGTTTAATTATTATTATTTCAAAAATCATGAAATTAAATGATGCTTGCTCCTTGGAAGGAAAGCTATGGCAAATCTAAAGCAAAGACATCACCTTGTCAACAATAGTCAAAGCTGTGGTTTTTTTCCAGTAGCAACGTATGGCTGTGAGAGTTGGACTATAAGGAAAGCTGAAACCTGCAGAATGGACTCTCAAGTTGTGGTGGAGAAGACTTTTGAGGGTCCTTTGGACAGCAGGGAGACCACATCAGTCAATATTTAAAGAAATACACTCACACTATTCACTGGAAGGTCAAATACTGAAGCTGAAGTTTATATACTCTGGTCCCATAATGAGAAGGTGGGACTCACTGGCACTCCCCTGATGTTGGGAAAGATTGAAGGCGAAAAGGAGAAGGGGATAGCAGAGAATGAGATGGACAGATAGCGTCATGGCAACAGCGAACATGAACTTAGGCTTTTGAGAGAGAGTGGAGGATGAAAGGGCCTGGTGTGCCATGACCTGGGGGTCATGAAGAGTCAGACATGACTGAAGGAACAACATTGTGGTTCAAAGTGTACAGTTCTGACAGATTTATGTTGTGGATCAAGTAATGGAGATATCCAACATTTATTAATAACATACTACAAGACAAATCACACTGCCTCGAACAGGTGTTTAAAATGTGTAGTTGAAATGAGGTTAGAATGATCTAGAGTCCTTTCTAATTCAAAGTCTGTGATCCTATGAACCTGGGAAAAGGCAAGAAAGGGATATGTTATCACAGATGTATTAAAATGAGCGTCCAGGGTAGCATGAATGCTGGGAGTGGACCTCCTTGTGATGGTGTACATTGATATGTATTTATATCAGGTGTTTGTATGTACTATCAAGCCCTCTTTATTCCTGAGGAACTAAACTACCACCTTATTCCAGGTATCTATCTCCTCAAGACTATTCCTCCTGACTAAAGTGGATGAGAGAGCGTCACTAAACTTGTCTTATTGCTGTAGGCTCTTACTCTGATTTATAAATCAGATACTTCTATCACAATGTCAGTTGATTGTTTTGGACTATGGATGCTAAGAGGCTCTAAGAAGTTTTGATAGTATTGAGTCAGAATAGGAGCAGGGACCATTACCTTCTGAGTGCTATACTTAATATACCTACACTCAAGATACAAACCAATGGCAGTTTGCCTAGCTGCCATTTCTGATTTGGGGGAACTCGAATTGCCTCCTGACCAAGCCTTGTATCTATTATCTTCCAAAGGAAACAAGAGAATTAGCATTAGACCCCCCCCCCTTATTATAGCTTAATCAGCATGAAAGGCCTTTCCCTTGGGGCGGTGAGTAAACAATAGAGGGAAAATAGCAAAAACCCATCTGTGTGTATATTAGGCTAGGTTTTCAAAGAAAACTTACCGTTAGTCAGATAAGGGTTTTATAGCTCTGAAATGTAAATAATGCTCCAAAAATATGTAGGATTATACCTTGATAACTAACTGTGTTAGCTGTACTTACTTACACACATACTAGCTGTGTGACCCTGGACAAGTCACTTTAAATCTGTTCACCTCATCTGTAAAATTGGGGTGCTAACAGTAGCACCTACCTTCTGGGCTTGTGACAATCAAATGAGACAGTATCTGTAAAGCATTGGGCACAGTGCCTGGCGGATGGTAAGTGCTACACAAATGTTAGCTAGCTCTTTATTACAAACTGCCTCAGTGTTCATCTGATAAATAATATAGCTTCTGGTTTTCATTTCCTACCCAAGCCTTCAGTCCCACTGTTAGGGCTCCTGATTAATTGAAGGGGAGTTCTGGGTGCCTCAGCACCCTCTCACAAAGCATGGCTGCTATCACTGTTACATGACCAGCCATTTAAATGGAAAAAGCAGTTTGTAGATGAGGAAAAAAACAAAACAAAAGCAAAAAAGAGGTTCTCCTCCTTCCTCCCCTCTCTTTACCAAATCTTCCTTGTCTGTTAGTGTATTAAGAGTGTTCATTTATCTGTGTTTCTGGTTTTTCTGCAGTAGCAGCTGATAAGATCCCACCATGTCCCCCACCCAGTGGACTCGGGCCTAATGGCTAGAAACTTGAGTAGCTTTATCTCCCACACATTGCCCAGAGAAAGGCTTATTTACATTTGATCTCTATTGGGGGGGGGGGGGGGAGTGTACCTGGAAGAGGGAGGGGTGTGAAGCCAAAATAGTTTGGTCCACTGTTCCTGCTTCTTAGCTGAAAATTCCTACTTTGGTCTTGCATCTTTTTTGGCAAGAGATGTTTTATAAGCTGCAGACCCCATTAATCCTTTGGCCACACAGTTTGATTGATGGGAATAATGTTTAAGTTATTTGTATATGTAGTTATACGGAAACGAATACTTTTTTTTTACATAAATGGCTATATTTATATGTGGCCAGTTCCCTAAATTCTGTTTAGATCACCAGTGCTTTCCAGTTGACTTATAAGGAAGTGTATAATACTCAGTAGGAGGATAACCATTCATGTTCTGTTCCAGGAAACCCAGCTGGGTTAACTAGGAAGAGGGAGTGAATTGCCAACATGAATGTTGTGCCTAAGGCTGAGATTTCTGTGTAAAACAGAATATGTGGGCATGGTGATTATTTGCCTCCGTGCCTGTGTCCCTCATGTAGTCCTCCCTTGCCCCAAATCCTACCTTTCATTCACAGCCATCTTCCAAAGTTCTATAACATTTTACAATCCATACTGTGCCATCTAGCTTAAAAAGCAAAATGGCCTCTGCCCACAAGGCGCCTATATTCTGTGGGGCAAGAGGGGTGATGTATGTATTAGTAAATAAAGAATATGTGCAAAGTAAATATAAGTTGGTTCAAGTGTATAGGTATTGCTTTCTCAAAAGAGTATAATAACTCTCAAGGCCAGGATTACTTTTTTCCAGCTACTTTTGTATCCTGCCTATTGCGCGAGATAGTTTTCTGGGTTTATGTAATACATACTTAGTAAATAATAATAGTTGGATAGATTCAGCATACGGGCAATAATAAGTCTTTTGAGTACCACATTTGGTACTCAAATTGCCAGTCTGTGCCTCCATGAAGTAGGAGCAAGAGAAAATTCACAACTTTCAGTAAAGTTAAGCGTGTTTCAGGGATTGTCATCTATTGGTTATCCTGTTGGTAGAAAAACTTAGGTGTTTTTGCTTAATCGGCAACCATTTATTAGATATGTCTACTTTGTGTCAAGCACTATGCCAGGCATAGGTGAAGATTCTGTTAACATTTATATTCTATCAAGTTTTGTATGCTTTTGTTTCAAGTTTTGCAAAGCCATTCAAATGTATTCTCTCATTCAGACCTAACAAACAACCCCTTGAAAAAGATATTATTATCTCCATTAAAAAAAAAATCTCTATTTTACGGATGAGTAAATATGTAAAGCCCAGAGATAGTTTAGTGATTTGCCCATGGACATACAGCTAGTAAGTGTCAAAAGTAGCATTCAAACCCAGTTCTTAACTCTTATGTTCAGCACTCTGTCCACTGTAGGCCTTTAATAAATGTTTATGGATTGGACCATAACCCCTCTACAAAGATTAACAACAATGACAACAATAGTTAATATTACATAGCATTTACTTTGTGCCAGGGAAAGTGCTAATCTGGGTCCACTGTTACTGGTTTGAGGCAAATTCAGACTTCCTTCTGTAGCCACAACATATTAAAAGAATTAAAGGTTTGTGGAAAGATAGAGACAAGAATTTTGCAGGAGGAGAAGGCATAGATGGGCTGCATTGGTGGAAGAAGTGCCCACATCAATGAAATCACAAATATGTCAGGAGGAATTATGGGAAGAGCAGGAGGAAGGGGTTGGGGAAATACTGAGAAGAGAATATTTTTTAACGTGTGTGGCCTACCAAGTCTTCAACTTCTGAACTGGGTCCTAGAATTGGATTTTAATTTATTTTATAACCTTTTTACTATCACCTGGCTTATTCTGGGCTACTGCTGTTCTCTGCTCTGATTCATTAACTACAGTGTTGCTAAATTAGAAAGGTTAGATCTTGCTTCAAGCCTAAGTGATTTCAAATAGCAGTTACTCCAAGGAAATTTTGCCTGAAAATCAAAAAGCTAAAAATTCCTAGTTCAGTGGATACTTAATTCCTTACTGGGTTTGGGCTTTGACCTGTAACAGAATAAGTATCTGTGCTCTTAGCATTTCATGAATAAGGGAGGAACAGTATATCTGACTTGAGTTCAAAGTTCAAAAAAAAATCTTAACTGGGATCTAGGGATTCCTTGGGGGATCCATGAACTTGTTGAGAAAAATAAAATTACATCTTTATTTTCACTAACCTCCAGCTGAAATTTAGCATTTCCTTCAATTACAAACTTAAAAAAACAACAACAATATTATTCAGAGAAGGGTTCTTTGGCACAAAGAAGGTTAAGAACTCCTGCTTTAGAGAGTCTATCTCCCTATGTTTTTTTACCCTTTTCTTTAAAAGGTTTCATCTGATACATTCATAAACAAGGTTAATCTAGGTATCAGATGATGTAAATAGAAGTAATAGACCTTGAATACTTCACACACAAAAAAGACAACTTAGCTTGATCTATTGTGGTTAAATTTAATAGGATCTATTAAAATGGAATATTGAGATGAAAAATATTGACTTCCTAATCAATATTTTGATTATTGGAAATGTAGAATCTCTGACTTATTCAAAGTAGAAAATAAGTGTGCCAGACAATTGATTATTTTGGTTTTATCTGTGAATAATTTTTTAAAATTAAATTTATAATGATCTGTACCTAATGGATGCCAGTGCCTATTCACATTATCTAGGTCCTCAGCCCATTCTCTCAGTGTATAAAGGAAGACTGTATATTTTAGGGAAGTCAGGGTACTTAGAAAGGAGAGAGTAAAAGAAAAGACCAAAATTCCCAGATCAGATTGGGCAGATTTCCTTGTTTCCAGGCCACTAGGCAGAACTTCCCCCGTTTCTGTTGATTCCCCTAGCAGTCACTTCTGCTCAAGGCATGGATTAGCTCACAGCCTGCCTGGCAGATGTCCAGTTCACAGGACTGCAGACTTAGAGTTGGAAGGGACTTTAGAGGTCATCTATTCCAGTCTCATCATTTTCCAAATGAGGAAACTGAGACCTAGAGAGATGTGGTTATTTTCCTAAGGTCATACAGGTAGTAAATGAGAAAGTCAGGACTGAAACTGAATCCTCGGACTCTAAATCCATCACTGTTTCCGGTTATACCAGGCTGCCCTCCAGGGGAGGTTAAGCTTGGGGTTGGCTTTATGGAAGGATAGTGGGACATTGGTTCCAAATGTAGTCTCTGGCCTTGACTCCAAAGACCAAGGTCCAGGCCCAGTAGGAAAGTGGAAGTGTATGGGAAGATTGACAGCTGTTATATTTAGTAAGAATGACTATGGGGAGTGGAACAGAGGAAAGACCAGCTGACTAACTTCAAGCCAAGAAATTTGAATTAAATCAGTTCTCACCAAAAAACTTGGCATCTTTAGGAATATTTTTAGTTTGGTCTAGTTCCCGTGGTTATAGTTTAAGGAAGAAGTTATGATTTTGGGTTGAAATCCACACAAACCCAAAGTGTAGCAGTTGTACTCTCTGATGCTTTTGCTAAATGGCTTTATCAGACCTGGTTTGTACATTTGATATGTGGATTATCTTTTCTTAACATACTCCATGGAACTCTGACATTTTCTTTTGTGTCCTTAGGAATTATTTATGCACCCTGCAAAGAGAGGGACTTGTCATTTTAGCTAGGCTGCAGTAAAGGAAGACATCTCACTGCAGTGTCCAGAAGGAGTATTTTTCTTCTTGTGATTTTTATCTGATAAATAATAAATTCTAAAGTAGGGTACGTAGAATGGGCATCTGAGTAAAACTAATGGGAGGTTTTCCTCATTGGATATCTTGGGAAAGGTTGGTCTTAGAGTTATTAGGGACTTATGCTGTGCTTCCATCTAATTTTCAAATCAACAAGACCATCTGATGTCAGAGGGTTCATATAAAACCTCCATCTTGCCCCACTCCACCCCTCTTTGAAATATGTGCCCTCTCAGACTGGGTAAAGTTGTGGAGTTTTATACTATATCCATCATGAAAAAGGGTTTGATAAGCAAGTGAATAGTAGGCATTAGGTTGGGGGGGGCGGTGTTTAAACTGTTCTAGGAAACAAATGATTCATTTCACCTTGGAAGACTCCATTTATGCATAGTTGATATGCTATTACAAATGATTCTAACATTTATTAAAGTAGAACCCCCTAAGATGTTTACTAGGTAACATATTTGTAAAGCCTCAAGTTATTGTATAACTTTAAAAGAAGAAAACCAGGGGGATAAGATGTGGGGCTCGGGGATTCACCTCACCCTATTGGGAAAGTCGAAGGGGGTATGGGAGAAGAGATGGGAGAGAGCAGATTGGACGAGGGGATATCCTGTATGACTGTTATTCTGAGGTGGTGGGTAGGGGAAAAATTTTTAACTCAGAATCTGGCAGAAATGAATGATGTAAACCAGAAGTTAATAAAACATTTGGAAAAAGAAGAAGAAAACCAAATTTCTTTGCAAAATACAATATAATTCATATAAACCAACCTCCAGAATTAATACAAATTGGGCCAGTTTAAGTACACTGGTAAATTCAAGGCTATAATAAGACAGTTTCAGTGAAACTGAAATGAATGGTTCACCAACTTTCTAGGGAATAACAAGAGTTTAGAATTTTGAAGCCAGATGTTAGAGATCATCAGACCAGTCTTCTCCTTTCATTTTTCATCAGCCTTGCCTTTTGTAATTACAGTAGCTCATATCTGTATGGCACCTTGGAATTTATAAAGGTTTCTACTCATATAAAACCTTCAAGATAGAATGTAAAAATATTATCACTGCCACATTACAGGTAAAGAAACTGAGACTCAGGTTAGATGACCTATTAGCCAAATTCATCGTATTTATAGAGGAGCGAACTGAGGCCTTGAGAAGTTAAGTATTTTGCCCAAGGTTACATAGTGAGTCATGGACCGAGCCAAGATTTAAGAATTAGATTAGAGTGACATGCCTGTTGGCCCCAGGGGAGCCCCATTAAAATGAGTGAGCTTTACCTGTATAACTCCACCCTGCTTTCCAGAGGGGTTGGACCCATTGACAGCCCACCAATAGTGAGTGCATCAATATATCTGTTTTCCAGGAACTACTCTGCCAGTTGTCATTTTTGCTATCTGACAGATGTGAGGTTGAATCAGAGAACTGCTTTAATTTTCATTTCCAAGTTATTAGTAATTTAGAACATGTTTTTCATATGACGATGGATAGCTTAGATTTCTTTCCTTGAACTGTCTGTTGATATCAGTTAGCAATGCCTTATTCTCAGAAGCTTGAATCGGTTCTTTGCATAGAATAGTTATGCGACTCATTATATCATCAATCATGGTGCAAAAAAAAATCAATAAAAAGCAAGAAACATAAAGAAAGTAAAAAAAACTGCAATCTTCACTCCGTTATTGTATAAAATCATTTCTCTAGAAGAAGATAGCATTTTTCATCATGAATCAAGGTATCATGATATTATGGTATCATCATATTATCATGGCAATGAGTCCTTTAAAAGTCCTTTAAAAGAGAAACTTCCAGTTACTTCTCTCTGGCCACAAAGGCATTTTGTCATGTGTTTTTAAACATTATTATGCCGACATGATACTAACTGACGAAGTGGTTGGTCATACTTCCCTGTTTGAATGGATATCTTCGTTTCTGTCTCTATTTTAAATTATTTGATTCACATTCATTTCCAGTAACAAGGTTGTCACAAAGATAAATATTCCATTACTGCCCTCCCTTGACCTGAAGTATGAATCTGGAGTCTTGCTATGATGGCTTTTTTCCCCCTCTTCCAGTTAAGTACAAAAAGGATAGTTCCTGTCCCTGGACAAGAAAAGGAAAGCAGGGAGAAAAGCTAACTGGAAATGGAAAGATGATCCAAAATGATGGGAAATAAATAAAATTAGAGAATCTGTGGGCCCCCTCAGTCATTTCCAAATCTTTTTCTTTCCTGGAGCATCCTTTCTAGTTTGCTTGTTTGGATACTTCGATAGATCTATGATTTATTTCATCAGCGTGTGCAACGCGCCCCCCCCCCCCCCCGCCCCGTCACAGATTGCAACTCCTTCATGTCTTCCTAGCCTGTAGTCTTCTCTTTCACATCCATTTGCACCTTCCCCACAGGACAGCCATCCAATGCACCAATCTCCTTAGACTTGAAAGATCTTGAGCGAAGCGCACAGGCTGCCCATTGTCTTCTAATACTCCCTCCATGAGCAGCCAACTTCCTTTTGCAGTCATACTTAGATAAAAATATCTTGAAAAACAATTTTCTACTAACACTAACTCACTCTAGAGCCAGAACCTGCCTAGGAAATGCCATGAGAGAAAGCACAATGGTATGAATAACAAAAGTGCCTGCCTACAGAAAGCAGGGAACCCTCTAAAAATAATTGCTGAAATCATCTGGCTGGGAGGGGGTTGAAAACCTAACCCTAGTCCAGAACGAAACCATAAGGCATTTTGGCCCCGTTAATTTACAAGCAAGGAAACAGTAAATAGAAATAAGAGGGGTCAGGATTTATATTGACTGGCTGTGTTTCAGCAGGCATTAAGCTCCTACAATGTGCCAGGCACTGTTGTAGTAACTAGGGACACACGAGAAAGAAAAAGTTTAGGGGATTTTGGTTTTGTTCCCAGGCAGAAAGAACAGCAACGGGCAGAGACTTGAGCAGAAATAAAGAAGTGTCCTCTGGTTATTGTAGTCAGTACTACTTTTCTTCTGTTATTTTGTTTATACTGGGCTAAATAATACACTTTTAGTGTAGCTTTTAGCTACAATTCTTCAAGAGTGCCATTTTCCCTGTTAATAAAAAGCAAGCTTGCATCCATGTGAGTCCGAGCCAAAGTCCTGTCCTCCAGGCCTCCAGAGTATTCTCTCTCTAACAACTTCTATTTAATTATTCTTCTACCACATACTTTTAAAATGCACAGCTGAAGAACTGCAGGGTTTTTCTCAGCTGAATTCAGACCTGGACGGACACCTGCTTCAGGTTTCAGTTAACATTTGCTGAGTTTGTCCAGTGACATGTCAGCAAATAGGACTCTGCCCATTCTGGTTCACTTTCTTTCCCCTTTGGTTACTTGAAAGCCTGCGGTGGCTAAAGAGCAAGTGATTTGGGGGGAAGGAGGAAGGTTTAATTGTATTCCTTTGTGGGCAAAAAATCAAGCCACTTTCTAAATATAGACTTCCCTATGAATTTATATTTGGGGGTAAAGCTTACAGGATTATACTGAATTAAAATATAGTACTGAAACTAATGCTAATTAATGTTTTGGGGGATTGGCAGTTGATGGCTTCTAAATACTTTGAGACATTATCCTGAGATCCTATTCATTGCTCACTAATAGAAAAGCCTGAAGAGAAGATCCACCACAGACTAAGATGTTTTGGTTTGAACAGGGGCCAACTTCAGGTGTTTCAGGGATCAAGATAAATTCACATTCCCATAGCACTGGAGAGCTTTCCACAGCTTGAACTCTTGTCCGTCCTAATGCTTAGAGGAGATGACCTACCTTTCTATTTCACTAAGAAGATGGTGACCATCCAACATAATCTTCTTCTACACCTCTTGCTCCCTTCCTGCCCATTCCATGTCTCTCTTCCCCTTAATGGCCAAGCTCCTTGAAAACTTGTCCATAACCAATGCCTTAGTGCATGACTTGACAGGTAAAAAATACAAAAAATAAGCACGAGATATAGACCCCAAAACCCTAAGCCACAAAATATCCCCCGTGGCTGTGTGTCTGTTTGCTTTCCAAAGAGTAGGTTCTTCTTGTCCATGAAGAAGGTTCCTAACTACTCTGACCTTTTAAGTTACTGTCTAAATCCTATATATAGAAAAGAAACAAATGTTTGTAAGATCAAGCTGAAACAGAAAAAGGTAATGATGGAACAAAGAATACTTCTGCCATCCCTACAATGGTAAGTACGGATGGACAGTGATAACTAGGTATTCTGAAGTATGAAAAGAAATATAAAAAGTGAAGGATAAAGGTAGATACTGCCTTTTATATCTGACTGCTTCTTGCTTTGGGCATAATGGGCTTTGCTTTTTTTTTTCTTTTTCCTAACTTGAACAAGAGCTCAAAGGCACATGTGAGCTCTCCAATTCCCCCACCCCACAACCAGCTGTTAGGGTGATGGAGGAAAGTTAACTTCCTCCTTCCCTTCTCTTATCTCTCACCTGAAGTCAGTCTTGCAGGTAAGCCTAAGCTCTATGGGTTTATCTTGGTGGGGGGGGGGCCTCTTCTTTACTGATAACTGAGAAGCTCAGAAACTTTCTCATCCTGCCCAGTCAGTAACAGTAAGACACAGTAGCAATTCAGGTACAAAAGGACCCTGAGTAAGCACTCTGTACTGCTCTTTTCTTCCTTATACTCCTATACTTATACAACCTTTCCAGTCTTCTTACACCTTACTCCCCTTTACATACTCTGAGATCCAATGACATTAGCCTTGTTGCTGTTCCTCAAACATGACACTACGTATTCCAATTCCAGGCATCTTCATTGACTGAATACCAGGGATTCTTTACCTCTTCATCTCCACCTCCTGGCTTCCTTAAAGTCTCTGCTCAAATTCCACATTCTGTAAGAAACCTCTTCCCAGTCCTCAGTCTTAGTACCTTCCCTCTTAGATCATCTTCAATTTATCCTGTATATATCTTGTTTGTATGTAGTTATTTGCATGCAATTTCCCCTATTAACTAAGAGCTCCTAGAGAATAGGGATTGTTGTTTTGGCCACTCTTTGTATCCCCAGCACTCAGCATAGTTCTTGACACATAGTAGGCACCTCGTAAATACTTGCTGACTAGACTTAAATTCTTTTGAGGAAGGACTTTCCCTACAAGTTACAGTCTCTATTTCTGTGACCAGTGTTCCATCTCTTTATGTCTATGGCTTCACACCTTCTAATGAACCACAGTCTTGTTTTAGCTTTCTTCTCTGTATTTATATCTTCCCTGCTTGTCTGTGGTATGTATGTCACTTTTAGAAGTTCATCGTTGGATCCCATCCTCCACCCCCACCCCCATCATCTTCCCCTTCAGACTTCACATAGTGTTTTGGTATTACAGATGTACTGTAATTATTTGTATACGTGTCTTCTACTAGATGTGGTGGCTCTTGATGTTCTTATCTAAACTTTCTATCTCCTAAAAGACCTAACCCAGAACTTACAAACCATGGGGGCTTCCTAGTTGTTCCTTGAATGAAGGAAGAAAGGAGAGATGGGATAAATGAATGAATTAGTGTTTAATCTCCACAGTTGACAATTCTAGAGTTTCTGGGCTTGTGCTTTAGTTTGTTGTGCAACTTATAAGCCATAGGCCCAAGTATATCATTTGAACAAACATTTATTGAGGGCCTACTATTTGGAACCCATTGTAGGTGTTATTGAAAGAGATATAAGGTACAATTTCTCTATACTCAGAACTTACTGTCTCATTGAGAGGTGAGAGTTGGGATAAATCATGTTTGAAAGAGATCATCTTCTAGTCTGACCCAACTCACTAATACAAGATAAACGAGAACCATTTACTTTAAAGTTTTCCTTAAGGGGCGGCTAGGTGGCGCAGTGAGTAGAGCCTTGGCCCTGGAGTCAGAAGGACCTGAGTTCGGATCCAACCTCAGACACTTAATGCACACACAAACAAAAACCTAGCCGTGTGACCTTGGGCAAGTTACTTAATCCCAATTGCCCTCCAAAAAAAAAAAAGTTTTCCTTAGTAGTCCTTGTAGTAGGAATTGAAAAGGCAAAACTTAAAAGCTTGGAAGTTAAAAATATAATCAATTTCAAAGTAGATTAAAAGAGTGATTTCTTCATACTTCCAGTAAATTATTTCTGAAAATGATACTGAAGGATGAATATATATGTGTGTGCATATATACAGATATATACATATGTTTGTTTATATACCATATACATACACATATGTGTGTGTTTGTGTATAGGAAAGTTTGACAATCATTCTCCATGATGTTGACCCCCCAGAAGGGGTCATTTGTTGACGCCCCAGCTAAGCATGTCATTTAAAGATCTCTTACCTCTTTGAATCTCCCTCTTGTGGATTAACCCATAACTTTATTTTTCATGGACAATTAGAATTTGGGGGATTAGAAAGGACTTGAAGGATTCATTTAACTTAACAAAAAGAGAAACTGAGGTTCTGAGGCATTGAACAACATAGTGGCAGAGCCAGAACTAATCAGATCCAGTTTCCCGAATCTTCTGTTACACCACAAGATTTAAATCTCTCCTGTGACTATTCAGACGCATGTGTTCTTCCCTTCCACACTAGTGGCTATAGTAGACAGTACTGGGGCTAGTGCTCGCAGCTAGGTCCCCAGAGAATGAGAAATTGAGAAATCTCAGGTATTTTGTAGGCCTTCCATTTTCTGCTTCAGGGATGGTCTGTTGGAGTTAAGAGAGTTACCATGAAGTTAGGAGATGGTTTCCCCAGCTGTTGCTAAAACATGACATACAGTTAGTGTTTCCATATTACAAAGGCTTAATCCCTTACAATGGCTCACTTTCCTTTCTATGTTTTAAAATGATGGGATTCTATCCCCAGACACCAAGCATGTAGAAATCTTTTTACCTTTCTGGAAAGAAGATTATGGGCACATCACTATAAAATAATGTCACATCTGATACTATGCCTTTCTTGCAGTAGTAGAAAATTTTTTAAAGTAGTCACTGCCTTAGAAGAAAGAGCAAAAGTAGTAGTTGAAGGAGGCCTGAGAAGTTCTGTGATTGACACTGTTTCTTCTACATATGTGTGTTTTATGGGGCCAGTAATTGAATTCAACTCATCTCTTGCCCTCACGAGCCACAGTCATGCCTAGGAACATGAGACCTGTGCCCTAGATCAACAAGGATAGCCCAGGAACTCATTTTCAACCACACTCAGGCTCTCATTCACTTTGCTTCATTAGTACCAGTCCCACCCCCTGCTCCCTAACTTTTCCCTCAGCCCATACCTTTAGATTAGCCTGCTTCGTGTAATCGAAAACATTCAGGCCAAAATTGTCGCGTGTTTAAGAATCGTAAAGTGGAAAGGGAAGTGCATCATTTATTATAACACTGTGTATGCTAATGAAAAACATGCCTGGTTCTGGAAGTTGGTAAGGAGTCCTGCTCCAGAAAGTTTCCATTCTGAAGAGGGCCTTGGGGCCCCAGGCCTTAGGTTTGTGGCTAAGGAGGCTCTATAGTAAATGGATATAAAAATAACTTCTCTGTAAACATTCAGCTTCTGTTTTGTGATTGTTTTGCAAGGATAAAGTTATAGGGGGTGGGAAGTATGTGGGTGTGTTGGCTTTATGCTTTTTTTGTATCTCTCTTTTCCATCACAGAAATTGTAGGGATAATCTACATGAATTGTAGGGTTAACCAGAGGATTTTTTTTAACTCAAAGGTTAATTGTTATACCAGTTATTAAACCCCTTTGATTATTGTATCACAAAGGAAACTTGTGGGGAATAAAGGAGACAAATGAATGTGCAGTGGCGTCTGTGGGCATTAAACATTTTACTAGCCCCTGGTTACTCTTTTAAAAATTTCAAAGGTCTTGAAAAATATGTCACTCATCCTGGAAAGCCATCTCAGTGAGGGTAGAAACTGGATTTGTCCAGTCTTCTCTTGGGGTAATGAGGAGGGTGGGGACTAGGAGATTGACACCTTGGGGAGGTGGCAGGACAGCCAGCTTCATGCCTCTCTCTCAAAAATACAGCATAGATGTGTTTTTTATTATTTGTCTTCTTGTGACAAACACATTTACCAGAACTCATTCCTTGTAAGTAGAATTCCTCATGTTTCCAAGTTATTATTCAGAGGTCAGGGTTCTTGGAGAAAAGATTACCTGTAACCCATCTCAGAAGAACAAAGATGTTTGCTGAGAGAGAATTTGAGTAAGCAGAGCAGTTGTCTTGAAGAATGGTATTGAGAGATCAAAGTCCTTTAGAAGTTAGCCCATCCCTTGCAATTTAAATATTTGACATGAGCTAACATGGAAGGTCATGGGGTGGGTTTAATCAAAAGAGCGCCACATTTGTAGTAAAGAAACTTGGTTGAGTCCATCCCCTGCCACTCACTCCTTGTAGGCATCTAGGTGGTATACTGGGCTTAGAGTAAAGAAGAAATTCAAATCTGGCCCCAGACACCTGCTAGCTAGGTGTCCTTGGGCAAGTTGCTTAACCTTCACCTACCTCAGTTGCCTCAACTTTAAAATAGGGATAATAAGAGCACTTACCTTCCGGGGTTGTTGTGAGGATCAAATGAGATTATATTTGCAAAGTGCTTGGCACATAGTAGGTATTGACTAAGTGCTTATTCCATTCCCCAACCCCTTCCTCATGTGGCCTTGGCCAAAACACTTCTGAACCTCAGTTTCCTCATCTGTAAAATGAGAGAGTTGGACTTGATGCCGTGCATCTAAATCTCAGGTGCTGTGGTCTTATTAGACCTGTGTATGACTATGGCTATTTGAGGTTTATTCTGTCTGATCATATTAAACAATGACTGTGATAAGACTGCTCTCTTTGACTGTTACCTAGGTGATGACTGGGATAAGACATATTGACCATAGCTTCCCTCCCCCTACCCCCATCGGAGCTGCCAGGCAGACAAGCTCCCCTGTTGCCACACTGCTGTGTCAAAGCTGCAGGTTCTACCAGAGGACCCAAAGGAAATGGCCACAGAGCAGGATTTCAGACCTCTTTCCCACTCCATAGAAAACGTCCTTGAAAATATTACAAAAGTACAACCTGCAAGTCAGGTTATTCAAATGTGGGTGGCATTGTAACAGGTTCTTGTGGGCATTTGTAAGTACTGGTGTTTTTTGTTCCTAATGTCTTTTTGAGCTGACACCATTTCTGGAGTCCTGAAAATATGATGCCTGGGCACTATAAAAGTGAGAGATAAGGAGCTATTTTCAGGGGCCTGGGCTTGTTTGGGTGTTAAGTGTAAACTTCAGTGAATTTAGTTCCATTTAAAAATTGCAAGCACATTAGCAAATAGTTACCAAAGAATTCTCTAACGTACCCTACTAATTTTGCTTATATCCTATTTTAGGGTTAGATGGCTGATATTTGTGTTTTATTTTGTTTTGAAGTTCTCTGGATCCTCAAGCACATTGATATTCTGTTGGAAACATGGCCCTGCCAGTGTAGTACAATATGTCTTAGAACGCTTCTGTCCAATCTTTTTCTTCTCCTTCTAGTCCCCATAGAACTGTTAGCCTAAAACTATATTCATTTCTTCCCAAGACCTAGTTCCCTCCCCTACCTCCAATAACATACACACACACACACACACACACACACACACACTACCTTCATGAGCCCTAAAATATAATTAATGACTTTTATTACTTCTTTTAAGTGACCAGTCTACTAGAAAGAGTGCTAGATCTGTAAGCAAGAAATCCGAGTTCAAATCCTACCTTAGACAATCTTTAGCTGTGTAAATAAATACAAACTTAACCCTATGGAACTTCAGTTTTCTCATCTGCAAAATAGGAATAATAATACTTATTCTCCTATTTTTCAGGATTGTTGTGGAATGAAAGAGCCTTATAAACCTTAAAGTGTGAGATTCAGTTCACCCCAACAAGTGTTTTTTAAGTGCCTAAAATTGAGAAGGTGCTGTGCTAGATGCTATAAGTTGTAAAGATTAAACAACAAAAAAGTCCTTGTACAAATAAGCTTAAAAAAAAAATTCAACTGAGGATTAAGAAAGCTCCAGTGTGAGGCATAAGAATGCTTCTCCTGGGTAGTGAGTGGTTGATGAGCTTAGTCTTAGAGAAAGTTAGAAATTGTAAGGGAGTGGTGGTAAAGAGAGAAGGCATTTCAGGCCTTTCAGACAGCCAGTGCTAGACTCTAGAATAATGTAGAAGCAGCATAATGTAAAATATACCTGGGACAGTAACATAGAGCCAGGTTTAAAGGGTTTTCAATGCCAAACTAAGGAGTTTGTATTTTATCTTATAAACATTGGGGAACCCTGAAGATTCTTGGCATGATTAGACAGTAGCTTTAGGGAAATTATGATTCGTTACAGTTTAGCTGGTTCCTGGTAGGAATTAGCTTCCTTACTGGGCTCCATGTGGTGCTTGGCAAGTGTTGTGTCCGCCTAGTGTAGGGATTCAAGGAACAATAGAAAGAGGTCATCGTGTCTTCGGTGAAGAGATTTGCCAGTGATGAAAATTGCTTTGATTGTACAAGCACTAGTATTATAGGATCCCAACATTAGAGTGGTCATTTAATCAACCCCCCTCATTTTACAGAGGGAGAAAATGAGACTCAGGGAGATCAGGTAACTTGCTCAAAGTCACCTAAATAGTAAATAGCAGAGCCAGCATTCATTTTAGACTCCTTGACTCCTGATCCTTTTTACTCCACTCTATATCCCACAGGCAACCTTCTAGATACAGTGACTTGTAATGAATGACCAGTCTGACTCCCCACTTATTTCCCTAGCTATAGGCCCCTCAGCTGACCTGTGTAAGTTCTGTCCCAGGTGAAGATACCAAACTTAGGGGCGGCTAGGTGGCACAGTGAGTAAGAGTGCCGGCCCCGGAGTTGGGATGACCCGGGATTGGATCCAGCCTCAGAAAATGAGCACCCACACATAAATAATGACTGGCCATGTAACCTTGAGCAAGTTACTTAACCTCAATTGCTTTAAAAAAAAAAAAAGATACCAAACTTAGCTCCTACCAAAGGGAAGCAGAAAGAACAGCCCTGTATCTATAGCTTCATTGGCTCAGCATCAGGTCAGCCTTGATTTTTGGTGCACTCTGATTTTGTGTTGAGGTTGCCCTTTTCAACGTGTCCAAGGCTCCCCCCTTATACCCTGGGGTTCTGGTCACTAGGTACCTGTTTTGTTCTTCCTTTCCTGATTCCCTGCCTTGCAGTTTGAGTGACTCTTGACAGGCCTTTCACCTACTGGAAATTTGCCATTGAAACTCACTTTTATCTGGGTTCTTACTATGTGCTGTTAGACTCTCCGGATGCCATTCATGCCCCTCTGATTAGGACACCTACCTGCTATTAACCACCTGTGTTTTTCTTTTTTTTCGCCTTTCTGTCCACCTGTTCTCAAATGCTCCTAACATTGTATCTACCTGTCTTGTTATCACCCAGTGCAAGTAAATCTCCATATTACCTGTCACTTTCCCTCTAACCTCACCACCTGCCTACTTTCTGGATAAATCTAAATAGTTTAAGGTCCCCAGATGTTCCAAGGCTGGCCTGTCCTGCTGCTCAGCAGGTCTTAATAGTGACTAATTTTCTTGGTCATCAAGTTCCTTCATTTACATAGTACCATGGACTCCCACTTATCCAGAATCTAAACAACTGGAAAGTTCTTACTGAGATTTTTTTTTAAGTATATACAATGTTAATAGTCTAGTCCTGTTCCAAAGGTACCACTTCAGGATCCCAGTGTGCTTCCTCAATCACTATCTCCTCTTTCCTCCCCTCAAATAGTCTTCCATGTAATTTCAGTCTGGGTTATACTTTGCTGTAGTCTATTTTTTAAATTAGTAATCTACATATGCTGCATCTAATTAATTACAGTAGAATGTGCTCTCCCAGTCATTCCAAATAAATAGTTGACAATACCTAGTGAAATCACCTCACTAGTTGTGAAAATATTTTGAGTGTTAGAAACTCCTCAATTCGAAGTCCTGGTTCCAAGTTCTGTTACATCTTCCTTTGGGGTAGGTCTCATTTCTATCCCTTGATAGTAGTAGAAAGAAAGCCTTTTTCCTCTGGCTGCCTCCTTACTTTATCAAGTGTCCAAGAACCTAATTGATGGGTTGACAAACTAGACCTTTTATGAGATGTCATGACACACTCAATTTCCTTGTCCAGTATTAAGGCCCATTAGTCCACTTCAGATTTGAGCTGTGCTGCAGTAAATTAAGTCCTTACACTTGTGTAATTCAGAGCAGCTGTGTCAAAGCTCTAGTTAGCTTGAGGAAGAGAATAAGGGCCTGTGTGTGTGTCTGTGTCTGTGTGTGAGTGTGTGTCTGTATGTGTGAATTCTAATGGTTTTTTTTTCATCACTCATACTTTTTGTTAGGCGGAGATTATCTAAAACCTTCATCTAAAAGTAGTATTCACCAGACTCCTTCCTTCAAATATCTAACAAGATTGCCTCAGGAGAATTGTTTCAAAGGTTGCCTTTTCTCCCTTTTTATTGATTAATTGTGTGGAAGGTTAGAAAGAAGGGGTTCCTTGTTAAAATTCAGGTATTTCTTATGTGTTTACCAAGTTGAATACAAATGAAAGACTCCTACTCCTGTGTTTTATCCAAATCATCATGGAATTGCTGCCATTTCCACAAATAATTAGCAGTTAGCTGATCAGTGTACCCAAGTAGGCGTGTACACACACACACACACACACACACACACACACACCCAGTCCTTGGATCTTAGGAATATGAGAACAATACGTGGATGTCCATAGTTCAAACAGACCTAAAAAACAATGTACTACATGTTTCTTTGTTTCAGAGTGTTTGTGGGGAAAATAAACAGTATAAAGAAGAAAGAGGAATGTAAGATCCTCGTGATCCTGTGACCCTTGTGCTCAGTGCCACCCCACTTTTCACCCTTTACCCTGTGTGTGGGATCTCTCCTATATCATACCCAATATCCTCACCCTCTAAGTTCATATTCTCTCTCCCTTTCCCCCCCTCCATTCCTCTCTCCATCTCCCTCACTCTCTCACCTTCCCTTACTCTCTCCCTCTTGAAACCTACTGTCATGGAATAATCTGAAACTGAGTCACACTGCCATAGAAATGATAGATTGCAGAGTAAAGTGTTATTACTCCCAAGGGCATTTTTGTTAAGCCAAAGGAATGAGACTAACTGGAATTTCTGGCATCAGACAGTAGGTGAGGGAAGCTTTTGGGGGGTTGGTGGGAACTTTGAAGTACTCCTTACCATCATGCTGTGTTGGTGCCTGCCAACCCTGCCTATTGTACAAGGTTGACCCTACCTCCTCACCTCTA
The DNA here is from genome assembly GCA_011680675.1 of Gymnobelideus leadbeateri. Lineage (NCBI taxonomy): Eukaryota > Metazoa > Chordata > Mammalia > Diprotodontia > Petauridae > Gymnobelideus > Gymnobelideus leadbeateri. Next base: position 1,097,817 of record WOXC01008725.1, on the reverse strand, counting down.
AAGGTAGCTCAATTTAATGGCAGGTTCTAAGGTGAGCTCTTGGGTCAGAAACACTCCATCCATCAGGGTGGGGCCTCCACATTAAAGACTGGCCACATTCCCAGGATATCAGGCCACTGGGCAGAGTTTCCAGGAATGGCAGGTCACTGCAACTTTCCCCATACTTGGGGAAAGTGCATGTTCCCCCATGGGCACATACCCAAATGCCCTGAGGTATTCTGTTAACCTCAGTCTAACCCTGCACACAAATAGGCCTGAGTTGACTCACTTCTAGAGAAATAGAAGCCCTGGTACCCTGGATCCTGATTCACACTCAGAGAGTACACAGACTCTGTGGCTAAGTTTATTCAGAGCTAGAATTCAAAGACAGAGAGGCAGAGTCATTCCAGCCCAGAGAATTGTTCTTTCCACCAGACATAGTGTATCCTCTGGAGTAGAGGGAACTATAAGACAACTGGCTGGTTCCAGTCATCTTGTGCCCTGCCCAGCTGTGATGCCCTGTGTCTCAAGTTTGTGTCTATAGCACTATCAGAGACATGCTTCCTTGGCTCAATCTGTGACTTGACTGTCATCTTCAGCTTTCTTTGGAGAATAACCAAGAACCAAGCTCTATTTGCATAACCTTTGCAGCCAACTTAATCTGTTAGGCAAAGTATGGATATAAATGGTTTGTTTTTTGGTTTTTTTTTTTTTAACTTGTCCCTTGTGATTTGGGCCTAGTTCTTTGATAGGAGAAAGGAAAATTCTTTCCTTGGGTGGTCAACATAGTTCTCCTAAAAGACTGGGTTTTAGTATTGGTTTATTGGTTCAAAGGATCAGAATTTTGAACTAAGATTTTGTCTAAACAGCCACAGAAGTTCTCGATATCTAGCATTGATACCATTTGTTAAAAGATAACAGTATTACTATACTATCAGCATTTTTATCACCATTTGTAATATTGTGTCTGTGGATAACAAGCAAATGATTTAACAGAAACTTTGGAAATAAAGCTAATTTGTAAACTGAGGACTGTCTGTATTAACACACATCCCTTGTGTCATGTAACTAGGCCGACCCTTTACCAAGCAATCTGAAAGTGTTTTCTTCCTGCCTCTGCCAACTTCAGTCCTCCTGCCTAAAATGGGTTGTGTTTTTTTTTTTCCTGTTGCCCTGGATTTTTTTTTTTTAATGATTTAAGTGTCCTCAAGCCTATTGACACCTTATTGGGCAGGAATACTCACATGACTATTTCAGTGATAATACCACAGTAAAATTAAGCTTCGGGGTGTCACAGGTACTCCGATGTCTGAGGCCGTGGGGAGGCATTTGCTTCATTGTAACAGGTCTCGGTGTGATCACACTTCCGCACATCCTGGACAAAGTATTTGCTGTCTAGAGTATGACTCTGTGGCTGGCTAACTCTTAAGTTAGACAGTAAGTTATTTGTGTAATTGGATGTAAACAAATTAGCAGCCATTATGTGGCAGCAGCATTCTACTTCTGTCCAGGGTTGGCTTGGGGGCCAATTAATCAGCAGTGGCATGAAAAGCAGACGGGTGTGTTGGCAAGGAGACCAGAGTTTTCCTGTCTTTGAATACTCTCCTGGGATCTTTCACTTCTACGTGAACAGCTGTCCAGAACTGGCAGATTGGACTTGATCTAACATCACACCCTTTCTTCAGCAGAACTTCCCATAGTTGCACTCTGTCATCTACCCCATCTCCTTTTTCCTTCCCTTCAGGTGCTCCCCCACTCCTATTCCCCCATGCTAAAGCACAAGGAAACTGTTCCATCTTAGTTAATACCACCAGCCACCCCCCCAATATAACACCCACTCCTTCCCCTACATATCTCCTGACACTATTCTTCCCCAATTTCTGTTCTGAAATCATATTTTTTAAAAGATGAAATTGTTTCCATGCTTGCAGCAAAGCAGGATTTTTACTGTATTTGCAAGAGCCTTTTGAAATGTCCCTAGCTTTCTACAAAGAGCAGGACTGATTATTTAATGGAAGTTCATTTTGATAACTGTATTGCAGCGTAATTGGTTTCCTTTGTAATTCTACGCATTTCATTTGAGAAATTCAAAAATCTTATTTTGAGAGGGGATCCATAGGCTTCACCAAACTGCCAAAGGGGCCTGTGACACATGAAAAGGTGAAGAACCCCTGATTGACCAAAACATCACTGTATACTCCTGTTTTGTAAGAGCAAGTTCTCAGTTATGCAGCTTGATTAGGGGACTTGAGTCTTCTGGTTAAGAAGGTATATGTATAAGGTGAATAAACCATAGGATTTAGAGCTGGACAGGACATCAGAAGCCCTCTAGTCAGCTCCCCTCATTTTACAGCTAAGGAAACTGAAGTCCCAGAGAGATTCAGTGACTTGCCCAAGAGCACACAGTACTAGCTGACAGGACTGAAATTTTAATAGGACACCTGATCCCAAATACAGTAATTTTTCCACTTGTACATTAGAATACAATAAAATAAACTTCAAACTTAGCACTAAAGTTACAAATATAATTCTCCTTTGATGACTCAGATGGAACTTGACTATCTTTGTGTTTTAGGGTCTTCATCAGAAATATCAATTACCCGTTGGTCGTAGAAATAAGATAGAATCCTACATAAACCAGTTTTTGCCTTATTATTCACCTTTTGCCTAGTTGCAAAGGTGTCTTTTGTCACCAAAACTTGGGCACTTGATTCACTCAACAAAAGTTGCATACACTAATTAGACTTAAAATAATTCTTTCTCTGTCCTGTTCTCCCTTCCTCCTTATACTCTCACCTGGCAGCCTCCAAACAACAGATTCCCATGGTTAGTGTTATTGGGATTTTTTAATCCTTTTAATGCTCCCAAATGATCACCATTTTTGTCCACAGCTGAATCACATTTAAAATATGAAATATTTGGAGAGTTAGATTTGCACACCCTCACACTGAATGTGAATACCCCATACTACTCTTTGTAGCCCTGGGGATACAAAGAAAGGCAAAGGCATGGTTGGTGCCCTCAGTTAGCTCACATTTTAATGGGGGAAACAGCATGTTGGCATTTGCTGGGGTCCTTACTGGATTTCTGCTTCACTGTTTCCCTCTGTCTCTTTTCTAGCCAGTGTGTGTAAGCAGAAATGGCTCAGAATAAATGCTCCCCCCTCCCCCTTAGGCTGAAATCCCCTGGGCATTAGTTATCCTTAGTTGCCTTCATTGTCAAACACAAAGGCCAGTATTTGAGTAAACCTACAAAGACTGATCTCATCATATAGCTGGAAGGAGATGGGGACAAAATGAAGCAAGGCCAGAGAGATTTTCTAATCAGGATGAAGGACCAGAAAGATGGTGATTTCACTCTTTCTTCGTAATAGAAAAACATCTGATAGGTCAGCTTCATATGGCTGAGGAGCAGTGTTTCCTGAGGGAGGAGATAGAAGCCTTTTCCCTGGAGTGGCTTGACAGGAGTGACTCTGCCAGCATTTGTGGAGTGCTCACAATGTAATCAGCACCACAGGGGAGATATGACAGAAAGTCAAGCCAATGTAAAATATGGGCCAAAGACTCATTGCATCAAGATATACCATGGCCTGTTCTCTGTCTGCCTCAAGGTCATTCTATTCTCCAAGAGTTCAGAACTGGGTTTGAAGTTTCTCTACCCCAACCAGGCCCTGTACTTGGGGTTTTAAGTTTCCATGTCAATGTCTCCTCCAGTATCATTACTTCCAAGTTAATTAGCCTCCTCAACTCCCATAATTGGCATCTTCACTGCCACCCACTGCTCATGCCCTTGATCTCATCATTTGCCTCTAGTGTGCCTTCTTCATGTCCAGTATTCCTCTATTGGACCATACCCTCTTATCCATCTTTCTCCCATCTTTCTCTATGCTTCAGTTCCAGTCTTCAATTCAACCTTCAATCACTCCACTCTCCCTCTCATCATCCACACCCTAGTCTGGTCTTACTTTTTTTCAATTTTTTTTTTCAAAATTTTGACCTTATAGTTAACCAGTTCTCCTTCGCTCCGTGTTCTGCCCTTAATTCCCTGTCTCCAGTCATCCCTTTCTAAATCCCAGCTCTGAGTTAATGCTGCAGTCTGCCTTCACTTCCATATACATGCTGCTGAACCACAGTGCCAAATGTCTTGCCATCGTTCTGAGTACACTCAGTGTGTTCTGTATTCTCAAATGGGCTCTCATTGTTCCACTCTTCATTGGTTGATGCAACATTATTCCCCTTGGCATCTGAGCTTAGCAAACTCTTCTCTCCTCAAACTCTCCCCTCGCCCTTCTGTCTTAGCAAAGGACTTTACCAAGCACTTCACTGAAAAACCGGAGACTCTCCATTGCAAGCTCTCTTTTCTCCTCCAGCTGTAACCTCTCCTTCAGTGTCTTCCTCCACAATCTTTCTGCTTTGCTTTAATTTTCCAGGAAGAGGTATCTCTTCCTTCTCCTTCTGGACACCAACCCCTGTGGGTGGGTCCCAATTCCATGCCCTCACACTTTCCCCAAGAGCTTGGCTCTTTTCTCTCTCCCTGGCTTTTTAGTCTCTCCTTAGCCCCTGGGTTCTTCCCTGCTACTTCCTCAGCATGCCAAGATCTTCTCTATCTAGCCTCTTTCCTTTGCTGCCTCCACTTTCTCACCTCCTGCCCTTTTCCCAGCCCCTGAAGTCTGGCTTCTGATTTCATCACTCAACTACTCTTTCCAATGATCTGTTAATTGCCAGATCTGAGGGCCTTTATCAGTCTTTTATCCTTCTTGACCTCTGGTGCATTTGACTTGATAGATCACCCCCTTTTCCTAGGCCCTCTTTTCTCCCTGGCCTTTGTGACACTACTCTGTTAGGATTCTCTTCCTCTTTATCAGTTCTTTCCTTCTTAGTTTCCTGGATAATACTTGTCTCACCTCCTATGTGAAGATATATCCCAGGACTCCATCCTAGGTCTTCTTTCTTTCTATACTCTCTTGGTAATTTCCTTAGCTCTCTTGGACTGAGCTATTTGCTTCTATCCATATGACTCCCTCTATCTGTCCATCTTTCTATCTGTATGTGTTCAACCCCAGTCTCTTTTCTACACCTAACTCCTACATTTACCAACTGGTGAAAGGTCACACCAGTTGCATATCATTATCTGCATGTTCCATAGACATCTCAAACACAAACATGTCCAAAACAGAAATGTTTATCATACTATATCGCTCGACCTTTCTCTCTTCCTAACTTTCTTATTTATGTGCCTTCTAGTCACCCAGGTTCACAGCCATGGATTCATCCTCTTCCTCACCTCTCCTTTTCAGGCGGTCACTGTCATGCCCACTCCTTCATTAGTTCCCTTTTCTCCCCTCACACAGCCACCACCCCCTTCAACTTCTCATCTCTTCTTGCCCGGGCTGTTGCAATAATTTCCCTCACTGGTCCCTCGGCTTCTACACCACCACCCCTACCCCCATCTCAAATCCTTTCTCTATAATAGCCACTAAATTGTTCTTTCTAAAGTTTGAGTCTGACCATGTCACACACCCCTGCTCAGGAAACTGGTGGTTCCCTCATATCTCTAGGATAAAAGAGAAATTCCTCTTGACTTTTAAAGACTTCACAATCTGGCTCCAGGTTTCTTTCCCAGGCTTATTGTGTATTACTCCCCTTCACAGAGTCCAGCTAACATGACCTTCTTTCTCTTCTCCATATACAGCATTGCATCTCCTGCCTCAGCCTTTTGCATAGACTGTCCCATGCCTGGAATGCACTGTCTCTTCATCTTCTCCTCACAGAAACCTTATCTTCCTGATAGTGCTGCTTCCTATAGAAAACCTATCCTAAGTCACTTCTTTTCCAAGTTTAACTTCCTTCAACAAATTGTATTTAATTTTCTGTGGATGCATGATTTTTCACCAACCAAATACAAGCTCCCTGAAGGTAAGGACCGCTTCATTTTTGTCTTTGTGCTCCTTAGCTAGGGCTTGGTACTTAGCAGGCACTTAATAAATGTTCGGTCCATGAATTTGAAGGAAACTTAGAAGAGTAACCAAGCCTCAGGTGCAGATTGACCACCTTCAAACCCAGCCAGACAGAACACAGAGTCTCAGTGGTGTGATTCTTTATGCTGCTCAGAGAACAGCGTGACCTTGGTCAGCTCGAGGTCCTTTGAGTTTTAACTTGAAGAGATGAATGGATGACTTAGAGGAATAAAGTGTGCTTGGCCAGACTCTTAGAGGTGACTGGAAAGGGGCCACACCTCTTCCCAACACACCAGCTTCTGACAGGCTCCCTATGTCAGCTTTAGTCCCTGTGGTTATTCATTTATCACTTTTTACTAGATGGTTTATGAGTGCCTCACTTAAAAAAAAAAAAGACACCACTTGTTTGGTCCCTTAGGGAACATGTGTTTTAAAAAGGAAAAGAAAAGCAAGACAGCAGGGCCTGGGAGCACAGAGAGATACCTTGAAGGTATTTTGATAGAGGGGTGGCTCCTTTGGTGTTGCACAATTACCTGTGGTCCAGGTAGGGCAAAGCTAAAGGACTGGTGTCCTGGCATGTGGGGGATTGTCTCACTGGCAGGGGTAAAGATTCTTTGCTCTTGCAATGCTTTGACAAGGATTAGCTTCCCTAACAGTGGGCCCAGATTCAGGATGTGATCTGGGGAAGGTGGGAATGTAATGCCAAAAAAATAAAAAGGAGCATCTCTAGGCCTTTGGTTTTTCTCTTGTCTTTTTGGATTCTGTCTCTAGGGAAAGAAACACTACAGATTGTCTCTGTATATTCCTTTCTTGTCAAGTCATTTTGAAACTCACCACTCTGTATAAAATGGCCCTTGTTCCTCTATTTCAGAATTTAAGCATAAAAAGAGAAGCTGAAGTAAAAATAATCAGATTCTTGTCCTCACTGATAATGTCTGTTCACAAGAGGAAACAAGGCAGAGCCAGGAGTTGATACAACATATGTACTGTAAGAGCAATAACAGAATCACCTATTTGTATTTGAGACATTCTAGCCACCACTGGTTGCCCTTTGGTTCAGCCAAGCCAAAAGGCTTTTTGGTTTTGTTCTGTTCCGTTGGTGTTATTTCAGTAACTCAGTTGGTACCATTAATGCTCTGATTAGAACTGACAGCCCTGAAATGCAGAGGTCAGTGCACTGAACCACCATAAATGAAGTGAAATCGTGTGTGTGTGTGTGTGTGTGTGTGTGTGTGTGTGTGTGTGTGTGTGTGTGTTGAGAGAGAGAGAATCTAATGGGGGGAATTTTAATTTAGTTCTAAATTTCATTTGTTCTTATCACTGGCTTTACAATGTGGTTTCAATAAAGTAATTTCCCCCTGCATCATAAATGATTACTTTGCTATTCCTGGCCATTTTGTCTATCTGTTGTTGTCTTTAAGGTGATAGGAACAAAGGACAAGATTGTACCCAAGTTTATACACTATCTAGAGAGGGGGCACCTAGGTGACGCAATGAATGCAACACCAGCCCTGGAGTCAGGAGGATCTGAGTTCAAATCTGCCTCAGACACTTAACACTAGCCGTGTTACCTTGGGCAAGTTACCTAACCCCAATTGCCCTGCCCTCCCCGCTCCAAAAAAAGAAAAATAAAAGAATCACCCTGTGGAGCATAGAAGTCGTGAACATTGTTTATCTTTATATTCCCAGCAGGCCTAGCACGTAGTAGGTGCCTAATAAATTTTTTATGGAATTAAATTGAAGGATTCTCTCAAATATGTTTCTGGTATAAACCATTTGACTGCCAAGATAATTGTGTTTCTGATGACAGATGAATTGTATAACACCAGGATCCACTAAGAAGAAGGTGTGTCCCCATTATTGATTCAGACTTCAGCTGCCAAGATATATAGGAGAAATAATTCATGAAATAGTAAATAGGATCTGCCCCCTTTTCCTTTTGAAGTCCATACCAAGTAAATTTGTTCTCCTGGCACATTGAAGAACAGTCTGGACCCGCAAAACCATCCCTTCAGGATTGCTAGGGGACCTACAAGTAGAGTTAGTTTCTGTAAACTGAGACCATTTCCTGAGTGGTCATTCTCCCTTCACATGTCGTGTACATCTTGTGTAACAGTGTCAGTTTGATTCTGAATTTCTGTTGAGGGGATTCATTGTCTACAATCTGGTGGAATATAATCATTACTTAGAACTTGTAAGCATGCATGTAGACTGTATACATTGGAACCGTAACAATCTGCTCTTCCAGTCCAGGCCATGAAGGGGCCTGAGAATGAAATCGTTTTGTTACCCAGATAACTAAACCTCTCTGTAGGAAGTTGGAGTTTGGCCCGCCTTGTTCTGCATCCTGAATCACATTTACAGAATACTTTTTTTGGGGAGGGGGGAATAAGGGAGGTTGGCCTTGTGCCTTCTTTGATATAGGGAACTCCTGATAAGGAAATTCAACCAATACTGATCAGTATATATCACTAATTCCTTGCCCTTGAAGATTAATTTGAATGTATCTTGCATATGCCTATTTTCTTCCCCATTAATATATAAATTCCTTGGAGGCTGGAGCTATTTCTATTTTTTCTTTCTACCTCCAATATTATCCACAGTTCCTAGCATACAGTAAGCACTTAATAAGTGCTTATTGATTGATTCATTGCTGTGGAATTTGTAGTCTTACATGCATCTTTTAAACAGTGCTGAGAAGTTGTGACCTGCAGAGAGTCACACCGGTTAGGAGCAAGACATGGTCCTGGGTCTTCCTGACTCTCTGCCCACTATACTATGGGTTTGTAGAGCTCTTTGCTCTGGGTAAACCTGTGAGATAGGATCTCAGCTATCCTCTAGGTCATTTATTCCAAATCTCATTTGTACAGAAAGAAAATGAGGCCTGGAGGTTGTCCAGGTAGTTCAGTGATAGAGGTGAGACTTTACCCCTTTCTTACAAAACAACAACAAGGTGAATTAAGGAGCATGAGAACATTCATAACTGGGTGGGGGGAGAGGAGGTAGAAAGCAGGAAAGTGTAGATGGGGTCAGTAGTCAGCTGAGTCTTGATGGAAAGAAAGGATTTGGAGGAGCAAAGATGGATTACCTTCTAGGCAGAAGCAACATCATTGACTTCAGGCAATTGTCATTAGGCCAGCAGGGATAGAATGTAGAGAAGAAAGAGAAAGCCATTCTTCTTTTATAGATTTTTCTAAGGTTATTTAGCTGGGTTAAGAGGAAGCCAGAACATTAACACAAGGTTAGAGTTCAGGTCCCTTGAATCTTTGGTCAGTGCTCTTTCCCCTACTGACTTTCCTCTGACTTTCTTTTCTGTAGATAAAGAATAAGAGAGAAAGGACTGTATGATAGGTTCCTAAGCTATAGCAGAGCAGAACCCAGAGGAGCAAATTTATCTGTGTCATTGTGACATCACTGCCCGTCCATCCCTGAAAGTGGGGTGGCTTGGGGGGAGTGGCTTTGTGTGAGACCCTTATCCTTTGCAATATCTACTGATGTCATGGGGAAGAGCCACACTGCATTGAGGAAATGCTTTTTCCCCTAGGACTACCACTTGGTACCAAAATGACCATCGTGTTTTTATGCCAATTGAATACAAAACCTGATTGAGACTTCTAGATTGGATCTCTAGGAAAGTATATTTAGAAAATCTTTTCATTATTAAGAGAGATGTTTTCTTTGCAAGGAAAAAGTGTTAGCTATTTCCTCTGTTGTGTATATACCATAGGCAATCTTTCATTTATTTTAAACCCTATATCATCATTTCAGGCCTGTGTCTGTTGAATAGGACATCTTAGCAGGTTTGTAATTTGTTCCTAGAACATAAAGAATCAGATTCTTTCATTAAAATGACTAAATCAGCAATGCAAACCCAGAAGCTGCTGTCAGCTAATTTCTTGTAAGTTGCTGAGAAGAAATTTTCTATTTTCTAAATGTTAATTCCTGACTCATTTGCAACTTTTTATACTTAGTATTCGCCTCAGAGATGCTTATGCTGTCCATCAGCCTGCTAGATTTGAGTTTCTAGTTTGGGGGGAAAAAATGCAGCTTTCAATTCCTAGTTAGTCATACATTTCTGCAGATGAAATGATGGCAGATTAGAATTTTAATATTTAGGAAGGAAATAGCCTTGGCTGGCAAGCTGCAGAGCAGAACAAACCTTCTGTTAATACACAAGAGCTTTACTGTTTTCTTGAACTTTGCCTTCCAATCCAATTATCACTTGTGCCTAGAAATCATAACTGTGACATTTCCCGTTCAGCTATTTGACAATACAGAATGCAGAATGGCTTCTAGTTTGCAGTGTTGGCCCAAGAGTAATAATAATTTTCTTTTAATGCAGTGTATTATAAATCATTAGACAGTGTCCATATGCCTGAAATTGAATTAGGGAAGATGTGTTTTTCTACATGTGGATAAACAAAGCTGCTCCACAGAGGTATAGGCATGGAATGAATGATAGGGCCCCATTCCTTTCACACTTAACATGCTATGGGTGAAAACAGATTACAGGGGCCTTCCTGAATTGGGAAGCTAGAATCCTTCCTTCTCTTACCCTTATTGGTGATAAACATCTCCAAGTGCAGCCCCCTTTGACTGGAGTAGTGTCTATGGGTATAGACCCATAAGTCAATTCATATGAGTACTTAGTAATACTGTGAGAAGGAGGATATTTAGCTCCTGCTTTAGGAAGTTTATAGTCTTTTCATATGAGCCATGCCTGAAATGTTCTACTTTCTCCAACTTACTGTCAAATTCCCACCCATTCTTTAAAACTAACGCATCAAACTGGAGGCCTGCTGGCCTCTGGCAAAACTCCCCTGAACCAGATTAAAATGGAATTGGGAAATATTTAACAAAGTAAATAAAACTACAGTGCAACATAGATAATGTTAATCTGTAGGTTTCTAAATCAATAAGCAGCCTACCTGCTTCTGTTTGAGTTTGACATCACTGCTTTAAAAGAATTCTGATGCCATCTCCTCCATGAAGCCTTTTCTAATCTTCCCCTGAAGTAATTAATGACTTTCCCCTTGAGGCAGCTAAACGGATCAGTGAAGAGAATACTTGGGCCTGGAGTCAGAAAACCCAGGTAGAAATTCAGCCTCAGACACTTACTAGCTGTGGGCAAATTACTCAAACCTCTGCTTGCCTCAGTGTCCTCAGCTATAAAATAGAGAAATAATAGCATGCAGAGAAAGAGAGACACAGAGAGAGACAGAGACAGAGAGAGAGGAGAGAGAGACAGACAGGGAGAGAGAGAGACAGAGAGAGAGAGAGAGAGAGAGAGAGAGAGAGAGAGAGAGGAGAGAGAGAGAGAGAAGAGAGAGAGACACAGACAGAGAGAGAGAGGAGAGAGAGAAAGAGAGAGGGAGAAAGACAGAGAGAGAGAAAGAGGGGAGAGAGGGAGGGAGGGAGAGAGAGAAGGAGAGAGAGAGAGAGAGAGAGAGAGAGAGAGAGAGAGAGAGAGAGTGTGTGTGTGTGTGTGTGTGTGTGTGCCTCCTCTACAAGGTTGTTCTGAGGATCAAAAGAAAGAATATTTGTAAAGAATTTAGCATCATTCCTGGCACATAGTAGGTGATATATGAATACCTAATCCCTTTCCCCTACCTTCAGAGAGCACTTTGGTGCTGTCTCTAAAGCACCTAGCATATGATAATGAATAACTTAGCTATCTGTATCTGTCTCTGAAATGCCAGCTGGACCCTAAGCTCTATCATTGCAAGGACCAGTATCTTATTAGAATTATCTCTCCCTCAGTGACTAGCCCAGCTCTTTACATGTAACAGTTATTCAATAAATATTTATTGAATTAATTAATGAAAAAATTAAGAAAATCATATATAACAGTATGGAGTTAAATGACAGATTGTTTGACGTGGTACAGAACATCCAGTTGTGTATATCCCACGTGAGGGAGCAATGTCTAGCCCAAAGCCCAGCAAAGTGTTGACTATGTTTCTTGACAAAAGATATTCAGAACCTCCACATTATGTAATAAATGATGAAAAATGTTAAGATAAAATGTGGACATACTAGCTATATTACATATTAAGTCAAACTGATATTGTCTTGCTGATATCATCTGTCTTGGAAATGTCTTGTTATCATAAAAGACATGTTCCTGTTATTGAGATTTCTAAATCAAGTATGACAAGAAGCCCAAATCTGTCCCTTTACCCTCAGATTTTCTCATTATACTCTGATATTTCATCTTAGATTGTGAATGTTCTAAAACATAAATCATTTTAATGTCATAAACAAGCACAATCTTCCCTAACAAACCTGTCCTCCAAATTAACACTGCATTTGTGAAATAGCAGTAATTAATCCAGTTCTCCATATTAATAATTAATATCATTATAAAAATCATTGACTTTTTCAGCTGGTGATCCAACTCCCTCATTTTATAGACAGAATCCAGTACTTGAGAATAAACCAATTTGCCCAAACCTAGTTTCCCTAGGTCCTGGTCCCAGAGCTCTTTGTAGCCTAAGTGAAAACTCTGAATTTTCTACATGTTATATTGTGTTTAAGATGTGTAACATACTATAATTCCATCATGATGAACTGGTATTTAGAAAAACCTTAATGGCGACTATGATGGATAACTTGGGGAAAGTAAAAGTACTAGATCCAGCCTGCCCTCATGCAAAAGGAGTATTCTTTCCACGGCCTTTTTTTTTTTAAACTTAGAGCAGGGTTCCCCAGTAGGTCACTGAAGGACATAACCTCTGACTACTCAGCCCAGCATTGTGCCCAAAGGCCATGTGCAATGCTAACTTAAGATAACCATGATCCTCAGGAGGTGGGCACCAGCCTGTGCTTATTGGCATTACAGATGTCCTCACACTAGAGAGACATGACTGAAGTATGCTGTCATGTTCCCTTTGTTAATTTTCATCAGGGAATTGGGGGCTAGCCCGAAAGCCCTTGGTCTCTACTAGCAGACTTTGATTTCCTTGTTAATTATAACCCCTGCCATCAGCATCACCAAAATCATTGTGTTAAGATGTGTAGCTAAGATCCCCCAGCATCCCCAGGATGGCTGCTAACACAGGTTCTTAGATCTGCTTTTCTAAAGGAAAGCAACTCAAAATGGGTTAACAGTCTTGCTGTAATCAAACATATGTCATTTACCTAGTTCAGGGGAAAAAGTCAGCACCCCAAACTTCAGAGAATACAAACAAGTTACAAGTAGACAGAGAAACAGATCAGCAGACAGGCTTCCAACTGTCTGACCATTACATCCATACCTAGTTATAGTTACCAGAGGGAAGCACTGACATCTCGGTTTTCAAAGCCGGGGCGGGGGGGGGTGCTCAAGAGCTGCCCAGAGTCTCACAACTCTCCTCAAAGTGAGACCCAAAACAAAGCCTCACATCAGGATATGTATAGCCTTCTCCTGGCTCAAAGAATGTCACAACCCTCTTGGGCCACTGCCCAATCACACAGCACCAAGGTGTGGGCATTCCTGAAAACCAAGCCTCCCACCACAGGCTCCAGGTGACCACATTCAGCCTATTAGGGGGCAGAGTGTATTTTCAAATCAAGAAAGGTTCACAGCGTCACTTAAGCCTATCAAAGGGCCTAGGGGCAGGGAAGATCTTAAATTCCCATTCCCATAGCAAGAAAGAAAAACAATTGAGAATCCCTGAACTTAAAGGATTTCAAAGCAAATCTTTGACGAGGTCCTACCCAATGGAAAACTCTATGGTCATCGTTTTTTTCCATGTACTGTGAGATGTGTAAATGGTAGGTCAAGAATCAAAAGGGCAACTTCTTTGTGTTTAAGGACACACACACACACACACACACACACACACACACACACACACACACACACACACACACACACACACACACCCCTGAGTTTGCCTCTTCCAAACCTTATTTTTGCCTCTTCCAAACCTACTTCTTCATTTGGCCGCTCAGTTGAAACCAGGTGAGTTTTTCTGTCAGTAGAGCAGTAGAAATAGATTCAGGACATTTTTCATGATTGTAGGATCCTTCAAGTCTGTGTGACCAACTGTGGAGGTGGGACAAAAGATCCCTTTGTCCAGAATGCCATGGCATCAAATGGCAAATTTTATTTAAAGTACAAAATGGTTAATGTTTCTTTCCCCTTATCTCCCAAAGTGAACTTTCAGAAGCTAGTGAACAACTGGGCTTTTACTCTTTGGTTCAATTTAGTCACTTTGTTCTAAGACAGTGCTACAGATTTTAAGCAAGGCCTGATAGACAGGTGATGGGCTTTTGGGTTTCTGGCTGCTATTTGTCAGTGTTGGTATTTGCTTTGATCTTTTTATGTGACAAGGTGCTTAACTTTTTGCTGTGAGCTATAACACGTAGGAGTGATTCATCATGGTTGTTCCTCACTGGACCAGCAGTTCATTAACTCTACTTATTACATCTATTCTGGAAGGTCCATTTCATATTATGGGGAGATACTCTCATGTGTCCCTATAATTTTGATGATCTAGGGAAGGGATTCCCAACCTTTTTTACTCTCTATCCTCCTTGGCTTTTCAAGAAACCTTCTTATGCTGCTTATTCAACATAATAGGAAATTAATTTTAAGAGTTTAATGGTGGGGCGACTAGGTGGCGCAGTGAGTAGAGTGTCGGCCCTGGAGTCAGAAGGACCTGAGTTCGCATCCGGCCTCAGACACTTAACGCACACAAACAAAAAAAACCTAGCTGTGTGACCTTGGGCGAGTTATTTAACCCCAATTGCCCTCCAAAAAGAAAAAAAAAAGAGAGAGAGAGAGTTTAATGGACACATACACATAAGAAATACAGAGATTAATTTTTTTTTCTCTAACAGTACACCCAAAGTTTTGTAACCTCATTGACTGCAAGTCAGTTCAAAGTGTCTGGAATATTTCAATAGGATGATATAATTTTTTTTTTTGGAGGGCAGTTGGGGTTAAGTGACTTGCCCAAAGTCACACAGCTAGTAAGTGTTAAGTTTCTGATGCCAGATTTGATCTCAGGCCCTCCTGACTCCAGGGCTGGTACTCTATTCACTGTGCCACCTAGCTGTCCCTAGGATGATATGATTATTTACCAATTATCCTCTTGCCCCTTCACAAACTTGGGAATGAATATCTGAATCTGGGAACCCTTGCTGTAGGGCTAGTATCCCTTGTATTTGCCTTTCTTCTCTTCTGTCTAGATCTTTATGTGCTCTAGCTTCTCTGATATGCCCCAGTAGTCTTTCTTAACATCACAAATATTTCTTTATGTGTTTTCTTTAAGACCAGTCCACCCCCAAGTATTGCAAAATTATCATTTAGTGTTTATGTGAGTGCACATGAAGTTGGTTAAATGTAAATATAGATGTGTTTCATATATATGTGTGTCTATATGTATGTAGAAATGTATATATGTACTTAGTCTCAGCTTTGGGGTTTTTTTAAGCTAGGATTTTAAATATTTGGGTAGGGGGAGAACTTGACCTGTTTTTCCTTAGTTTTTCCTGAAATTTAGTGCCAGCTAGCAAAGAAACATAATAACTTGCTGTCACTATAATAACCAAAATGGGTTTTGTGGTCTGTTTAGGTGTTAATTACATCCAGACTTTGGTACTAATTTATGCAACATGGTAAAAACAATGCTGCATTTATAAAGCCTGCTGTTTTCAAGCCAGCCTGACAAATTAATTGTGGCCTGTTCAAAGCTTTTGTTACTGAAGGATTTACTGTATCTTTGATAATAACCATTTTACATAAGGAATACAATACTCAATTCAGGTTTTACCACATGGGCCATATTTTCAGACCTGAACTCCCTCTGTGGTCTTGGGGAGGGGACAGGCAGTTGCTACCACCACCTAAGACCGCAAACATTTTAAAGAAAAGAGTCTTAACAGAAGAACCTGAATATGGCTGGATAGCTGGGAATTAAGAGCTTCAGATATAGGCCTACCTGGAACTGATGCTCCTCCCACCAAACAGGGGCACCTAAATTGAAATAAAAATGGTGCAAACTCCACCAGGCATATATGTAACTGCCAACCAGTAAATAAACTACCAGATACAGCAAAGATAGAAGGAATGGCAAACAGTGCACTCCGGTTACAGACTGGAACAAAATAATAAGCTTGAGTACAAAAGATAGCTTAGAGTAGTAGAATTGTCCAGAGTACACATCTACCCCTAAGTCCTATTACCTTAAATAAAACTAATAGTCATTCGTTTAGGTCAAAGCTTTAAGTTTAAAGTTATCTCTTAAAATGCAAATATGTATTACTGGGAAAGGTAACACCCATTTCAATTTAGCCATTATTACCATAACTCTAATTAACTCATCAACCTAAGGCATTCATACAGAAATCACTGTGTCTCATTAGGGAGAAAAAAAAATTATGCATGTGGGTATTTAAAAAGTGATTTTGTTGACAACACCAGAATAACCAGTCACTGAACAGCCTGGTCTAGCCTAGCTACCAAATACTTGTAGTATAAATGAGCTATTCAATTAAAACCTATTCATAGGATCATGAATTTAAAACTGTAAGGGATCATTGATGTCATCTAGCCCAACCCTCTCGTTTTATAGATGAGGAAACTCAAACCCAGAGAGATTAAATGACTTTCCCAAAATTACACATGTAGTAAGCAACAGAGCCTAGTTTCAAATACAAGGCCATCACCCCCAAACCCTCTGTGTAATACAACTAGGCTAATTAGGATGGGGCCTGCTGCCCATTATCCCTAAGTGAATGCCAGCAGCAAGGGCACTGTCTTTTCTCAAGAACTCTGATCAGCACAGGGTCCAGCTGTAGAATTCCAGGAAGCTGCTGCTGCTGCTACACACTCCTCACCTCTCTGCAGAGGAGTGATACCCAAGGAGACGAATTCTTGGAGATGGCTAATGTGAACATTTGTTTTGCTTGAGTGTGCATGTTACAAGGATTTTGTTTTTCATTTTCTTTTCCAGTGGAGGGAGGAGTGATGTGATACAGAGAAAAATAATAACTTTTTTAAGAAGATAACCTTTTTCCCTTTTCCCCCCTTTTTTCTGTTTGTAGATGAACTCTCCTGCACTGTTATTACCATACCCCCAATTTCAGCACTAAATAGGTGGCTCCATTCTTTTTTATTGACATGTTCCCTCACACCCTCTCTTGGTATCCCTGATGTCACACTCCCTCTGGTGCCAACTGAAATGAAAAGAGAAAAATGGAAGAGAGTAGCTTAACCTGCTCCTAGCAGTGATTAGTGATAGTAGAGAATCAGGAGACTGAAGAAACAAAGTAGGGAGCACGTGATTACTCAAGTGGTTCAACATGGAGGAAAAACAACACTTCTCATAGCCACAGCACCATGGTCCTGACACAAAGGCATACCAACTGGCTGAGACAACATTTTTTTCTCTTTTTTTCAATCAAGAAATATTTATTAGGCAATTTCTGTGTGTGATTCACTGTCCTGCATCTGGAGGGAATAAAAAGATAAGTAAATCATGGTATCTCCTCTTGAGGAAATTATAATAGTCTAGGGCAAGAATGTTAAACTCAAATATAAGTGAGGCCACTAAAACTGTACTCAAGGATCCCTGAGAACTGCATGTTGACTTAGAAAGCCACATATTAACACTATCTATGTTCTATTGTATTTTTATTTATTTTGTTAGACATCTCCCAATTACATCTTGGGGGAGGAAGAGTGCAGCAGTCCAGCTTAAGTAACTTGCCCAGTGTCTGAGGCTGGATTTGTACTCAATTCATCCTGACTCCAGGGCTGCTGCTTTACTCCTGTACCCCCTCCCAATTACATCTTTTTTTTTTCTTTTTGAAGGGCAATTGGGGTTAAGTGACTTGCCCAAGGTCACATTTCTGTTAAGTGTCTGAGATCAGATTTGAACTCAGGTCCTCCTGACTCCAGGGCCAGTGCTCTATTCACTGCACCACCTAGCTACCCCTACTCCCAATTACATCTTAATTTGATTCCCCACGCTTGGATGTCTTATCCTGGTGGAGTGTTTGATTTTTTTGGTCTAGAGTCATTCACATATCTTCTTCATCTGCAGAATTGGGTTGGGGAGATGATAATACATTGTTGTGAAAAATGTAGCTTTGTAAACCTTAAAGTACTATATAAATATTGTTATTTTAGGTTCAAACCTGTGATTCCATCAGTGTAGTGAACCCTTGGGGGGTGAGGAAACTATTAATCAAGGTAGCTGCTATTCTACAATTTTGAGTCTTTAAAGAGTTGCCAGAGGCACTGAGAGATCAATCAGCTGTCTTGTCCAGGGTCATTTAGCTGGTATGTGCCAAAGGTTTCCTGTACTCCAGCACTGGTTCTTTATCCACTAAGCCCCACTACCTCTTCTTATGATCATTATGTGTTTCTCTTGTTCCTGAAATTATGACAGTCACAGTGATTATCAGCATGATGATCTTAATTCAATTTAAAAAAGGTTCAGTTATGTTCAATTTTCTCTGTTTACTAAGTCAAGGAAGTATGGAATACCAGTTCCTGCAGGAAAAAGGGATTAGCCCTTTGTGGCCCTTCCATTCTTTAGGGATGGTTTCATTGATACAGGGTGCCCCCAAACATGGAAGCTCCCTTATCAAGACTAGTCAGCAAGTTCTCTTAGAGGGTGACCTGCAGCAACCTGTGACTTGGTCAAAAGTGGGAGCTGAAACCCAGATATTCCTGGCGCCGCGGGCATTACTAGTCATCATACTGTGTTGCTTCTCATTATCTAAATCCTCTTTGCATCTGTTCTATACATGTTCATCAAGATTCAAGGATATTTCTTAGTTTTAGTTCCAGGATTGGAAATAGACTAGGTCTCTATCTTTATGATTCTTGGATCCTGTCAGCCTATTTTCAGGTAGAAGATTGATGTTTGTTTTTGAAGTCTTTCTTCTATAGGCTCCTCTCTTTCCCTTCTGTTACTTCAGTTACCCCTTTATGGATTTCTTCTCTTTGGGTTTTTTTTTTCCTATCAGTTGATACAACTACTTCAGTTACAGTGGCCAGAAATCTAACCACACAAGCTTAGGAAAATTACTTACCCTTCCTTGGCTTCAATTTTTCTCAACTATATATGTTTGAAGGACTTGAGAAACTTGGATCAATGCTGATTCCAGAACAATCCTGATTCCAGAATAGTGATTCCACTCCTAATGGAGAGACGAAGGACTCAATGTGTAAGAGGAGGCACATTTTCTGACATGGCCAATATGGGGATTATTTTTGCTTGACTATGAAAGGGAAAAAATGGAATTGCCAATTACTTGTACCTCCCATTTCAGCTTATTGTGAGGAAAGTCCTTTCATAAGCTTTAAAATTGTATATAAATGTGAATTCTTAGTGCTTTCTTTTTTTAAATTAACAGGTTACGGTAGGTGATCTCTACCTAAATATCTCATAAGCTGTGATCTGCTCCATGTGCAGACACAAAATTGGGAAGTAAATTATCTGTGATTCAAATCATGTTCCACTGATTCTCTTCATTCCTTCTTCTACCCTGCTTCGTCCCCATTATCAATGATAAGCAAGAGATAGTTATACTACTTTCTCTTCGTATCCATCCCTTATAGGATGAGTTTGCCTTCTTTGGGAAACAGAGGTTCAACTTTTTTTTGCTTGTTGACTTAGCAATTTTCTGAATTGAATCAATGTACAAATTTCCTAAGATAATTTTTGCTTTTAACCAGTCTCAAAACTAAATGGAAATGAGGCGAAAAACATTTCATTAGATGTGTTCTCTATATAGTAATAAGTAACTAACTGAAAATCCCTCAAATGTTAGCTTAACTATTCAAATATTGGATTAGCTTTGGAAAAAGAAAAAGTTAATGTAACATTTTAAAAATGTTAGAATTTAAACCTGAACATTCTGCATTATTAATCTTAAATTAATTTTCGAAAGCACTTTCTACTTTTGATTATTAAAGCCTCATTATGAAAAATATTCCCTTTGTACTATTATTTTTCATAAAAAATATTAATTGTTCTATGTACTGATATTCCAGATTCCATATATTTGCCCCACCTCAAATTACCATCTCCAGTTTTAATAATCCACATAATGAAAGCTTAATTAAATTTCAGCCTTAAATAGGTAGCTTAGTACTCTGAAGGAATAGGATATATGAGAAATTTCTACAATTAATAATGTGCTTATTAAAGTGCTGAATTCATAAATTCTCATGCAAATGCCTGCAATAAGCCATTTCGGTATTTATTTTTTAAAGGCATTCAGAGTTTAAGTAGAGGAGCCTGTATCTTGAAACAAAGTGGGTGGGGCAGGTTATTAGTTCTGGCTTAGTTGTATCTACTGATAGAAAGTATTTACTCTTCTACATCCAAGCATAAGTCAAAGTTGCTGTTTTCAGATACGGTTAATAGGATTAGTTGTTGTGTAACATCATTGAGGACAGAGTGTGCTGAGCATTGCAGTCAGGGGATCAAAGGACATCACACCCACCCCGTTTCCGCTGATGCATTCGTTGTCTTTTTTCCTAAAGCTCCATGGTCACCTAAGGTGTTCCCACTTGGGTTTAGAGGTGCTCATCATGACCCACATTTATTGCTACCTCACAATTCAACCATGATGAGAAATCTATGATGGCAAGGGCATAGTGCTAAGTATAGAGTTGTAGATACTCAAGTACTGTTTCGTTATTAGGGGCTATAATGTGATAAGACAGGGATAGGGATTGAATATGAGATTTCATTGGTACAAAGAACTAAAAGTCCCTCTATCAATGTCCCTCTTGCCCTGTTAGTCCCTAGAGAATTTCTAGAAAAGTACTAAGAGTATTGAGAGGTTAAATAACTTGTATGGCTAGGTTCCATTGCCATTATATATCCAAGGCATTCCTTGAAACTGAGTCTTCCTTGTTCAGAGGCTGATTCTTTGTCTTCTAGCCAGGCGTCCTCTCCTCTCTAATAAAGCAGCTAGAATTGTAGCTTTCGCCTATCATAGTTACTTCTATACTTGTGCTTGTCCCTCCTATCAGACTGTAAACTCCTTGTGCCTAGACCAGTTCTGTTCAAGTAGAAGGCTTTGTTGAATTTCATACAAAGTTGTTATATTTTGAATATGTGAGTGATAGGCTGATTTAAGAAGGGAAGACCACAAGAATATACTTTACAAGGAAATATGGGTAGTTGGCTGTTTGTTTTTCCAAGAAGTGGGGGTAAGCAGGTAAATGAAACAGAGGATGAGTTTATTTTAGGACAGTCCTGCTATTTCCGCATGAACTTCCTTTTCCTGAGTTTTAGAACTTAGAGGAAGATTGTTTTCAGAAAACCACAGTTGACTTTGATGTGCTCTGCTTTCTCCCCAGGAAAGACAGATTTCCTTTGATCTCATTGCTGTGGTAAATTATTATGTTTAGCCGCCTCAAGTTCCAGCATTTGGCTGCATGGATACTTGTTTTCAGGGTGCCAAGTGGGAGTGCGGGCAGCTTTCCTTTAGCAGAAGGGATGATCACATCTGGCTTCTGTACCCCCTCCTTTATCTGCCACATATTGGAGAAATAACAGAAAGATATTCTAGTGACTGACCCATAGGAAGACAGCACACAGACTTGTGACGGGGGACAGGAAGAAATTGATGGTCCTGGCATCCTTTTTTCCTGGCTAGTGTTGCAGTTGGTTATGTGACTGGCCCTACCGCTCTGTGTGGGCAGGAAGTCCAAGTTTGTGCTGAATTGTTAAACACTAGGATTCAGGAAATGGTGAGTGCCAAAGTAGATCACCAAAGGAAGCAGAAGCTTGGAATAATCAAATGAGAAAACCCACTTAAGACCCAGCAGACCAGACCTTTGAGTACCTTCCTTAGGATTTCTGAGAAACTTTCTTGATGATGGTTATCCCTTTATTCTCCTGAGAGGAAAATAAAAGCCACCAAATCTCCTCTTGTAGTAGCCATCCTCACTGTGTACCTGCTTGTCTCTACTAAGTAGCTAGGAGAGAAGTCAAGTCATATATCTTAGCTAACTAGTGGGAGTTGTAGCCAGAATCCAACATCTGTGCCTCCAGCATTTACAGAGTGATAGTAAGTGAAAACTCAATCCACGAGTAAATTTAAAGCTTCACTGTTATCAGTGTCTTTTTTGAACTTTGATATACATGTCCTCAGTCAATTGGGGAATTTATTTTGTCAAAATGGGGTGTAAGGAAGCAGTGTGGTATGATAACTGAGAGTCAGGAGCCCTGGGGTTCTGGCTCTGCCACTGACCATACCTGTGTGACTTAGGTAGGTAATTTATTTATTGGGTTTTTTCTTGGATTTTTTCCAGCTGCAAAGTAAGGGCCATGGATGGTGAGTGAGATAATCTTTGAGGTTCCTGATTTATAAGAATCAAACTTCTCCATACTCTTTAGCAGTTCTCCTAAGCCATAGACCAAATATTCATGCAAGTGCCATAAATGATAGAGTCCTATGGACTTTCTGTTATTTCTGGGCTTGGAGGAGATGTAGCATTTGTATTGAGCCTGTTTAAGTATCCGATTTTTATTTCTTAAAACATATCACTTCAAAATCTCCATTCAACAAAAAGCCACTGGATGGCATACATATCTATACCATGTATATAGACTGAATTTTTACCTTCAGTAATGGGGTATGGGGTTTGAAGGTTTGTATTTTTATAAGCCATTTCCTAAACCTCACCTCTACCCACTGGATAAGGAAAATGTTTCTGTGAAATCTATTTTGATACCATGGATTTATTAGCCAGACAGCTTTGGCATTGCGTGAGCTACAGGAGTCTGGAGCCTTCTCAGTTAGTGCAAAGGAACTGGAGCTTTCTGACATTCCTTCCAGAAGTATCCATGCCACCTCAGTGGCCCTAGAGAGTTGCTTAACTTCTGCCCTCTGTCTGAACTCATTCTTTGGCTTGATACTTGAGACTCACCTTGTATGCTCACTATATTAAAAAAAAACAACAACAAAATCCATATTGGAGATGATGACTCGGGTTTGGGGTTGGGACCAGAACTGGTCAGTTTTTTGGTTCAGAAACCTCAGGAACTGTCATCCAGTTCAGACTTTTTCCTCCCTTAAAGTTCCTAATGCAGCTCATTACAGTCTCTGGGCCAGTGGTTACTGGGTTTCTATGCAGCTATTGTTGAGTGATTTAATAGTTCAGCCGAGCTCATGAGTTTGGATTTCCCTTACAAAACTATTTGGAGCCATAAACCTGTCAGCTCAAGGCACATTTTATATTTTTTAGGTAGCAAGACTCTTCGCATACACAAAGTTTTGTGTTGTCCTCTGAGAAACAGCCTCAGAATCTTGTGTTTTCTCCCTCTAGCCACTACTCACTTTGGTTCTTGATAAATTATTAATCTCTTTCCTCCCTTTCTAAACTTTCTATCATCTTCAGTGGGTAACCAGCATAGCAACAGACAGTTTGGGTTGGGGCAGGCGAAGAGATAAGCAAGGCTGGACAGATGGGAGGGAGAGAGAAACTCATACTAAGATAGCGGAGTTCATTCAGCCTTCTCTGTCACTCTTGTCGAAGCAGCTTCCTGAATCTGCAGGTAGGGTCAAGTAGGGTCTTCAGTGAGCCCTGGCTTCCCACAGACAATGCCAGCTGGCCCTGTGACCCAGACCAGCGTCTAGTCTTATAATCTTCCATCCATTCCGCCTCTTCCACCAACACTTGTACCCATCCCCCTTCCCAGAACAGCATTATTAGCATTGCTACCAGAAGTGGTGTGAAATGTGAAGGGTCTTTAATTAAACTGAGGGGTATGGGCTTCCTCATATAATGTAAAAAGTGCAGAGAGAGATGATTAGATGAAATACAAACAGCAGAGACTTTTTAAAAGTAACCAGTTCTCCAGAGCCAAGATGGTGGAGTAGAAACAGCACGTCCAAGGCTCTCTCCCCACAGATTACCTCCAAACTATGTCAAAGGGGACTCTGAACAACTTCTGGAGCCCCAGCACCCAAAGAACGACACAGAAAAGCTAACCTCCCACTGAGGACAGCCCAGCAGCCCTACAGGAAGGGCCAGCACAGCGCTCTGGGAGGCAGCAACACAACGCGCAGCCATCAGAGAGTTGACCCCAGGTCCGGTGAGCTGAGGTTTTAGCCCCAGGGTGGCCGGGCCAGCAGTCAGCTGGGGGGACCCCAGAACACCAGCAGCTGTGGCGATTCCAGAATGGTCAACACAGACATTCCTAGGACAAAGTGAAAGGTTAGTGCCCTATGGACTTTGGGACCAGTATTTGGGGAACGCTTCAGCTTCCTTCCCTGGGGGCTAGAAGCTGCTGAGGAGACACTCCATTTTGCAGTTTTCAGTGGTGGCTCCAGCTCCTGGCCTGCGAACTGTAGGGAGATCCAGCGATCAGTCTGGGGTTGGGGGGCGGGGGGTAATCGCTCTTGCTTTAACCTCCCTGGATCTGGATTGTGATCTGGGGTGGAGGTCGTGGGGCGGGTTTCCAGCTTGCCAGAAATGGAAGTTGTTCCCCCACACGTTCGGGATGAAAGTTCCCCTGTCTGGTGGCAGAGTCCTACCGTGGCAACAAGCCCAAAAGTCAAGTAATTAAGTGGCAACATGCCAAGGCAAAGGAAACAAAATAAACAGAAAAATGCAACATTAGACTCCTGTTTGGGGGGCAAAGAGGATCTAAGAATGAAACAGGAAAAGGACTGTGAGGTCAGAAATCCTGCTCCAAAAGCCCCAAAGGAAAATATGAGCGGGTTACAGGCCATAGAGGACCTTTTAAGAAGGACTTTAAAAATCAAATAAGAGAAGTGGAGGAAAAATTGGAAAGAGAAATGAGAAGGATGCAGGAAAAGTATGAAATGAGGGTCAACAGCCTGACTAAGGAAAACAACACCTTAAAAAATAGACTAACTCAAATGGCAAAGGAGACCCAAAAGAGCAATGAGGAGAAGAATGCCTTAAAAAGTCGAATTTGCCAGATGGAAAAAGAATCTCAAAAGTTCACTGAGGAGATTCATTCCTTCAGAGTTAGACTGGAGCAAATGGAAGCTAGTGACTTTATGAGAAATCAAGATGCTGTTAAGCAGATCCAAACAAATGAAAGATTAGAAGGCAATGTGAAATATCTCATGGGAAAAACCACTGACCTGGAAAATAGATCCAGGAGAGACAATTTAAAAATTATTGGACTACCTGAAAGCCATGATCAAAGAAAGAACCTAGAAATCACCCTTCAAGAAATTCTCAAGGAAAATTGCCCTGATGTTTTAGATCCAGAGGGCAAAATAGAGGTTGAAAGAATCCACAGATCACCTCCTGAAAAAGATCCCAAAAAGAAAACTCCCAGGAATATTATAGCCAGGTTCCAGAATCCCCAGATCAAGGAGAAAATACTACAAGCAGCCAGGAAGAAACAATTTCAATATTGTGGAAACACAATCAGAATAGCACAGGACCTGGCAGCTTCTACATTGAGGGATAGAAGGGCATGGAATATGATATTCCAGAGGGCAAAAGAGCTGGGAATGAACCCAAGGGTCACCTACCCAGCAAAACTGAGTATTTTGTTTCAGGGGAAAATATGGTCATTCAGTGGAATAGAGGACTTTCAAGCATTCTTGAGGAAAAAACCAGAGTTGAATAGAAAATTTGACATCCAGATACAAGAAGCAAGAGATGCCTGAGAAGGCAATCAGGGAAAAGAAATCAAAGGGAACTTATCAAAGTTGACCTATTTACATTCCTACATGGAAAAACAGTAACTGTGACTGATGAAACTTTTCTCAGTATGAAAATAATGGAAAAAGGGTATATGGTCACATGAATACATATGTGAATATGTGCATATATGTTTACAGTTATACATGGATAGAGGGCATAGGTTGAATTTGTTGGGAAGGAATGATACCTAAGGGTGAAATTATGAGGTGAAAGAGGAAAGTGGCAAGAGGAGACAGGGAAAGACAGGGTAGGGTAAACTATCTCGTGTAGAAGAAGCAAGGGGAAGTGGCTGCAGAGGAGGGGAAGAATAGGAAGGCAAAAAGGCAAAACCACATTCTCATTGAATTTGGTTCAGGGAGAGAATGACATACATACTAAATGGGATATCTCAACCTGCAGCAGAATAGGGGGAAGGGGAATGAGAGGAGGGATGATGGATGGGAGGGCATCCTTGGGGTGAGGGGAGGTTGGAAGTACCCACTATAGAAGAGGGACAGGATCAAGTAGGGAATGGACCAGGTGGGGGGTGGGATGGGTGGGAGGGAATTATAAGCAGCCTTGTACAATATATCTACTATGGTAATGTTTTGCATAGCTAGACATGTACAACACATACTGAATTACTTATCTTCCCAGAGGGAATGGGTGACAAGGGAGGAAGGGAATGGATCTGAAATTCGAGGTCTTAAAATTAAATGTTTCAAACATATAAAAATACTATTATTAATACTCTTTTGCATGTAGTTGGGAGATAAGATGTACAGGCATCGGGGCACAGAGATTCACCTTGCTCTGATGGAAAAGTCGAAGGGGATAAGGGAGAAGATATGGGAGAGAGCAGGATGGAGGAAGCAATATCTTGTGGGACTGCTATTCTGGGAGGGTGGGTAGGGGAAAAACGGGGGAAAAAATTGTAACTCAAAATCTGGTGGAAATGAATGATATAAAACAGGAGTTAATAAAACATTTGTTTAAGTAAAAAAAAGAATGACAATCAATCAATCAATCAATAAATAAATGAATGAAATATATATAAAAGTAACCAGTTCTAAGAGTTGCATCCAGGAGGAAGTAGACTACAGAAAAGAAACTGGACTCTGACTTGTGTCTCAGTCATGCTGCCTCCATGTGGAGTTCTTTACCAGAAAACATGAAAAAGCCAAAGTTCTCACTCCACTGTTTCCATAGCAAGTTCATGTGTTTCACAAGATGGCAACAATTTCCTTCATGATTCTTTGTAATTAGTGTAAAATGCTACTGTAAGAGCTGCTTCTTCTGGATCAGGATACTGTCATCTTAATGGTTTGGGGCCTGAAGAGACCTGAATTCCATCCAGGCCCCCCCAAGACCCAGAGAGCCTAAGTCACACAGGCAGTAAGTGGAAGAGCTACTATTTGGACATGGGCCTTTGTGTTCTTCAGGACTC
This sequence comes from Gymnobelideus leadbeateri, assembly GCA_011680675.1. NCBI lineage: Eukaryota > Metazoa > Chordata > Mammalia > Diprotodontia > Petauridae > Gymnobelideus > Gymnobelideus leadbeateri. The sequence goes on along the minus strand of WOXC01008725.1, from coordinate 1,070,802 downwards.
ATCTCTCACCCAAGTCCATATGCCTCTGGTATGAACCACGTGAAGTCATTATGAGCCAGTCAGTAGTCATTAGGATGTAATTTCCCCCAGTCCTGTGGTGAAACCTTCTTTGACATGTGGGGAAAGGAAAATGGAGAAGAAATAGAGGAGTTTGTTGATTGGAGACAGAGGCCATCAAAGGAAGGAAGAGCGCACATCTTTTAAAGAACTCTTTTCCTTATTAGGGTTGCCTGTGCCCTTATCTGTTTGGGGTTTTTTCTCAACCTGAGGTTAGAGAGAGAAGTAATTTCAGGACATTTTCTGCTCTTTCTGGCCAGTGCTTAATTGACATTTGAGATGTCGGGGTGCTGGGACAGTATGCATCCTGCCCAGTTATCCCAGTACTAGGACAGTGTTCCTATGGAGAGGAATTTCTCTAAAAGTGGACCCCATTTTATGTAAAATGATGCCCTGGCAACTCCAGTTTTTTTTTAATTAAAATTTTTTTTTCATAAAGCAAGCAGCCATCAACCAGGTTATCTGTTTTATTTTAAAACAAACAAAAATAGAGATTCTCATCAGGTTTGCTTATAGTGAGGATAAACCCCAATAAAAGTCATTCATTGGAAGAGTGTTTAGTGCCACTGTGTTCCAGAGCCCTGAATTTGGTACTGGAGCTGGGTAGGAGAGAGGTGGAAGCAAGAGAGAAAGGAATCCAGAGGCACAGACCCTGGCCTCCCTCTAGACCTAGGTACTTCCAGGGCTAATGAAGTGACTTAATGCAAGTCCTTGAGTAGAAATGCAGTGGTTAAACCATTATACCTGGAGTCAGGAAGGCCTGAGTTCAAATCAAGCCTCAGATATTGTATGACGCTGGGCAAGTCAGCCTCTCCCAATATCAGTTTCTTCATACATAAAATAGAAGTAATAATAGCATGTATCTCATGGGATTGTCTTAAGGATCAAGTGAGATAACATAAAAAGCACTTTGCAAACCTTAAAGTACTGTTAAATGTTACTGTTATTATAAAACATATTTATAATATTGATATTATAAATAATATTTATAAAATGTATTATTAAGCATTTAAGAACATGAGGAAAGACACAGAAACAGACTCAGACTAAAATAGCTATTTTATGCAATGCTTTGATCAGAAAACTACCTTAGTAGCATCTAAGGGAGCATCTAATGAAGGCTACTGCCCAGGAAACTAGCAACAAAGGGGCCAGAAGGCTCCTGGAATCTGGAGTGTGTAGCATTAGTGATAGCAGTGGGTAGGGGGTTGAAGGAAGTGTCTGCCCTAGTCTCCATGGTTAACACTCTCTTTCTTAATGGCCTGCCACCATCTCACCTCCCTGTCCTATTTGGCATAAAATTACCAAAATTCGAATAATTCTGGTAGTAAAACCAGAAAGTCAATGATATCTCCAGAAAACCACCTTTACAATGGATATATGGTAGCTCCATCAGTCAGTTAATACATAATTGTTGAGGATTATACACCTTGCTAGGATGTAATGGTGAACCAAAGACAAAAATGAAACTTCTTCCATTCTATCAGAAGAGACAGCAAGTACATATATAAGAACCTAATTCTATACAAAATACATACATTCAAACAATATAATGTAAGAGAGGAGGAATAGGTGAACATAGTTTCTCTAGGTCTCTCCCATCTCCCTAAAGTAGAGTGACCATGTCAACTCCCTTGATCAAAAAGCTTCAGCAATTCCCTCTGCTTGCTTCTAAGATAATCTACAAACTCTTTAGTTTGGCATTCAAGGCCTTTACAATTTGACTCCAACCCATCATTATCCCCCTTCATGTTCCAGCTCAACTGGACTACTTACTGTTTTCTATACATTTTCTTCTGTGCCTTTCTGGGGGCTCTCTTCCATTTCCTGGAATGCTTACCCTTGTCTTTTTCTTAGAATCTCTAACTTCAAAGCTCAGCAGAAGGGCCACCTCCTTACAGCAGTCCCCCATTTCTTAGTGTTTTCCACTACCCTCCAAATTACTTTGTAATGACATTGCATTGACTTCTCCACTTACATGCCGTTCCCTCCAATAGAATAGAAACTTCTTTCCATTACCAGAATGTTTTTTGCACACAGGTAGTGTTTAGTAAATCCTTTTTGAATTATGATGAATTCTGTATAAACCTGGAACATCATACCTTGAAAGGAAGAGGTAATGATTAATCAGCCATTGAGGGAGGGTCACAGGAGCCAAGAGTTCTAATGTAGAGAGAAGAAATCCTGGGACAGTTAAAGGACAAAAGCGTGTGTCTATCATCCTGATTGGTATGTAGTTTGTTCCCTTCTACAAATCTCATTATGGTTTAGCTGGAGTATTAAATCCCGGGTTCATATCCTGGCTATTCTATTTATTAGCTGTGGAACCTCGGGCAAATCCCTTAACCTCCCTAAAAAGCTCAGTTTTCTCATCCAGAAAATAGAAATAATAAAGAAAGTGCTTTGTGAACCCTAAAGTTTTCTTTGATTTAGTTACTCAATTCTGGTATTGCTTCTGTTTCTCTGCTAAGTAGAATTATCTTCAGGCTGTAAAGGACAGAAGAAATATGGTTTGTAGGGAGTTATTACCCAATATCAATAAGGATATAGTAAGAGAGATTCTAGCTGCCTTTCATGCATTCAACTCAACAGGACCAAATGAGATACACTCCAAATCCTGAAAGAACTATCAGTTAGGATTGATTATTGATTGTTTTTGAAAGATTGTAGAAAGTTGGGGAAGTACAGGAACAGAGGTACTTTGAATCTCAAAAAAAAGAGAAAGAAAGAAAAAAGCATGGAGTCTGTAAACTAGGTCATTGAGCTTGACTTCATGACAATGCTAGAACGTATTATGAAATCATCAAGTTAATATTATTGTATTATTAAATTAGTGAGCATCTGAAAAAGGAAGCAGGGATCACAACACTCCAGTCAGCATCGTTCCACCAACATCTCATGACAGACTAACCCCATTTCCTTTTCTCTTTTTTTTAAATAAGATTACTAGACTAGAGATCAGGAAAGTGTAGATATTGATCACTCAGACTTGAACAGAACATTGGACAAAGTCTCTGTTATTTTTCTTGTGGAAAAGATAGAGAGATATGAACTAGGAGATGGTGCATTTAGGTGGTTTTGGAAATGGCCAGATGACTGAGCATAAACAGTAGTCCTGAACAGTTCAGTGGTTTTCAGAAATCAGCTTCCCAACTATGATATGGGGGGATATGACTAGACAAGGAGATCATCTGAAAAGATATGGGGATTTTAGTGAATTGAAAACTCCAAGAGTCAAGAAAGTGATATGGTAGGCAAAAAAGTTAATGTAATCTTAGCCTACATTAAGAGAGATGTAGCCTCTAAGAATTAGGCAGTGGTGGTCTCTTTGTCCTCTTCCCTTGTAATCACATTTAGGCATATTCGGGCACATTCGGCGTGTTATGTTCAGTTCTGGGTGTCACAGTTTAGGAAAGACATTGATGCCCTCCCTGGCTTCCTTTCCATCCCACCTATAATCCTACCTTCTACAGGAAGCTTCCCCTAATCCTTTTTTCTTTCTTTCTTTCTTTCTTTCTTTCTTTCTTTCTTTCTCTCTCTCTCTCTCTCTCTTTCTTTCTTTCGCTTGTTTTTGGAATTAAGTGACTTGCCCAAGGTCACACAGCTAGTAAGTGTTAAGTGTCTGAGGCCAGATTTGAATTCAGGTCCTTCTAACTCCAGGGCTGGTGCTGTAGTCACTGGGCCACCTGGCTGCCCCACCCCTAACCCTCCTTAATTCCAGAGGAATCTCTTCTAATAATTTCTATTTATCTTGCATATAGCTTGCTTTGTATATATTTGTTTGTATGTTGTCTCCCCCAACTAGACTGTAAGCCCCTTGAAGGCAGGGGCTGTTTTTTGCCTCTTTTTGTATTCCCAGCACTCAGCACAGTGCCTGACAGGCACACCATAGGCTCATAATAAATGTTGGCTGCAGGAAGTTGCATGGAAGGAAAATTAGGCTTGATGTCAGAACAGGCTTTGTTGCAGTTAGAGCTATCTAAAACCAGAGTTGACCGACTTCCCCCATCAAGGGAAGAGGCTGGATGAGCACTTTTCAGGTATATTATAGTGGCAACTCCAGGATGGGTATGGGTTAGATTAATTAGCTGCTTAGGTTCCTCTGAACTTCTAACATTCTATGATTTTGTGAAGACACAGTTACTGCCCTCCAGGAGTTTAAAATCTGATTGACTAAAACACATACACAAAAAACTATAATACAAAGCAGAAACATGATAAGAAACTGAAGGTAAAAGGGAGAAGAATCATAGAGATCACCTTATCTAATGGTTCCCAACCTTTAGGCTCCTGTTCCCATTTCCATTCCAGTAGTGCATGCTGGACTGCTCTCTACCTAGATCTCCCATAGGTATCTCAAACTTAACAAATATGTTTGAGTTTGAGATTTATTAATCAGTCAATTTATTAAGCATCTACTGTGTGCCAGACATTTGGTGATACAAAAGGAAAAATGACCAGTCACTGCCTTCAGAAAACTTACAGGAGAGAAAAGTATATAAATATACAAGATATCTCCAAAGTCTTAGAGTAGTTATTCAAGCTCAAAACTGCACTAAGACTTTGGGGACGGGGTGGCTAGGTGATGCAGTGAATTAAGAAATTCACTCAAATGGGTAAAGATGCAGAGCATTTTGTAAACCAAAAAGGACCAATGTCAGTCGATTTTAAACTTTTGTTCGGCTGTTTAATTGATACATTTTAGAGAGGAGAAAAAACAGGCAGAGACAGGTGAACTTACATGCCCAGGGTCTTGAACAATGACAGTGACCCAGGCCTCTCAGTTCCCAATCTTTCCATTATACCATCCTGTCATTCAGATCACCCCGGAGTTCCAAAGATGTTTGGTACTGTGATCTCTTAATGAGGGCACAGTGAGTATTGTTGGCTGCCCAGTATTATTTACCTGGAACAGGGACTGCCTGTGTCACAACAAAGTAGGTTTCTAAGTTTTTCCAGTCCTCCTGGCTCAGAAGGGCCAATGCAAGACTTCACCTCTTGTTGGAAAAGGGCATTTCAGGCAAAGAGGGCAGGAGGCTTTTTTTTTTCCTTGAGACTTTCTGTTTTGAGTGGAGCTCTTTATCTTTCTGCCTGGGATCCTTCTAAAGACAATGGGCTCCATTCTCTACATTCCCATTTAGCCTCCTTCTCTGTACACACAGAGCCCCTGTTCACTTCAAATGGAGTTCTGCATTGAGAACAGGAGGCACACGCCTAGAGAGGGGGACCCAGCTTAATAAAAGCAATATGTGGGGAGACTGAGGCACTTTGACCTCAACAACCATGGGCATAATTACTCACCCAAGCTGGGTTCTATGTATACTGTGCTAAATACCAAGATTATTTCAGAAAGATCTATCTAAAATGTCAGTCTTGATATTGTGACAGACTTTCCCCTTGAAAAATGTATCCACAATAATCGAAGACCAGCCAGTCCATTCAGGTCCACTGGATGAGCAGAGTTGTGTATCAAGAACTGGAACGAACCTCAGAGACTACGGAATTCAGCCTCTCCCTTTTGTGAACGAAGACCCTGAGGCCCAGGGTGCCGCCATGGTCACAGAGGGACTAAGTGTCAGATTTGAATCCAGGCCTGTTCAGTCTCCAGGATATATGTGTGAGGCCTTGTACCATACTGAAAAATTGAATACTTAAGCTCTGACATAGACCTGTCCAGAACCAGGTTCACTGGAGAAATCACAAGGCAAAAGTAGGAATGGTACTGCTCAGCTTCAAAACTAGGGGACAGGGGGCTTGGTTTGTTGGTTTTTACCTGCTTTGCTTAGATTACCAACACAGCGCCTGTCTGCCATAGAGAGAATGGAGTAAGTGACAGAAAAACAGAAGCAGAGGTCAGGCCACCATAGGCTTTCTAGTTAACATTTTCCACATTTTGTTTTCCATAATTTTGCATACACAGTCATTTACACAAAACAGCAGCCACTCTAAAAAGCTCTAAACCTACTCCAGCCAAAAAGAATGCATTTCTGAACCCAGACTTCCCCTGAGCACCTAAAAAAGTACCTGCCCTGATTTAGAAGGATGGAGATGTATGTCAGAAAGCCCTGATTTATGACCTCTACAGGAAAAGTTGTCATAACTGTGGGATACTTTTAGCAACAAAACATTGATGGAATCTGTGAGGCTCTGTTTAAAAAAGAGGCTGGGGTGGGTGGGAGGGAGTGTTGCTGCTAACAAGTAACTTTGACAGATTTAGAATCAAATGGAAAGCTTACAGGTTACAGTGGAGGTGGGGTGGGGGGAAGAAACTGAGGGATAATAAAATTACTTTTTAGTCCTTGTACTTTTCTGATGAGTTTGAAAGCTTCTCTGGTGTGGTCTGCTACTACTCCAGTAAGTATCTGGGTAATTTCTGCTTGGCAATCTATCAGTTTTTCATCTTAGGCTTAAATTTGTAATTAGTCTGTAGTTTTCTTACCTTACCCTTCCCAGGACTGGGAGGGCACACACTAGATGCTAAAGGAAACTAGCAGTTACCTAGCAGTTCCATACTGCATGCCAACCCCAGAGAGATATTGACCAATGTCGGTCAACTCCACTTTTTGGAAGACATTTATAAAGAATAGTGATATTTCACTTTCTTACACATGTAGCCTTTGTAACCCCTTCACAGCTATCCTTGCACTGGCTTCTCACAGCAGTCCTGGGAACTAGGCAAGGCTGGGATCACTGCCCCCATCATGGATCAAGATGAGGAAGCAGAAGGCTAGGGACTTTAGGGTTACTTGATAATATTAGCAGATCTAGGCCTGAGCTTCACGTCTCCCAACTCTTCCTCCATCGTGTATATGTGTTCATGCTTTCAAGCTACACAATGGAAGAAAGCTGCAATGAAGACCAGAGAACAATCAGATTTTGAGGACCAGATCTTTGACACTATTTAGGATGGGAAAATTTAAAACCATTTAACAGTAGGCAAGGTATATACAGGTATGCCTGCAGAGTATCATGTAGCATTTCCACAAATATGTGACACTGGTCAGAACATCATTACAGGGGGAAGTTAGTTTCATAGGAACAGAGTTGTACGATGAAGTTTGGGTCTGAGATGTTAAACCTGTTCCTGGGAGTTAGAGCATTGTTATATAGGGCAGAAAGGTGTTAAAATACTCCCCAGAGCTGTCAGAACCAGGTTAAAATGTAATTGGGAAATATTTAGCATTAAAATAAATAAAAACATAGATGATATCACTATGTGGTTTTCTAAGTCAATAGGCACCCATCCTCAGGCCTCCTTAGGGAGTTTGACACCTCTACATAAGGTATACCAATAGAAGGAAATCTGTGAAGTATGGGAGATAAGTTGATTGCCTTTCCCATGATGAATTACCCAGACCTGGCAGCCAAAGCTACCTGATCTTATTCATCTTGGGGCCTTCTGCCTTTCAGGCAGACGAGGCACAGCAAAGGTGTGAGGAGATTCTGGACAGAGGAGGGCTGCTTACTGCTTGTGGGAGGAGGGCAAAGCTCCAAGCTGAAGTTAGGGCCTAGACAAAATTGCCAATGGGCAAACAGTTTTCAAAAGAGTATTCCTTTTACTTATCTTTTCTCCTCCCTTTGTGTACTAGTTGATTTCAAAATGGCCCTGGATTCCTAGAGTACAATATCCCTTCCTTGATGTGGCACCTTCCCAAGTCAGTGAGTGACCTATGCTCTCAACCTTTCTCACTTCCTCCCCCCTCCATTAAGAGAGGTCCTATATCCCATTTCCTCATCTGCTTTTAAACAGTTTTGTATTTTAACCACTTTAATGACCTAAGATTATAGATTTAAAGCTGGAAGAGCTCTTAGAGGCCATCAAACCCAACGCCCTTATTTTACAGATGGTAAAACTGAGGCACATAGAAATTAAGTGACTTGCCCAGAGTCAAACAGTAGTAAGCTCATGAGGAGAGATGTGCACCCTGGTCTTCAAGTATGATGTTCTGTCTATACTTTTTGTTGCCTTTGGATGTAGCGGATGGGCAGCCTGTCAAATTAGTCCATCAGTATGTATTTCTTTGGGCAGCTAGGTGGTGAAGTAGATAGAGCACTGGACTTAGAATCAAGAAGACTTGTCATCATGAGTTCAAATCAGGCCTCAGACACTTACTAGCAGTGTGACCCTGGGCATGTCACTTTTTTGTCTGTTTGACTCAGTTCCTCACCTATAAAATGAGCCAGAGAAGGAAATGGCAAACCACTCCAGTATCTTTGCAAAGAAAACCCCAAATGGGCTCACAAGAGTTAGAGACAGACCCAAATGAAATGACTGAACAACAAAAAATGTAATTATTGGACAAGCATCATAAAAAGATAAGCTGGGCCTAAAGCTGATCAGGAGGAAATCGTGTTAGGTTACATGTTTCAAAATTTCAGAGTCCTAACAGTGACCCCCAAATTGCCTCTGCAAAAGTCCATCTCACTCATCCTGATCACATCACAGGTGCCCACCATATTAAGTACCCTCTGTGCAAAATAAATGCTGGACAATTAGTCATTGCACTCCCTCAGGGCTTAGCCAGTGAAAGAAGAAATTATATTGGATATATGGAAAGCAATAGACAAGAGATACTGGGATTCATTTCCTGGTTGTTTCCCTGCTGGTTGCTCAATGTCAGACGAATTATTTAACCTCTCTGGACTGCAGTTTCTTCCTTGATAACATCTTGCTATCACCTCCCTAGACTTTGACTCTGCTCCCCTAATTTATTCCTTTCTTTAAGCTATTGGCTGTTCTGGGGGTACCTGTCTTTCGTAGCCTTTGAGAACTGACCTAGATCTAATTGTATCCAGCATTTACTCTACCTTATTGGTGTTAATAGTTTGGGGCTTTTTTTTTTAAGGGATTAACACAAATCTTTTCCAGTGTTGCAGATCATGTTTAGAGAACTTAGAAGCTAGGATATGACCATCCAGAGGGGGCTGTGAGAGAATTCCCCTTCACTCCCTTTGATGTTACTTGCCCAGGGCCTATTTGAAGGGAAGGTTAGAATTCCCCTCTGAATGCCAAATACTGCACTTTCTCTCCTGTATCTGCTCCTGTCTACTCAACTGGCAACCACAAATGTGAAACCAAGGCCAGGGCCTATGCACCATAGTGTGGAAGGCCTACCGAGCTCCTTTAGGGTAGGGACCGTTCACTTTTTTACTTCTCTATCACTAGAAGCTAACACAGTTCTTTACATATGGTCAAGATATGTGACGAATATTTCTCAGAAATTCAATTCAAAGAGGCAGGACTTAATTGATCCTGCAGAGGGGATAAGGGTGCATGTGTGTAAGAGGCTGAAAAGGATGAGGATAAGGTAGAGAAGAGAATAGCCAAAGGATTTTCCTTTGCCCTGAGCTCTTAAGAAAAACCACAGGATCAGCCCTTTTGGGAAAGGTTATCAGCATCGGCAATGTATTTGCTCAGCCAGTCAGGGACCACCTGTCACCTTGTATCAGGCAACCACCTTTGACACTTCAGTGACCCTTAGCTCATCTACTCCCAGAACTCAATTTTCATGTTTTCAGTATTATAAACTAAAATATACAATGAGCACCATCACCACCTAAAATGTCCTTGGTCACTTTTAGTGGGCCTTGATACATGCACAAGGAATAGGCGTTTTAGGAAGTGATCTCTGTTGGCATCCCTCTCCAGGGAGTGGCTCTGAGGAGGAGGCAGCCATTATTAACCAGAGTGTGCCTTTTCCACCCTTCCTTCAGTCCTCCCACCATCACCACCCACTCTGGGCTGAACCAGTCATCTGCTCATGTCACAAGGATGGTGGCCCAAGAACTATTGCTTCACTTTGTTTTGCAGAGACTAATCTGAATTTGATGACTAGAGGTGGGTGGAAGGATGAGCAGGGAATGAGCAGCTGCCCTCAGAACTACTGAGAATAAATAGTTTGAGTAGAGTTGATGCCTTTTTTTAAAATCCTAAACTAAAAAAAAAAACGAATAAGCAAGAAATATTCACACACTGGGGAGCTGTTGGGAGTGGAGAGGATAGACAAAAAGAGAACTAATAGTCTAAGACAGTGGTCTGCAGTGTTTTCAGACGCCACAAGGCCTTTCATAATTTCTCTGGATTTCATAAAAGATCAAATCATAGGAAGCATCCTTGTACAGTGGAAAGAGTACTGACTGAAATCAAAAGACCTTGGAGGACCAAGGGAGACCTTGAGGAAGTCACTTAACATCCCTATACTTCCTTTTACTTCTCTGTAACTTGAGGGTGCTGAACTGGATAGCTTCAGAGGTCCCTTTCGGCTCTGTTCTAACCTATAAAACTGAAAAACTTGAAATATAGATCATAACCATGCCTAGTGACCCCTTTTGAGACCTAGAGCTTTCCTAAATACCATCCAAATGGGTCAACCCACATAATTATGGTCCACCCATATAATTAAAAACTCCTTAACCTCATCTGGTTCTCTGATAATCTGTAGGTAGAAAATGCATCTGAATTGGTGTGTGCACATGTGTAGGGGGAAGGTATATTTGGAAATAGTAATATAGTGTTTATGTTGCTTCTCTAGTGTAGGAGGATTGGGATAATTTAAAAGTGCAGTTTCCCTTCTATGGCATTTCTCACAATTCCCTAAGGAAAGCCACATAGAGCTAGTGTTAAAATTCAAACCTTTATATGTATCCTGTGCCCCTCTTGCAAGCACTACAAGGAAAACAATGACGTGTGAACAAAGTTCTTGATAATTCCATTCCACAGCTGACTGCAGAATACTTAGTGTCTTCTTGTTTTCCCCCTACATTTCTCTCCAAAGATGTTTCTCACTTTAACTTGATAATTTCCAAGTCCCAAGCAATACAATCTACTTTTTTTAAATGACCTTCAAATAACTCTACCATCGGTTCAGTGTAAGTAGGAGGCACTTTTAAATTATTTTCATTCATAATTTTTTTTGTTTCAGATTAGCCATGACGTGCTGCATTTGAGCTTTGCTAATTATATCCGCATTCAGACAGACCTATTTCGCATATGTACCACATTAGAAAATTCACTGTTAGTCGTTTTTCAGCTTCAACATGTGGGATCTGATGTTGCACAACTGAAATAGCCAACAGGGCCCTCAGAGTCTGGAGAAGCTTGCTAGTAGCTGGGGGGTGGAGTTATGTCGTGGCCTGACTCTACCTTGTCATAAATAAATAATAGAGCTGCCTTAGTCCATCTGAGGGGATTTAAAAACCCCGAAATTCTTACCCGAAGTCCAGGAGCACTACAGAGGAGGTGGTAGTGGAGGAGGATGCTGTGAATTAAATGCCCAAGGATGGGGGCAAGGGCGACAGCTTTGAATATCCTCCAAGTCTATACGAATTAAGCGAATTAAGCGTAAGAAAACTTGGGGCGGGGGTATCTGTAAATGGAAGGCGAGTTTGGAAAGCCAGCACTGCACGTCGACGCTGACAGGGAGCAATATGAAAAACAGCCCGGACTTACCTAATAATTAACTTGCTATCCGGTCCCTCACTCCCATCCAACATGTGTGTTGAAATGTTGCAGAACGCGTGCGCCGCGCAGAGCTGACCTTAGTATTTCAGCACGCTTGGTCCGGCAGCTCCAGGAACCTCCCTGGGGGAACTGACATGCTATCCAGTATGTGCATTCTTGGCTGAAGGGGCTCCCATGTTGTGTTCCGACTCCTTCCTTCTGCCCTTTTTCCTCCTCCTCTTAGCATTCTCCTGATAGAAAATGCATTCGTGCTTGGCCCCGGGAAGAGGGGAGAGGGAGGGATGCACTTGTCGGGTGGGCGCTTTCTCTTCACCGGATTCCAGTTTCCGAGACCACCCCTTCCTCCCTTCTCCCTGCCTCCCCAGCAGCCGCAGCCGCCGCCAGCTCTTCGGAAAACGAGCCCCGGTCCGGAGGCTCGGGAAGAAGCCCAACGTTCCCTCTCTGCCCCTGCTCACGGGAATCTCACCGCCTGCCTGCGGAGTGAAAAGTTGTTCTGTCCAGTGGTTCGTCAAAGTTTAACTTTGAGGGGAGGGAGAAAGTGGAAAGCACACTCAGCGCCTGTTGTCGAGATCTCCTCTCTCCCCCAGTGGGCCCCGAGCCTAGTGTTTTTATTGATTCCAATCACTGGGGGCTAGCTTGCTCTCAGAAGAAACACTGTGTAATGTGTTCTTTCCTGGCTTTCATTAAAGAAACTCAATGCACTCTGGTCGTGCTGCTGAGCTTGCCTGGCAACCTGCCGACTCTCTGTGGTCCTTCTTTCCCTGGAAGAGCCCCAGCTCGTTCCTTGCTCTTTCTATCGCGCCTCCCCCCCCCTTTTTTTTCTTTCCTTTGCTCCAGGAAGGATTTCAAAACATCTTACTCCCTGCCTTACCTCTCTCTGTTCTAAAGGAGTACAGTTATAAACAAGGAACATTCACTCAGTAGACTTTTTTTCCTTAATGAGATCTTATAAGAAGTTTGTGGAAATTAGGTTGCCCCCCTTTTCACATGCTTTCTGAAGAATTCAGCAATAACTTTTTTATTTTTTTATGTCTTCTGTCTTGAGATCTGATCCAATCCCACCTCCCTACCCCCTTCCAGTGAAGTATGTGCTTTGTACATAGTAAGCACATTGTAACTGCTTGGACTGAATTGTGGCTGAATTGAAATTGGTTTTTTATTCCCAGAACCCTAAAAAAAAAAAAGCATTGGGTTAGTTATAAACACAGCTTCCCACCAGAAATGCTAAGGATTGTTACATGTGTGTGCTGTGGCCATAAAAGCAGACATTGCTTGCACACGTCAAAGCCTTGACTTAATCCGAAGGTTGATTGTTTAATGACACGAGCCAATACAGATCCGTAGATACGAGCGAAGTGTAAATATCAGTGGATTCTCCTTTCCCGACCTCTCACCACCACTACCACCCCAAGACAAGTAACCAAGTCCCACTATAATGGGGTGCCCTTATTTTACCCACAAGTTTGTATTCATAGTAAAAATCACTAAAGAAAGAATTAGGAAGACATTAAGGAGTGGAATCCCACTCAAGTGTCTGAGATACTAATAGTTACATTAGGTTCTTTGAAAGCAATTATTCACTGAAGGGAGGGTGGAATATTCTGCAAAACAGTTTCTCCTTATGTTTCTCTTCCTTGATATGTACTAGAGTTACAAACTCATTCCCTAGTCTTCCTAATGACTGCTTATTAGGAAATAGTGGTTCCCCTCCTACTTTTTTCTCCTTTTTAAAAAAAACCAGTTTCTCTCATCTGGCATAATTAGTAAAAAGTTCTTAACATTATTATGTGTCTGGTTGAGAAAAATCACAAAGACGTGCCATCTAGAGATACTAGACACCAAGAGCATCCAAGTTTAAATTCAAGATTTCTTTGGCATGTGGAAATTTTTGTATTTGTGTGTATGAACATTTCTGGATGTCCAGATGCACTTTTCCCCTGGTGTATAGACAATGGTTGAAAGGCGCCTTTCCTGGATCTGAAAGATACAAAGGCTTGTTCTCATTTAAATCTGGCTTCCTGCAGAACTCGTTTGAGGTTTTTCTGCCTGAGTTGAGTCTATAGAAACCTTTCCAAATCGAGTTAATGTAATTTCTTTTCAATGTCTCTTGCCAGCAGTTGTAGTAGTAGTAGTACAAGTTAGTTTTTATTAAACAGTTAGATTTTTCTAAAGCAATATGTTTATTTTATTTTTCTGCACAAGGTATCATTTTAAAACATATTTAGTGAGTGAATTAAAATGTCTTCAGTGTCCCCAGTTCTGGAAGGGTGGTCTTTTGGGGAGAAAGGGAGGCAAGAACCTATATTTTCAAAATTCTCAGTGAATGATAGGCAATATTTTTATTGGCCTAAAAGCCAGTAAAGATTGAATTGTTTTCATGCACTTTGAAGTACAATCTTAAAGACTTTTCTAACTGCAAAGCAGCTTATATTGCAGGGAAAATGTTTACTTTGATTTTTAAGTTCACTTGGTATAACAGTGAAATTTAAGACTTTCTTTTTACTTGTATTGACTCTGTTTATAGATGCCAAGCTTTAGAAACATAGAGAAACAAGAGCCATAAATTCATCATAACTTTCGTGTAATTCAGACTTAATCTGTGTATTGAAAGGTACTTCTCTGCCTCTGCCCAGGGGAAGTACTTAATAAATGTTTGTTGTTGTTATTGGTGGTGGTGATAGTCTTGCTCAGAGTTTTCTCCATACAACATGACCCACCACTGCCATTGTAGGTTTTCTTTTCCTAATTGATTGGAAAAGGGCCCAGACCCTAGAGGATTTGATGGGTTTGAAATTACATAGACTCATGAGGCTGTTTATAAAGGGGCCCTATTTAATCATTTAGTCTATCCCCCTGCCTCCAGGAAGAACTATCAAAAGTTCCCACTTTAGACAGATTCTTTTCTCTTTTTTAATCTTAAAAAAATTCTCCAGAATGGGGATTCTGTTTGCTTCTCAGTCAGCGTCTTCCAAGTCAGGTAGTTCTTCCTAACAGATAACTAACCCAAGAGTCCTTTCTGCTGTAATTTTAATTTATTCCATTGTTTTATACTCAGTGGAAATGAATAAGAGTTCTTTAAGTGGGGAAAGAGGAGGGAAGGGAAGGGGACTGTAAGAGAGAAGGAGAGTAATAGAGAAGGGAGAGAAGAGGAGGAGAGAGAGAAGAGAAAGCAGGGGGGAGAGAAAGGAGGAGAGGATTATTTTTTCCTGTTGTTAATCTAGCCTGTAAATGAATCCAAATCCTGTTTAGTGCTATGGTCAATTTAGCTGAAGTTCCAACCATTGCCTTTCCCTGGCCTTCTTTCCCTTCTAACTTTCTCTTTAGTGCTGCCTCCTGTGTACTAGTACTAGAGTCCAACATGACAGGTAACCAGCAGCCTTATACTCAGCAATGATTTGACTTAGGAGCTGTCAATATGTATCATGTGAAAAAAACTGTTGGTATTTTTTTCTTGCTCTTTTAAATCATCCTCTGGATAGTTCAGCTCTCAAAATCCAAGGGAAAGCAGCTTGAGTTCCTCATAGGTTTTTATTTCACTCCCACACTTCTTTCAAAAATTCTGTGTTCAGTAAGCTATTTAAAAGTTTTTATGCAGCTTTAAACTTAAAGAACTTTGGAGATACACATGATAGTGACACGAATGTCAAAACTGTTATTTACTAATTAAAACCTCATTCTTTGTGGGAACATAGAGCCTGGATCAGCCACAAATGGAGAATGTTCTCAAACAAGATGGAAAATTGGACTGAGTGATATGTCCCCAACAATGATGGTTAAGTTGAAGCTGCATATCTGAGCTGTATTGTTTTAATGCACATTTATTATGCTTTCATGTGGAACTATAACTTGCATCCATCATGTGTTCAACCAAATTTATTCACTGTTGAGGATACATACGGACTTTATAAACACTTGGTAGTTAGTGTAATCCTACAGTCTTGTCTCCTTAGTCAGACCAAGACATCTCCCTCCCCCCTACCCCACCCTTGACATTGGGTGGTCCCTTTGACATACCTCTCTCCTTCCTTCCCATCCTTCCTGACTTTGGCCTTTCTCCCTGCAGTCTCTCCCCATGTGTTCTGATGCTGAGTGGGACTGTGAAACTAATTGGACTCCTGGAACACAAAGAGGCTTAGTGTTGCCCATGGACTAGCTCCCTGGACTAATCACTCAGTATTGCATTCCACCAGTCCCTCTGTAGAAGTGTGTTAGTGTTCCTCAGAGTGACTGAGGTCCCCTCTGCTTGCTTTCCTGCCATGGGGAGCTGGGGTCCCTGGGAAGATGAGGGGAGGAATTAATGAAAACAATAACAAAAGCCACACCCAACCCAAAACAGAAATTCTGGGCCACTTTGAACCCCAGGGAAGTGTAACATGAGAATTGGAATGGGTTTAGCAAGGGGAATTGGTAACATCCTGAAGCAATATGATATGTTGATGAGAAAGTGCAGAGGCAACCACAGCCTTGGGAGGATTGGAACCCCGGAGCCCCAGTATGGAACCACCATTTGCCATCCATCCACTTAGATATTACAGTTCTTATGGCAGCTCTCCAGGATTTATACCCATTCCCTTTTGCTTCTATTCCTAAAGATGGTAATGTCAAAGACAGTAAGATGGAGCCTTTTAATAGTAATAGTAGTGGTGGCGGCCTCAGTTCCTTGGTTTCCAAAGCTATTTTTGCATTCAGTTGTCAAGTCAAAGTGTATTTATTAAGCACCTGCTGTGTAACAGTTACTGTGCTAAGTGCTGGGGATACAGAGACAAAAAAAAAATAGCTCCTGTTCTCAAGGAGCTCACACTCTAATGACGGGAGACAACATTGCAAACATTAGGTTTAGGCAGGATAAATTGGAGCTGCTCTTAAAGAGAAGGCACCAGCAGTAAGAACCTGGATGATTCAGGTGATGGATTCCTGGTGAAGGCCAGACTAACTTTAATAACAAGAGTATGTCTGCCTGATGGTCGGTGAGATGACTTACACTTAGAGTCACTTTGCCTGCCACCCCTAAAACTGCTTCATGGCCTGGGATTAGAGGAATTTGTGAAGGGAGAGATGTGCAGGGGTTGGGGCTGATGGGTCCATCTGGTTTGGTGTTGCTTGAGGAGTCCAGAATGCCTTAAAAAATAATGCTTTGCTGTCTCAGCCTCAGTAGAACCTATCTCTGTCTAACCCCACATTGCATTGATATCTATTCTGTTTTGCATCTTCTTTATATGGGCATTAGCAAATGGATTTTTTCTTCTTCATTCCTAACTATCATGATCTCCAGCTCTCGATCTTCCCTCAGTTCTAGAAATGTCTATCAGTTAAAAAAAAAAAAAAGAAGCAACAATGGCAACACTGTATACCTTTCTGTCATTAAAAATTTCGTCTTTCATCATCCATTTTATGCTTCTGATGGTGTTGGGAGTGATGAGAGACCTACTTTTATTCTGCACTCAGCCTTAGATTTCAGGTGCAACCCAGAATTGTCTCTCTGAGCCAGCATTTCATACATTATTTCTTCGGTTGGAGTGGAGCCAGTTAATAGAGTCTGGATGGACAAGAGAACAGAAGACTTTCCTTTGACTGTTGTGACAGCTGCTTATCTGCCCAATCTTGGTATTAACAGCAGCTATCATTTCTCCTTTAAGCAGTTTGGGGAGTGTGCTCTTCCTTTTCAGAAGAGGCCCAGAGAGATGTAATGTTTTGGCTAGTCACACAGCAAATTAGTGGCAGAGCTGGCACTAGAATCCAAGTCTCTTAACTGTCGACCAGTCTTCCTTCCTTCCTGCCTTCTTTCAAGGCTTTTCAGTTTAAAAAATTAAAATGCATTTTGTATTAATGCTTTTAAAAAATTCCTGTCACTTCCCAATGACTGTGTGTGTACACACACACACACACACACACACACACACACACACACACACCTATTTCAAACGTATATAACAAGAACAGTTAAACACATGAGCAGATTGACCTTAACTGATGTTGACCCCCTTCCACATCTGTAATCCACCACCCAAAGGAGAGAGACATGCGTCTCCATTAGTCCTCTGACGTCAGGATTGGTTACTTCACTGATTGTGGTTCTGACTTCACCTAGTCTAATTGTCTTTTACATTTCCAAAACTCTTTCTGTTACACAAAAAGCACTGTGTATTCATTGATGTTGGCCCTTCCAGTCTAAGGTATCATGACCAAGAAGGAACATTTAAGTATAAATCTGGCTTCTTTCCTCTCCTCTCAGTCAGTCCTGGGCTTCCTCTATCACATGTGATCTGTCTGGGTGCCAAAGGTTCTGGAGACCCACTTATCTATGGGATCCTCACTATAACAGCATGTGTGCCATGGAACTGTACTCTAGATGACATGGCATTCACTATCACGTGGCCATTCTGGTATGGCTGGCATCTAAACCCATTGAGTCCTCTGTTACACCAAACTCCACATTGTAACTCATGCTCTAGGGAATTTCTAGTACATTCTCTCCCCACTCTCCATGATGCCATTCTTGGCACAATTGCTGAGTAGATTGTACCCCTTTGGCCAGGGTCCCATGAAAGAGCTATGGCATGAGCTATCCATTGCTAGTGATGCCATATTTTCTTTAGAGTGATAGTAAATAGTAAAAGCATAGACCATTTTTTTGTTTTGGGGTTTGGTTTTTTGGGGTTTTTTTGTTTTGTTTTGTTTTGTTTTGTTTTGCTTTTTGGAGGGGGGAGGGAAGAGCAATTGAGGTCACATGGCTAGTAAGTATTAAGTGTCTGCAACTGGATTTGAACCCAGGTCCTCCTGACTCCAGGGCTAGTGCTCTATTCAGTGTGCCACCTAGCTGCCCCTACATAGATCATTTAAAAAAAATTTTATTTCCAATTCCAGATTCTCTCCTTCCACCCCTTCCCCCACCCATTGAGAAGGCAAGAAATGTGATACCCATTATACACATGAAGTTAAAAAAAAAAAAACACAGGGAATATTAAAAGCATAGACAGTATATTTTTAAATTTTTCATTTTTAGTTCCAAATTCTTTCTCTCCCTCTACCCCCTCTCTCACCCATTGAGAAAGCAAAGAATATTATTGATAATTATATGCACATTTTCATCGTACATATACTATATATATGAAATGTAAAAGCTAGAGAATAATCAAAGCATAGACCTGGCTGAGTATGCATTCCTCACCATCCACTAAGCCACAAGTCCCCAACCAGAATTTTAGGATCTGTTGGCATAAATAGAAGTTTTTCTTCCTGACCAGGGAGACAGACTTTGGTTCTAGATCCAGCTCTGCCCCTGGCTTTGTAAATTTAAACAAGTTACCTAAGCTCCTTGGGTTCCTTTTTTCTCATCTAAAGAACTAGGAGGTTGGACTAAATGAAGGTTGAATGACCCTCCCCCCCCCCATTCAGAGTCTTTATTATACACAAGTAATCTCAAGACTTAAGGAAAATGAAAAATTGCTATTCTTCACCATGAAAAACCCCATCTTCAAAAGAATGTGAAGCTAACTGTGCATACTCATTACCATCAAATCATGACTTAATATATCCGGTGAAGATTGAATATTGGATGGATATTTCTGATGCAGGATACAGATATCACCCCATGAACAGCTTGTAATGGCTTTGCCCTTGACTCTGAGCCTAAGTATTACCAAGAGAGATTCCTAGAATATGAAAATTGGAAGAGATTTTGAGATCTTGACAGCCCTTTCCAAATGATATCAGGCCTGGAAGAAACCCTGATAATGAGGAAATCTCTGTGAAAAGGTTAGCAAAGCTAGGGTTAGAGCTCAAGCCTCCTAACATACAACTCAGTGCTCTTTCCATCATGCCGAACATACCTAGAATCATAGAAATTGAAATTTGGAGGGACATTCCAGATCACTGAAGAAGAGTGTCAATCCCTGAAGACAATATAGTATTTTTTTTTTGTCTGAAACCCTAGTATCTAGTAGTGTCCTGTGCAGAGTAAGCGTTTAATACTTTAAAAAATTGAATCTATAATTGGATTCCCCATCTTTTATTCCTTCTCATATTGCCCAAAGGAGCATGATTTACACCTTGGGGAAATTTTACATGTACAAGGAGAACACGTTAGTAATCAAAAGAGTTTTTAACACTTTTTTTGTGTCCTGGGCTCTGGGAGTCTGGTGAAATCTACAGGACCTTTCTCAGAAAAATATTTTTAAATGCACAAAATAAAACTCAGAGGATTACAAAATAAACCAAACATCAGTGAAAGTAATGATGTATTTATTTCACACCCCAAGTTCATGGACCCCCTGAATGCTATCCAGAGATACCCTTGGTGGTCTATGAACCTCAGAAAAGAACCCTATAGAGGGGCGGCTAGGTGGCACAGTGAATAGAGCATCGGCCCTGGAGTCAGAAGGACATGAGTTCGGTTCCGGCCTCAGACACAACGCACATACAAACAAAAACCTAGCTATGTGATCTTGGGCAAGTTACTTAATCCCAATTGCCCTCCAAAAAGCAAAAAAAAAAAAAAAAGAACCCTATAGAAAGTCTTTTTGGATAGCAAAGAATTGCTTGGACATAAGATGAACCCCTCATTTTCCTGTTTTGTAAGGGCAAAGTATGGCATGTCAGGTTAAAATAAAGTACATAGAGATATATGGGTGGATGTGTGTGGATGTGTATACATATATATATGCACATATATGTGTATATACACACACATACTCCATTTTTGTTTGTTTTTGGAGGGGAAAGGCAAGGCAATTGGGTTTAAGTGACTTTCCCAAGGTCATACAGCTAGTAAGTGTCGAGTGTCTAGGTCAGATTTGAACTCAGGTCCTCCTGACTCCAGGGCCAGTGCTCTATCTAGCTACCCCCATACTCTGTTTGAAACAGACAAAAAAATGTTGTCCATATGAGGCACAAAAAAATTTTGAGCAGTGTGATCTTCTCATAACAATATAATGTTGGTGGGAAAAGCCCCATTTAGCTTAGATTTTTATCAGGGATCAGGGAATGACAACCCTACATCTACCCCCAAGCTGTCCCATGTAATGCTATATTTGTATTCTGCTCTTAAGTCTGACATTTCTCTGAAAGCACTTAAAAAACCTTGGTCTTAGTCTCAGAATCATTACGTTTAAGAAGACAAGGCAAGCCTTTTTTTGTAACAGCAAATACAACAGCATTTTACAGCCTCAGAGAGCACAGAACTGGCACTTTTTCCTCTTGGGGAGAATGGTAGGAGGAAATTTAGTCAGGCAGCCATATTCAGCCAAATCAATT
Organism: Gymnobelideus leadbeateri; assembly: GCA_011680675.1. Lineage (NCBI taxonomy): Eukaryota > Metazoa > Chordata > Mammalia > Diprotodontia > Petauridae > Gymnobelideus > Gymnobelideus leadbeateri. Next base: position 1,050,032 of record WOXC01008725.1, on the reverse strand, counting down.
ACAGCAATTACTGTCCACTTATAGAAACAGGCTCACATCAGTTGTGATGGGACCTTCTGGAAACAAATGAACTGAAATGATTAATGTCCTGGTTCCCAAAGGGATCTTGGCCAGCAACCCAGCAGTCAGAGGAACATAGGAAAAAGAAAAGCAGCCAAGTACAGTGGCAAGGTCTCTGAACCAAGAGAAGTGAATTAGAATCTTCACTCTCCACTTAGTACCTATGTAGCCTTTGGCTTAGCCCCTCTGGGCCTTAGTTTCCTCTTCTAAAAGATGAGAATGTTGAACTAGATGACCCCCAAGGTCCCCCCTCATTCTGAATCGGGTTCTTAACCTGTGTACTTTAAATACGTACATACATATATACATATATTTTTAAATAGCCATTTCATAATAATTGGTTTCCTTTATAATCCTTTATATTTTATTTTATGCATTTAAAACCATTCTTCTGTGGAGGAGCTCCACAGGCTTCACCAGAATGCCAAAGGGTTCTATGGTAAGATAAAGAACCCCTGACCTAGAAAAGTGATTTTGTTACTAATCGCCTAGTGTCTATTGGAGACTAATAGTGGGACCAGCCTTAGGCATCATCATAAAATTGGTGCATTATCTTCTCCCCTCTGACCCCACTCCCTTCAGCATTGATTCTGTTACCCGGTATTCTGTCTTGCCCTTTTTTTTCCTTTGTTGAGGAAGACCTGAAAAATTTAGGCTTTTTTGGGGGGGAGGGCGTGTTAAGGACTCCTTCCCTGAGGAATATATTTGCATTTTAAAAGACTACTAGGAGAGGGGAATGCTTTACATACTACATAACCAATATGCAATGTTAAGATAGCCAAGGACAGGTAGGTGGTACAGTGGATAGAGTCCCATGCCTGGATTCAGGAACACTCCTCTTCCTGAATTCAAATCTTGCCTCATATACTTACTAACTGTGTGACTTTGGGAAAGTCACTTAGCCCTGCCTGTTTGCCTCAGTTTCCTCATCTATAAAATGAGCTGGAGAAGGAAATGGTAAACCACTCCAATATCTTTACCAAGAAAACCCCATATGGGGTCACAAAGAGTCAGATACAATTGAACAAAGATGGGCAAGGTAGGTTGTAATAGTAAAAGTTTCTCTAATAATTTTAAATTATATTATCCTACCTGAATAAAGTTTTATACAAAATTGCCTGTCTGTTGGGTATAGTTTCGGCTTTAAAAAAAAAGGGGGGTACCATTTTCCTCTTTGCTTTTCCTTTCTAAAGCCACATAGAGTATTACCTAATTGAAAAATGACCTGTCAGTCTGCAGAAATGAAAGAGTTGTAGTAGACTGTGATGTTTATAAAACTGATCCTACAGCTAGACAAGAGATGAGAAATACATAGGGTTTTTTTTGTTTGTTTGTTTTTTAGTAATTTGATTATGACCACATGAACATGTATTCTAATGGTAAGAAATTTAACTTTTGTCTGAATTAAAATTGCCTGGTGTACTAAAGAGCATGTTTTTAAAGCATGGTTACTTTCCCCAAAAAACAAACTCCACTCTCCCCCCCCAAAAAAAAAATCAAAAAAACTTTTGTATTACACATTTGCAATCTCCTTAACACAAAGATCTATACTAGTGGTCATAGAATTTCAACTACCATACATTTGAGAACTTTTGAGTACTCTTCAAATTATTTTCTACTTGTGACCAATCCTGTCTCTAACTGATAATTCAGGGACAAAGACATTTTCCTAAGGATTTCGTCTTCTTGGGTCCCTGATAAAAGCCATTTTATGTTGAGAGGAAAATTTGGCAGTTTGGTACCAGATAAATAAAAAAGATCATCACTTAGATTCTTAGAACCCTAAACCATAAGGCTGATGAAAATCAATACCTTGAATTTCATAGTTTTGGACAGACTTTTGTTGAAGTACAGAACAGATTATAGAAACCAAGTGTAACTGTGTTCCATGAGCCTTGGGTGTTAATATATATCCTTGGATTTGGAGAGGGGCTTTTGAACATAGGTTAGAAAGCAAAAAGCTGAAAAAGAAATGATGAGTAAGAAGCTCAGTTGTATAACCTGTTAGAAACACCCTTCTTCCTTACCTTGGATGGCACCTGGGTGAGCTCCAGCTGCCTCTACTTCTATCCTGTCTGATCAAATCAGGATTTTTTCCTAAAAAAATCTTTCATCAGAATATTGGCCTAGCCTAGGGGTTGATATGAATCAATTACATATGCCCACAGCACTCTTAGTTCAAGTCCTCTCTGCTTCCCACATTCACCTGATCACCTGATTTTAACCTTGATTTTTAAACTTGACTTTACCCCCTAGATTGAGAGAAATGATGAAATCTCAGCATATGGTATCAGGCTAAGCAAATAAGCAGATGTGATTATGTTCATGTTCTTTGTTGGAGGTGGAGGAGGGAGGGAGGGGGCAGGACTAGGTATTTGTAAGCCTTAAGCAATTAGGCAGGGTTTGAAAATTACACATACCTCCTGCTGTTAGGCACCAGAGACACCTTTACTGTAATACATGTAACTTGCCTATATATTTATGCCTTTTTGTCCAGAGAACATATTTTTCTAGCATCATAGGTTAGAAGGGACCTTAAAAGATCACTCAGGCCAACTCCCAACCATTTATGAATAATAAGGTTCAGAAAGATTAAGTGACCTTTGCCCAAGGTCACAGTAGAAAATGGCAGAGATAGGTTTCAAAATAAAGTTTTCTGCCCCCAGAATGTGTGTATGTGTATTGTGTACATATATTTTGTGTGTATATATTTATATGTACATATATGTATGTATGCATACACACACTATATATATATATATATATATATATATATATATATATATATAATTTGTGTATGTGTGTATATGGTAATATTAAGAAGCTTGTTCCTTGTTATGCTCCTTTTTACCCATCTCATACACACACTTTTAATCTAACTGGCTATCTACTTTTCCTACCTTTGCCCCAAACTTTGATTCCTGGAGTTTTGTTGATTATTTTGAATAGAGGTATAGGGCTTCTTAAAATTTCTTATAACAAAACAACCTTGCATCAAACTCAAGAATGTTTTAGAATTTCCTAAATGAGATCAATATTCATCACTTAAAAGATACTGGACTAGCTTTTCACAAAAGAAGAATAAAGTAGATGAAAAATGCCTTTTGCAGAGAATATAGTATATGATTGAATTGGACAAGCCATATAGTTAGTTCATCTCTTCCTATCTCACAGAAGGTACCCTGGGCTCAGAATCAAATCATAGACAGTTCTGTCTTTGGAAAAATTTCATATCACTTTGAATGATCCTTCACTTTTCCCTTTTTAATATTAATTTTCTTCCATCAGTCCTTAGTGACTGTGAATCAGGAACACCATTGTCTCTGAAGAGCTTAAGTTTCGGGTTACCCAAAGGGTAAATGAGAAGGAAGGTACATCCATGGTTGCTTTCAATAGGCAGCAACATTTTTGTTGTTGATGTTGAGCATTTCAGTCATGTCCAACTCTTCATGATTCCTTTTTATCGTTTTCTTGGCAAAGATACTGGGGTGGTTTGCCTTGTCTTTCTCTAGCTCATTTTCAGATGAGGAATTGAGACAAACAGTGTTAAATGACTTGCCCAGGGTCACACAACTAGTGTCTGAATCCAGATTTTAACTCATGAATGAGTCTTCCTGATTCCAAGCCCAATGCTCTATCCGTTGTGCCACCCAGCTGCCCAGCAACATACTACCAAAGGAAAAAAATGAAACGTATAGGATGTCACCAGGAAGATTTATGACGGGAAAGGAAAGTGAACCAGTTATGCTTCAAGATCAAGAGATAATCATTGAACAACTCAGGTTTATCATTGGTATCCATGCAATGCTGAGAGATCTAATAGAAAGACAGCCCCCACCACCACCCCAACATGTGGAGAAATTACTTAGGACATAGGCAAGAGCTGTACAGTATGAGAAGCGGGGCTGAGTTATAATCTGCATGACTGGAAGGACTGACCATATCATAATGAGATCCCAAGTATAATCTACAATTTTCATATACTTGGCATGTATCTTTAGTGATGAGGTTAGATAAAAACCTTGGCATGTCTGCATGAAGGATGTGGGATTGCAATCAGTCTCTTTATAGGTGATGATACTAACATGTTTTCATACCAAAAAATACAATTTTCAGATTGCCTGAGATTTTTCATTAAGGAGGGTCATTTTGGCTGTAAACACAGCAAATCCTTCATATCTGAAAGTACTACTGTTGCTTTCAGTAATGGTGAAGTTCTGTATATATTATCCTTAATGTTATGCCTGGTAGAAATAAGAGACAGCATGGTCTTTGGTGTTGGCATAGCTTTTATTTGAAGGGCAGGTGTTGTCATGTTGGAAGACAAGAATTGCTGTGTTTCATTGCAAACACCCCATAATTCAGCACATTTGAGGCACTTTGGATTTACCTTTATAGCAATGCTGAAATTCCCTTAACTCAGGAGTCCTTAACCTTTTCTGGGTCATAGGACCCTTGGGCAGACTGGTGAAGCCTTTGGGATCTTTCTCAGGAGAACGTTTTTAAATGCATCAAATAAAACTCATTGGATTGCAAAGGAAATCAATTATATTGAAATAATTATCAAAACTTTTTTAAAAATTTACAGGCCTTAGGAGGTTAAGAACCCCTGCTTAACAGGATAAATTCCCACTTCTAAGAAAGAAAAAGGAGGGTTGGGAAGGAATGGGGGAGAGAAGCTCTTTCTTTTGTTTCAGATGATCCAGAAGAGGCAAAGTTGTTAAGCATGAGACAAAAGTTGTCAAGGGATTGGCATTTTATGAGAGGACCTGGTGGGGAAGTCAGAAAGGGGAAGCAAAGTGAAGGGGAGAAGAGGCAGAGAAGCAACTTGTTTTGTTTTTACTAGAGTCTTGGGAGGGAGGGTTAAAGAGTTTTCAGATAATAGGAGGAATGTGTGTGGGGGCAGGGAAGGTAATGAGCAGTGCTTTGACTAGAAATATAGAGTAACTATTCTTTGCCAGTAATATTGTAGTCTTGTGCCATTGGGTCTTCTGTGCTCATGGACAAATAATAAACATATTTGCTATATCATTTCCCCAACCTCAATTAAATGGACTGTTAACTTCTATGGAGAAAATTTAATATGGTGGAATGAGTTGGTATGTGGGAGCCAAACCTTGGTTTGATTCTTTGCTCTTACTTAAATGCACAACTCTAGGCTAGACATTTAAATTCTCTGGACCTCGTTTCCTTCATCTGTAAGATGGAAAAAATACTGCTACTCTCTACTGAAAAGAATTGTGGAAAAAGAGATATGATGATGATGATGATGATGATGATGATGATGATGATGATGATGATGATGATGATTAAGCAGCTCTTGGAATAATCTTTGAAAAGCTACAGGAATGAAAGTGTTTGTGGTTTGGGTCAGTTTTGGCTTTTGTTGGTTTGTTGTTACAGTTCTTTCACCCCTTCCCCCAGCCAGCCTTGGAATGAAAGTTACTGCTTTTTAAATGAAAATTATTTCATTGCAGTACAATGGCATAAGAGTTATCCCTTACCTAGGCAGAGATAATCTGCTGAAAACTTTCTCCCCTGTTAATGTTTGCAAGAGACATTCCTTTGAGTTAAGCTCTTCCTCTCTCCCCTTCTCTTCTTCCTCTTTCTCTCTCTCTTCTCCCTCTCATTTCCCTCCCCCATCTCTCCCTCTTCTTCCTCTTTACCCTTCTCTCTCTCTTCCTCTTTTCAAAAGGCATACTGTAAAGCATTCCACCTAATGTTGCCTATACATTGTGTATGATCCATAAATTCATTTTACTCTGGAACCAAAGGGGGCAAAACTTTGACTGGAAAGCATGGGCGGGGGGCGGGGGGGAGGAAGGGACTTAGAAGGGTGAAGAGAGGAACAGTCCATAGTTTTTCTCAGCATGCCTTCCTTCCACCCCCTGCCCATTCACACACTCTGCCTTTTTCATTGTAGGATACCTACCTCTTTTTACCAAAGCAAAGAGGAAACATATTAGTGATTGGATTGTGAAAACTCATAATATAGCAGCTTTCTTGCCCCTTAACTTTCCCCATGGTTCTGGCCTACATGTTTGGGAGTTCAAGATTTTTTTTTCTTTTATAAAGATTTAAACTGTCATAACAGTTTTTGATATGCTGGTCACATGACATGAATGAGTGAATGAATAAATGAATGAATAAGTATTAACTCTGTACCAGGTACTATGCTGAGCACTGGGGATATGAATTTTACAAAGCGTGATAGTATCTGTACTTGTGAAGCTTATGTTTTTTTTTCTTGTTTTTGGTTTTTTGTTTTTGTTTTTAAAGCAATAGGGGTTAAGTAACTTGCTCAAGGTTACATTGTCAGTCATTATTTACATGTGGGTGCTCATTTTCTGAGGCCTGGACCTATCCCAGGTCATCCCGACTCTGGGGCTGGCGCTCTTACTCACTGCACCACCTAGCTGTCCCATGAAGCTTATGTTTTAATAGGGGAAGACTATATATGAGAGAGCAGTGGCCAGAGAGGGATGTTTTAGTTTAGAAAGTCACTGAAAACGGTGAGTGGATTCACAGGTCGGTTTTTTTGGGGGGTCAGTGGGATAATGTTTTTATTTTTAATTTTTTTTAATTTTTTGGTCTTTATTAATTTGTTTACTTTTAATTTACAAGATTCAGTTCCACAATTCCTTGAGTTTCAATTTTTTTCTCCCTCCCTTTCCCCTCCCCCCCACCCACCCCATGACAGCATATAATCAAGTATAGGATCTGTAAATACTTTCACTTTAGACATTAGTCAGGTTATAAAGACACAGGTCAGTTTGTTGACATGTCCTTTCCAGGAATGATCATGTTGATTTGGTTATTATTCCCAGAACAAGAGGTAGAAGGTCAAATGTTTGGAAAGGTCAAACCCTTGTAGCTTCCAGGTAGAGAGTTTATTGCCACCTAGACTGTAAGAACTAGGAGGGTCGGGATGATGTTTTCTCTCAACCATGTACCTACCCCCAGTGTCTCACAGTATCCTATGCACATTAGGCCCTCAATAATTGTTTATTGGATGGAGCTAGTGCCACTGATAATGGGGAAAGGTGACTGTGTTGTCAAGTACAAATTAACATACAAATGTTTATACCCTTTAAAATTTATTTTTGTTTTTACATTATTTATTTCTCCTAACATATCCCTCCCAAAGAACCATCCCTTATAACATAAATTTAAAAGATTGAAAAATGAATCAATAAAACTACTGAACATAATGACCAATTCCAAACTTATATGCAGTATTCATTCTATCCCTGTAGTCCCCTACCTCTTCCAAAAAGGGAGGTCATCATAACTTGACAGCATCCAGTTTGGATTGTTTTGTTGTTTTTATTTGAGTTTGCAGTCATTGTAATTCTTGATTTCCTTGCTCTGCTTCCTTCACTTTGCATCCATTCATATAAACCTTCACATTCTTCATGTTTATCACTTATTGCAACACAATAATATTCACAGCTTGCTTAGCCACTCCCCAATCAATGTTCCCTTGCTTTGTTTCCAGTTTTTGCTTCTTCAAAAAGTTCTGCTGTAACTATGTTGGCAGAGCTTTCTTTTTATCATTGACCACTGTGAAGTATATGCCTCTGCTTTTTCAGTGACCTCTGCTCTCAGATGAACAGAATCCCAGGGAATTGTGAACTCTATTTCTTTTAAAGTGTTTACTTTGTGAATTTCCCTTCCTTCCATGGAACTAACACAGGATTTGGGGGGTTATTTTCAGGTGACTACAGCAAGTGATGAGGAAAAGGAAGATGAGCAGGAACTAACCCCAGAGGAAAAGAGAACCCTGGAAAGAAAACTAAAGAAGGAAAGGAAGAAAGAAGAAAGGAAGCATCTTCGGGAAGCTGGGATTCATATTGTAAAGGAAAACCCTCCCAAGCCGTCTGGAGCTGAGTTGGCCTTGGACTATCTCATTAGGTAAGCATCTTTGCCAGCCACCTCCCGGATCATCCCTCCACCTTATTGATGCCACTTAGGAAACAGAGACCTAGTTGAAGGCCCAAACTAGAGAAACCAGCCTAACCTCTTGAAAAATTTCCTTCTGGTCATTGCTAAATACAGTATATTGTTTCATTCCAGCTGGCTTGTTTGAATAATGTAGTCCAACCCAAGTTTACCTGAAATGGCTTCACATGCCTTAACTGTCTCTGGGATCTTTAAAAGATGGCACAGAGCCCAGTGAAAGTCTTCATAAAGAGCAGTCACTCTATCCTAAAGCCTTAATACAGATGGCATTGCTTTAACTTTTCCATAACAGGAGATCGCATAGTTGCATTTAATTTAACCTAGAGGACACTGGGCTGTTAGGAAGTCCCACATCAGAGAGACTGCATGTTAAGTTGCACAAAGTATGTGTATTTTTAGAACCTGAGTATTTATAATCAGAGACAGAGGAAGGGGACTGTTGTGGATGTTCCCAGACCCTGGCAAAGATTTGATATTAACTGAGCTAACAGCTTTGTACATGGCTTTTTAGATGCTTATGGAAAACCATAAACTATGAGCTGTAGTGAAATTTAAAACCATTGTTAATTTAATCCCTTTTCCAATTAAGTAAGGTCACTTGTCCCAAGCAAGGGCAAAAAGTAAGGAATTGTTTTGGCTTGTTGTTATTATTGGTTTGGTTTTATTTTGTTTTGTTTTCCTACCCACTGGAAACCTCAAGAAGTAAAAAAAAATCTCATTCTAGGAAATAGGATTTTCTAGTTTCCTTTAAAGCTCAACTCAGATGCTACCTACTACAGGAGATCTTTCCTGGTTCCCCCAGCAGTTAGTTCTCTTTCCTGTCCTCTCTCCTTTTCCTTTTCTCCCTCATTTCTTCCCTATCCCCCTTTTCTCTCCCATCGAATATATTCTAAACAATCTTGGTTAGGTGCACGATGGCCCTGACGATGAGCTTATCATTTCTGTATTTTAAGCTGTGGTCCAGAAATCCAAATTCCATTCTTAGAAACCATCTTAACCAGCTGTTTGTGAAAGTGCTACCAGGGAACATGAAACCCTGGCAGATTCAAGTGATGGGTCATCCCTTTCTCCTTTTTTTCTCCCTCCTTCTCTCCCTTTTTCTATCACTCTTTCTTTTCCTTTCATTCGAGGAATCCAGTGTTCTCCTAACTTATTCCCTATGAAGATTCCCAGTGAAAATGATATTCCCAACTAGGGACAGGTATGTTTCTTTTGCTTAACATTCATTATGAAGGAAAAGCAAGTCAACTGATATCTTGAAGTAGGGAAGCACAACACCAATAAGCTAAGATTCTGACCCTGAGGAAATAATGGGAAGATGATTTTTGATTTGCATTTGGAGGGTTTTTTTTTTTATTTTATTACTCCGTTAAACTGTTCTCTTGTCAGTGGTGACCATGAAACAGAAGATGCACCAAACCAATAACTTTTAGTGGCATCCACATGGGTGCTGATGGAAATTGTTCCCTTTGGAATCCTGGCTCACTTAGCTATGCTGTTCATTGATTTGCATAATAGCCAGGCAATAGATTTGGTATTCAAATTTCCATTTAGTCTGTCCTCCCACTCCTCATTTTCTTCTCACCCTGAGCATCTGGGGGCACTTTTGCTAAATCACCAGGCACACCTGACACCTTAAGGAGCCCTTGGGTTCTACTTCTCCATTTTATAGTACACATTCACTTGCATTCTGAAAACCAGTTTCTGGTTCATTGAATACTTTTATTAAACAAAAGCAGCCATTTATAGCTATATCTGTCTATATAGACACTTAATAATAATAGTAGCTAATATTTATATAGCATTTACTAAGTCCCAGACACTGTCCTAAGTGCTTTACAATTATTATCTCACTTGATATAGTATACTTCTGTATTTTTTTTTTTTGGAGGGCAATTGGGGTTAAGTAACTTGCCCAAGGTCACACGGCTAGGTTTTTTGTTTGTATGTGCATTAAGTGTCTGAGGCCGGATCCGAACTCAGGTCCTTCTGACTCCAGGGCTGACGCTCTACTCACTTCGCCATCTAGCCGCCCCTATACTTCTGTATTTTTAAAGAGCATTGATTTCATCAATGGCTTTATTCCCTCCATTCACAGGGATCATAGCCCCTAATTTTCTTAGTAGGTCTTTGAGAGTTGCTGCCATTGAAAAATCAATAATCCTGCAGCCAACCTTTAAAACATAGCTAATTGGGTTCTCAGATGACAGACAAACATACAGATATCACCACTGAGCCCATACTCAAACTTTCCCAAGCAGTAAGACCTGCTGGGGTTTGAACTTTTCTTACATTGGAATGGCCTTCAAGAGCAGCTGGTTAAAAAGATGTTATCTGAAAATGGATTAGGAATTTCTGAACCTTAAAATATAGGAGTGAACAGGCTCCTATCAAGGATGATGTATACATAACAATGACTGTTAAGGTATTTTTTAGGAGTCTTACAAATCTAAACAACAGTACTGTTAATTGAAAAGGAAGAGGGAGAAAATTACATATAACCATAGGTGTAGATATATCTACTAACCTAGGTGCCATAGATAGTAGTTATAGTATAAGAATAGCAATTGAGATACCCAAAGTTCATGGGAGACAAAATCCAACAAAAAAGCTAATAATAAAATCTGTGACCTCAAATGTCTATACACAAATGCAGAACATATGACTAACAAGCAAGACTAATTAGAGATCCAAATGCAGAGGAACAAATTTGACCTATTAAATATCACTGAGACTTGGTGGCATGAGATCCATGATTAGACTATAACTCTGGAAAGGGATACCTTATTCAAAAGAAGCAAAAATAGGTAAAAGATATGGGGAGAAAAAATAATTGAGGAGAAAGATGAGAGCATTGTCTATTTAGAAATCATACTGTAAGGAAATGTAGGAAGAAAAACAGGGAAGATCATGGAGAGCTTTTGGGTAAAGATCAATAGAGGCCAAAACAGAAGATGTATCATCATGGAATTGTTGCAAACCCTTGGACATAGAAATAAATGAGAAGTTTAGGGAACAGACTATAAGCCTGGCACAAAGGCTTGATAAGAGTCATGATAGGGGAACTTCAGTTTTCTACATATCTGCTAGAATTCCCTTTTTGCCATAAGCAGAACAATTAAAATGTTTTTGACTTGCCTTAATGATAATTTTATCCTTCAAAAGGTAGAAGAAACACCAAAGGGAAGTTCTATTCTAGATCAATCTGATTCTCACCATAGCAAGAAATAGCTTGTTTGAGTTGGAAGTGCTATGAATCTTTCAGGAAAGTGACCACCCCATCTGGGAGTCCATGATAGAAAAGAAAGTCAGGCATAGCTAAGTTTTCACTACAAGATTTTTATGGTCTTCTAAGGAGCAGCAGTTGGATATTATGAACTAAAATTATGGTAGAAAGTCATGCCAGGAAAGTTGGATTCAGATACAAAGTTTATAATAGAAGTTGTGGAATTAGAATTGTCAAAATTTGGTGATGAAGGAGAAAAGAGTCACAGATCAAGGTCATAAAACTTCTGATTTAGGATGGTGGTTTCCTCAACAGAAAATAGAGAAGCTGGGAGGAGGGATGATGTATGTAGGAGAGATACTGAAATTCATTTTGGACATGCTCAGTGTGAAATTCCTACAAATTGGGACATTAATCCATTGTTGGTAGAATTGTGAACTGACCCAGCCATTTTGGAGAGCATTCTAGAATTATGTCCAAAGAGTTATTAAACTACGCTTTGACTCAGGAATACCTCTACTTGGTCTTTCCAAACATGGTTAGGGAAAAAAAAAGAACTTCTATGTTCTAAAATATTGATAGCAGCTCTCTTTGTGGTGGCAAAGAACTGGAAATTGCAGGGATGCCCATCAATTGGAGAATGGCTGAACAAGTTGTGGTATATGATTGTGATGGAGTACTACTGTCATGCTGTAAGAAATGATGAGTGAGCAGGCAGGAGCAGCTAATTTTTGAAAACAGCAGAGAGGACAAGTAGAGTGAGAACTTAGAAAAGGCCGTTGGATTTCATATTTAAGAGGGTAACCTTTCAACAGAGTGGTCGGCATCCTTAGAAGGCAGGAGGTTGAGAAATGAGCGAAAGATGAGGACTTAGAAACAAGTATAGCTGACTCTTTCTAGGAAGATCATAAGATGATCACTTTAGAGCTGGATAGGCATTTAAAGGTCATCTGATTAAGAGATAGAGAGATAAGTTGAGAGGTGGGCAAAGCAAGTGAAGAGTTTTGTTTGTTTTTAAGTATTTGGGGGAACTACCTGGCTGTGTTTTTAGGCAACTGGGAAGGAATCAGTGGATAAAGTGAGCCTGGAGAGAAGAAAAAGAGCTTCCTAAGGATGAAGAGAGAAATGTGGATTATGGATTATTTCAAGGGACTATGGAAATATTTCTGATTATTTGAGTTTTTTCTTGATTTCTGGATAAATAGCAGTCAAGTAGACCTAGTTATGGACCATTCACTATGTTTAGTTATTGGGTCTGCCATCACTTATAGAAATAGTGTTCTTAGGGCTCTAGGTGGCAGTGAATAGAGCAGGGGCACTAGAATCAGGAAGATCTGAGTTCAAATCCAGCCTCAGATACTTAACACTTACTAGTTGTGTGACCTTGGGCAAGTCACTTAACCCCAATTGTCCTATCTTCCCCCCTCCAAAAAGCAAAAAAAAAAAAAAAAATTAGCGCTCTTACTAGTTACAAGATCAGTCTTTCTTAAGAATACATACATTCCCCTGCAGCCTAGAAAGGCAGCTTGGTTTAGCGTTAACATGTTAGCCCTGAAGTCAGAAAGACCTGAATTCAAACCTAGACTCAGATTCTTGCTGGCTGTGTGAATCTGGACAAGTCTTAGCCTCAGGCTTCTCATTTGTAAAATAGGAATTATATTATCACTTCTCTCACTGGATTGTTGTGAGGCTAAAATGAGATCAGGTATGTAAAGTACTTTGCAAACCCTAAAACATTATGGAAATGTTAACTACTACTGTTATTATAACAGAGTGTAATTTGAAGGGTTTCGGCAAACCCTCCAAAAAATTTCTCTGATTCCAGAGTTCAGGTCAGATTTGTTTAGGACCAGCTAAGGGAAAGCATTGAGAAATACTAAAAAAAAAAGTCCCTACCCTCTAGGCGGTTATAGTCTAATAGAATTATTAGCAGCTCTCCAAGTATCCCTGGGAGAGTCTGGCCCTGTATCAGTCTTTCACACCTCAATGAGAATCAGTATAACCAAGTTCTTTCCTCCCCAAGCTCTATGTACCACTGAGGAAATGACAATGGAGGAAAGAGGGGTGGTCTGAATCTCCTAGTGGATAGATCTGGACAGCTATAGAGCAGTATGAGGCTGCTTGGTACCTAGCAAAGGGGGTGAAAGAAAGGTAGCCTGAGTGATGGACAAGGGGAAAGAAAACTGATAGCTCACTTCACCTCCTTTGTAGTTTTGCCAGTGGCCAAGAAAAATAGGATGTGTGTGTGTGTGTGTGTGTGTGTGTGTGTGTGTGTGTGTGTGTGCGCGCGCGCGCATGTTTTATAATTAACTTGGGTCCATTAAGCTGTTAGAGGCAGAAGTGAGATCTGGCTTGTGAGTTTAATTCAGCTATCCACTGCTGATACTGATCTCATAAAGAACCCTGTTCCCTTGTATCAGTGGGGGAAATTCTATATGCAGTAAGTACCACACTCCTTAGTTGGGGAAAGATCTGAAAAGGAACCTCGGGTGTATCTCTTCTGAATTTCCATGGAACTGATAGGTGCTCCTGAATGTAGTCTTGAATTTCTAAATTTGAAATCTTGAATTTCTGGAGTCCTTTGCAGCTCCTCCCAAGGTGAGATCCTGCCAGTATTGTCAAGGAAGAAAGAAAGTGCTGTCCTGGATCTTCAGTACGAACGGGGAAAGTCCCTCTCCCCCTCCCCCCCAGTTTTCTCACCTCTCTAGAAGTTCAGAAGACTTCTAAACCTCCTCAGATATGTAGTTGTTTCCTCTTCAACCCAGATGAGAGTTAGCTTCCAATATTACCAGCTCTCCACCCCCACCTGCTTCCTCTGTATTAATTCTTCCTTTCACACCCCATTTTTATGAGATTTCTCCTTTTAACCTTTTCCTATCCAGTTTGGCTTTTTAGAATCACCTCATCATGCACAACTCAGCTCCAACCTTTCTTTGAAACTACTTTAGTAATGATAACAGTTTTAGAGTACTATTACTAATATTAACAACCTTTTCATATATCATAAGTAAACAGTTTGACCTTAATCAGTGCCTTATAATTAGTTTTTCAGGATTTTCTTATATTTCTTCTTGTCTTTCTGTTACAAATAACTTGAAAGTCTTTCAGTTTATCAAATGCCCTTTTTTTTTCATTCAAAATTATACTCAACTTTGTGCATAGTAGATTTGCAATGTATTGTACTATGTTATGGAAATACTTGTTTTATTCAATAAATTAAACATAAGAGAAATTTTTAAAAAAGAAAAAAGGAGTAGGGAAGATAAGTTAGCTAAGATCACTAACTGCTGTTGTCAGTTTAAGAGCTATTGGGTATAAAGGTTGCCAGCGTAGCACATTTTCTTGGTTGTACTAAGCATTAGTTTATTAGGGGCCAAATATGTTATTCTCTGTGGGATTACAGAGCTAGCACACACTGTTCCAGCTTCTGAATTCATGGAGAGGAATTAATCCTTCCCGCCCAAGGAAACTTTTTTGACCTAGTCATAGAAGGGGAGACTACACAAAATAAAGGCAGCATTGTTGACCTCGAAGGCTCTTAGTAGAGTCATCAGAACAAGAAAATGAAGCGACACACCAAGAGGCCTTGAGAATAGAAATGGAACTTTTGAACTACTTAGACTAGATTCCTCTCCCCTGGCCCTATTAGGCTTTTAGTAGCACTTGTAAAGAAAATCTGTTGTCCAGACTTTTCAGAGATTATCCATCTGTGAGGGTGTGTCTGAAAAAAAATCCATGTTTGACCAGTAATAGTAATCATACCTCAGATTTTTGTACAATAACACCTCACTTATCCTAAGGTCACTTATCTGGCAGTCCTTCAGCGATCTGGAAAGGAGCCGAGAGCAACAAAAGGTCCTAGCCAAAGCTGATGTCACAAAGGCAATGTTTTCTAATCTAGGCACTTATAAAGGAGTCTCTCAGTCCTTCCCTCAGGGCCTAGTCACTTATTTGACAAACCTTATGACACACTTGGGCATCTGATTTCTTAGCCAAATGAAGATAGGAGTCAGATATTAAAAGGATATGGGAGAAGGTGCCACTGGAGACAGAGATGCTGACAGCAGTGAGATGTGACTATTGACAGCAAAAAAGGAAACAGAAAAACCATAAAAGAAAATTTCAGAAAGCCCAGCAGTCTAAGGAGCAAATACGCCTTCACACCTCAGCTGCACCTGAGGACAATACCCTGCAACGCAGTGCGATGATGAAGGTTCCTGAAGAGTGTGAAGACATTCTGAGGCCACTAAGTTTGAGAACCTCTGACTGAGAGAGTAGAACCCTGGACTTGAAGTCAGGAACACATGTAGTGGTTATATGACCCTGGAGAAGTCACTTTGCCTAAATGAGCCTCAGTTTCCTCATCTATAAAACAGGAATGGCCATACTTAAAGGACCTCCTTCACAGAGATGTTGTGAGACAAGATTAATGTATGCCAAGGGCTTTTAGAAATATTAAATGTCAGCTCATTCTTACTATACTGGGGGATATCACTTAATTAGTAAAGTAGTTCGAGGAAGGAAAGAGCATAAGCAGCTGAGGGTGGGGAGGGAGGAAGCTGGGGGTGGTTTCTGAGCTCAGCCTTGAAGGAAGATAAGAATTCTGAGAAGGGAAGCAAGCCATTAAGGAGGGTTTACATTCCCAGTATGGCCAGGGTGGTTTATGGGAAGACCCAGAGGTAAACAATGGAGTATCAAGTCCGGAGAACAGGTTTTAGTCTAGTTTGTCTGAGACCAAACTTAGGCTGCATGACAGGATGTGATATGAAATAGGGAGGCTGGAGCATAGAGAGGCTTAAGTAGCAGGCTGAGGATGTGGGAGGATGGGCAGACTTGGTCCCTCTGCCTGCCGTGTTCCTGAATCTTCAGCCAGTGTCACCTGGGAAAGGGAAGAGGTAGCACTAATTAGGAGTCAAGCAGTGCAAATAGGGCTCTTTAAAACATCATTCTGAATGAGAAGAGCCTCTTATTATTAGTACTGCAACCACCCTAGCAAGGCACCAAATTTAACTCACTAGGGAAAGGTCAGCTGCATGTAAGTGACAGCATAAGAGGCAGCAAGGAAAATGGCCTGGGCCACTATGAACATTGAGGAGTCACCAGTCCACAGGCATGCCTAGAGTGCCTAACACCTGGCACTGTAGTAGGCAATGAGGAAAGAAGGCAAACAGGACAGACCAAAGCTAGGGGCATATCCACCCAGGGCATGAAGTTCCATGGACATCATCTGGAGAGGCAGCACGAACGGGGAGTCAGAAGAACTGAATCCTAGCCAAGGTCCTCCCATTGGCAATGTGACTGTGGGCAAGGCCTTCATTTCTTTGGGCCTTGGGCTCCTTGTTTCTAGAGTGAGGCCCTTGGACTAGATGAGCTCCAAGGCACCAGGATGTTTTTTGACTCTCTCAAGCCCTGAAAACAGAGATAGCAAAACATTCCATCTTTCTTGGCTCTTTCACACAACCCTCCCCCAACAATTCTGAATTCAGAATCAGCCCCCTGTCATGCTGCTGCATCAGATCATAAGGGCGGTGGGGGGGGGGGGGGGTTACAGTTCTGTTACTATCTGGAAATAGCTCATAGGATGGGAATATAATGCTCCACACTGAAAAATTTGTGATCTGGTTTTTTTGTGCTTCAGTCATTTCAGTCAGGTCTGACTCTGCATGACCTCATTTGGGGTTTTCTTGGCAGAGATACTGGAGTGGTTTGCCATTTCCTTCGGCAGCTCATTTTACAGATGAGGAAGCTGAGGCCCAGGGTCATACAGTTAGTATGTGTCTTGAGGCCAAATTTGAACTCAGGTCTTCCTGACTTGAGGCCTCGTGTTCTATTTGCTGGGCCACCTAGCTGCATAATCTGCTCACTATAGCCCATTAGATCCCCTTCCCCTTGTCCTGACTCCCTAAAATAACAAGAAAAATTTACCCAACTCTTTTTTTTCAGTCATTTCCTCTAAAGATATGAGGGGTTTTCTTTGGTGAAATAAAATCCAGGAAATGAAACAATATATTAAATGGAAACAACATTCAGCTGTGACTGAAGGAGGCAGGAGGGAGAGAGTGGAATCTTATCAAACCAATCCCATTTCATCTTTTCTATATTTTTAGACAGGCTGGGAGCAGGAGACCAGCTGAGCCTTTACCTTTCAATCTCCTGGCTTTAGTCATGGCCTTTAATAATCGTGACTTTCGTATTATTTAAACAAAGTGCCCTATATTTCATAAAGCCAGATATTAGGGAACACTATAATTAACAATTGTTTCTCCTGCTGTTATGAGCTCCACTCCTACAATTAGCAAGTGTTTGCACCATTTGAAGTCCCTTAAAAGGCCATCACCTACAAAGAAGGCGTTTCAGGGCTGTACCTCTAATTATGAATTATTTCCTTTTTTTAAATTCCCCTTTTACAGGTTATGACACTCTTATCTATTTCTTGGGAGTGGTATTTCCCATCTTTGGCATCTGCATGTGATCATGGAGGTTATCTGTGTCCTAGAATCCCATACCACCCTGTCATTTAGTTGATTCTTGTTCTGAGTCTAAGAATTACCATATTGGGTTAAGCCCATGGTCCATGTATGTTCCATCTCTGACTACAGCACCAAAGGATTTGTCTTGGGGAGGGCACCAGTAGTGTCTAATACATACTAACTTGAAACTTGAAAAGTTCAGGGTATCTCCAAAATATCTTAACCTCCTTTAGCCATCAGATTCCTTGGGAGCCCATTCATGTTTTCAGCTTGCTCTACCACTTTTGAGTAATGAATGCTATAGTTCACTTTCAATAGAGGGAAATAGGACTTCACTGGCCTTTGATCAGTTGTGTCTCTCAAGCCTAGGGGGCTCTGTGATGCTTGGGAGCTGGTGGTCTTGTATACTCTCATAGCTTGTTTCTGTGGCTTAGCAGACCAAAAAGTTGTAGTTCAAGGAGGAGCCCAAATTAATGAGCAGATCCCTGCTCTTCCTGTGCCCTTCATAGCTTTAGAGACTTTATCATGTTTTTCTCTAGGTCCTCATCTCACCAAACAGGTTAATCTGATTTCATCCAGCAGCCCCATTGTGTCCTCAGACTTAGTGACCAGAGTGGCACACAGTGTCTACTGGGGGGCTATGATCTCAGCTTCCTTCCTTCATCTGTACCTCTCTGGGCCAGTTTCCCAATCTGACATATGGGAATAACAATGCCTAGGCCACCTACTCCTCAGGGTTATTATGAAGATCAAATAAGTGAAACTGAAAGTTCTCTATGAATGGAAGGTAATATGATTTTTATTGCTGTTGATAGCAGTTCATATTTTATACCAATGTGTGGCATCTATTATCATCCTTATTTGATAGATGGTAATAGGGGGTTGGCCAGCTGCTTAGTGTCAGAGGCAGGACTCAAACTCGTGTCTCCTGACTCCAATGTCAACACCCTAACCATTACACCAAGCCTCTCATCCTTAAAATTTATATTTACATAGCATTTTAAGGTTTGTGAGGTACTTTTCTGGTGATGGTATGCCTGTGGAAACAGCTAGTGGCATAGTGGATAGAGTGCCAGACCTGGAATCAAGAAGACTTGAGTTCAAATCCAGCCTCAAACTCTTACTGTATGGCTCTGGGCAAGTCAACCTCCCATTTCCTTGACTGTAAATGGGAATAATAGCTTCTGCCTTGCAGGGTTGTCATGAAGAAAGCTTTAGCATAGTTACAGAAACATACTAGACACTTAAATGCCTATTCTGCTCCCTCTTCCCTCCTGCTAACCACTAACTACTGCTACAGCTAACGACTGCTACAGCTAACGACTGCTGCTACTCCTACTGCTAATCATTGCCACCGCTCCCTTATCCTTTTTGGAGGTTATTTTTTCCTATGACCTAGTCAAGTCAGTGATACCTGCTTATTCTTTGATCAGTATCCAGAAACCTCAACTATCTCTAACTAAACTCAACTAGGCCACAGGCAATAACAGAGAAAGGGGGCTGTCACAAAATTAATTCTCTTTGTTCTTGGATCCTCCTTACTCTTATATTAAATACCGTTCTAACAGGCTTGGTAATCTGGTTTCTAAGCTCACAGCAGCCTTGAAGCAGCAGCACATTAAAGGCTTGGGGGAGGACTCTTCTAGACAGGCATCATTTCCTCAGCAAGAAATGAGAGGGGACAGACATTGGGCAGGAGACAAAAAAAGTCTAAAAACAGATGTAAGAACTCAGAGAGCACAATGGCCTATGGCCACTGATTATAGGAGCACTCTGTCCTCAGCAGCCCAGTTCCCTTCAACCTCCTGTGATCCCTGAGGACCCTGTTGTGTTGTATCATGACAGGAGATTTGCTCTTCCCAGTGATTTCTCAGTCACCAAGAAAAAGCTATATCACGTGTAGTATGCTCTATTTACAAAGGCAAGGAGGTGTGTAAATACATTTCAGGAAATTTTCTGTCCAAAATGGTCCATATAAATTCTTGACTCTTAAAGAAGTAAGCTTCAGTTACCTTTGTCTGGCCCTTCTCAGGTGGCCACGTCCAGAGGGAGCTCGTCAGACCCAATCCACAGCTACGTTAGCTCATTGTTGCCCTAAGCAACTGACCTAAAATAGACAGAAGGAAAAAAAGGAACTTTTGGTGAGCCCGGTTGGAGCCCTGAAATTCCCTGCATTTTGGTTTCCTGGTCTGGTAGGGACTCCCCAGTCCAGAACCCTTGCTCTAGCCACCAGAATCCCCAGTAGTCTTGCTCCTTTTTTGTTTTTGTGTTCTGCAGACACCACTGCAACCAATTGGTCAGGCTTTTTTATTTACTTGTATTTTTGTTCCAATGCCAAAACCTGCCACTTCAGGCCAAAGTCAGGATTTGCCAATCCATTTCCTAGGGATTTGACAATTTACTCATGTGTCCATCTTACCTATAAGAGGAAAAGCTGGAAAAGCTGCCTTCTTTTAGTCTTATTGTCATTTTTTTTGTTTTAAAATCACATTCATTTCTGAATATATTTCTACCCCCTTCTTCTACATAGCAGACCTTTACTTGTAGCAAAAGTTTAAATACACACACACACACACACACACACACACACACGGAATTCATCAAAATGAACCAATTTGTTGATATTTTCTGACTACAGATATAACATTTCATACCCATAGCCCCCCACTTGTCCATTAAAAGAAAGGAGGTCCATTTATTCTCTCCATTCTTCTCCAGGGCCAAACTTGGTCATTATAATTACAGTTTCATTACCATTTATTATCCTTTCTTTTTATGCAGTTATAGTAATTGTATGTGTTATTTTCCTGGTTCTTCTGTCTTCACTCTGTACAAGTTCATACATTTTCCCATGTCTTGCTGAATTCTTCATATTAATCATTTCTTATAGTGTAGTAATATTACATTATATTCATGTACAGTCGTTCATTTAGTTATTTAGAAACTGGCAAGTACAAACTTTGCTTCTGTGTATTGGTTCCCAACAACAACAAAATACTGCTATGAATATCTTGGTGTATATGGGATCTTTCTATCTAAGATAGAAACATTTGCCTTTAAGGTACATGCTATGAGTGGGATCTCTGTGTCAAAGAGTATGGACATTTTTGATCAAAGTTGTAATATAGTTCCAAACTGGGCAATTTACTTCTGAAGAATCTAATTTCATTGTATTTCCAACCAGTATTAGATAAATGGTTGCATCATTGTACTTTGGTGTGACTTGTATTCTGAGTTCCATGCTCTTCAGTATCTCAGAATTTGTACCCCTTTCTTTAATGCTGTTCAATGGCCAGTTTTTCAGATTGCCTTTGTCTAGATGAAGCAACATGGTCATGGGATAGTATAGAGGGAAGAATGCTAAGTTAAGGGAAAGAATGTAAGTTAGAGGACCTTGATTTCAGTCTGCTCTCAGCTACTTACTTCCTGTGTGACTTAAGGGAAGTTATTTTGTACTCCATGCCTCAGTTTCCCCATTTATAAAACAAAGGATTGCATGGGATGACCTGTAAGATTCCTTCTAGCTCTAGATTTATAACCTGTGACCTCTGGCAGCAGTGACCCTAGCTTGTTCACGGCAGCTTGAAAACCATGAATAGATGGGGTCAGTGCTCCACCTGCTTTTGTGAATTTCCAAGCTATAAATTTTGATTCTACCCCAAGCTGCATTCCTTTTAAATATCAAGAAATAACTTTGCTTAGGCCTTTTCATTTTCCTAACTATGCATGAACCCCATGCTAGTAGCTAGTCACAGAAGCACCATTTGCAGAGAAATTTGATATTGTGGTCAATTGTTGATTATCCATACTGGTAGTGGGAAGAGTAAGTGTTGATTAACCCCCCAGATCAATTATACTTGACTTTGGAATGCAGGCAGAGAAAAACTCCTTTTAAAAACACTTCCTCGTCTTGCCCTTTCACAGACCCCTCACCCTCAAAATGTATTCCATCCCTACCCAAGCTCTGCCAATATTGTTGGTGTCCTGGATATTATTACAGGCTAGTTCATTCACGTGCCTATCGTGAATCTACCTAAGTCATCATCTGTTCCTGTCTTCCTCACTCCCTCCAAGTAGCCTGAGCCCAACTAGATATGGCCACACATTCCTGGATCCTGTTTTCTGCATCTTGGCAGCCACTGACATGAAGAACAGCTCCTGGGCTCACGCCAATGTTTTCATAACCTCGGATTGTCCTGCTTACGGACTATGGTGCAGCTGTTGCTGGCTTGTTATTTTAGTAGGATTAGTGACTTCTTGATGGGGTGGCTGAGGTTCTTTCCCTCTGTGGTATAACATGTTCTGCCACATAGGCTGGGAAACCTCATTACAAATGATTTTTCCTTGATTAGTAGTATTTACAGAGTTCTTGCCTATTTCAGTCAGAACTTGATGAGACCTTAGAGAGAACACTTGCCCCTAGTCAAGCTAACTTTATTTCTTAGATTAGGAAACTAAGTTCCATTGACAAGTGATTTGCCAATGTCTCACATAAATAGTTAGAGGTAGTGCTAGGACTGGATCCCACGTCTCCTGACTCCTGGTATAGTGCTCTTCCTCTCCACTGCCTGGCCTCCCAACATATTATCCTTTTGTCTATCCAGAAGGTCATGGGAAATCAATTTTTGTAGGAGGAAAGTGATCATAGAAAGGGAGATAGAGGAGGAGGAGAAATAGCAGTAGTACGAGAGAGAGAGAGCCTATCAAAACCAGTAGATTAGAACCTGCATTACCAATGTTCAGGAAACACTTGAGGAATCGAGACAACTCTCGACTGTAGCAGCAGGGGCTCTGGATGTACTAGAAATAGTGCTAGGAATTTGGGCTATATCAGGTTTGTGTAGAAAAGAATTCAAAATGAACGAAATGACCATTTGGTTCAGATCCCAGTTACAGAATATTTCAAAATTACAATTTGGTTCCAGTTCAGTAGTTTTAGAAAATACCTTGATTTGGTTCCAGTACAGAATGATTTGCTAGGTGGGTGTTAAAAAAAATTTTTTTAAAGCTTTTCAGTCCAGTTTAAAAGAAATGTATATGTGTATACATATATGGATATATGTATCTGGTTGGGGTTCTGAACCACCCTGCTACCTGGTTCAATTTGATTTCAGCCCCTGGTATGAGCAGGAGTCCCTGGGCCATTTTGGCAGGCTTGGGCAGCAAGCTATATAATCTGCACTCATGGTGGCACTGGCCCTAGATCACCACCCGCTCATATCAAGGGTTCAGACCAAACCAAATGAAGCTCCTCAAAGTGGAACAAAGGACATTTAATTATCTGGAACCTGGCAGTTATTTTTCCAGTTCTGTATCACCAGTGGCTGCTAAATATTCCCATTTGGATGCCCCGCTGTCTTCGCAATCTCCACGTGTTCAAAACCTTTGTTCTTTCAGAATCAGGTCTGCGTTCCCACAAAGAAGCACAGAATCTCAGATTTGGGAAGGATATTATTAGGTGTCCTCTAATCCAGCCTTCCTTCCAGTGCAGGATTCTTTTCTTTAACACCCATGACAGGTGGTGTCCTCCAAAACTTAGCCTAAGCTCTTCCAGTGATGGAAAGCCTGTCACTTTGTGAGCCAGCCTTTTTCAGTGCTGAATCATTCTGACTTTTAGGAAGTGTTTTCTTAAATTAAACCAAAATCTGCCCCACTTGCCCAGGTTTTCTGCTGGGGGCTAGATTATGAGCTTTGACTCATGAATCATCAGCATCAAACTGAGGCGGTGAGTTATGGTATTGTCAGAAGCTCATTAGATTTGGGCTTGTGTTACTTTCTCACTGTAAGCAAATGACCTTGCCCAGGTCACTAGACTCCGTTTTCATATCTTCAAATGAAGATAATAATGGCACTACTCACAGGATTATTGTTAGAACCAGGTGTGCTGATGTATGTAAACCCCATAGCATTATACAAATGTCAGTGACCTTTTTTCTTTGTGCTGGTAAAAATCGCCACACATTGCAAATGACCTGATGGCCAGAATTATGTTACTGTCTTTTCTTATGGCATCCTTTGATGAATTTCAGTCAGGCAAGCAAGCAATTATTAAAAGTCTGCTATGTACCAGATACTTTGCTAAGTATTGAGAATTCAAAGGCAAAAGACCCCGTCCCCAAAGTGCTTACATTCTAACAGGATACCCCATGTCCATATAGAAGTACATATAGAATATACTACAGAAAGAATACAAGGTAATTTTTGGAAGGAGAACCCTAAAATGCAGCCCTCAAACAGAAGGTTCTCTGAACAATTTCACCCCTACCATCCTCATTTTTGGCAGCCCATAAGGACTTAACCCTTTCATCTCTGGGACTCCCACCCTCACCCTCCAATTGTTGGGTGCCTCCCATGGCCCACTATATCTCAGCTAGCCATAGCTATGCTCCTTTCTGACCAACTTCTCACCAGCCACACTTGCTAAGTGGATCTCTTCCCTGCAAAACCAAATCAATACCACCATTGTTACTAAAAAGAATATGTTAGTCTACTCCCCTTTGACCATACTCACCATTCCTGTAACCTAAATAACACTCTGACTGGCATTTGTTTTGTGTTACATTAGAACAGCAGTTCTCAGAGTGCTGTCCAGCCAACCCATAGGATCTGGAAATCCTTTCAGGGGGTCCTTGAAGTCAAAACTATTTTCATAATACTACTAAGATGTTATTTGCCTATTAAAATACTCCTCCCATTTCCAACTACATATCTGTGTAAGGCTGGATTTTCTTCATATACTTCAACCACAACAATATATTGTAACAGATTGAAAGCAGAAGCATATATGAGAATCCAGCTGTCCTCTGTTAAACCAGACATTAAAGAGATTTGCAAAAATATGTAAAACGGCACCACTCTTCTCACTATTTTTTTGTTGTTTTGGAAAATACAGCTGTTTTTTCATTAGAATTATTTATGCAAATATAGTGGGTTTATTGTTATTTTAAAATGAATTAATACTTTTAAAACATATCACTTTTGGGGCAGCTAGGTGGCGCAGTGAATAGAGAGAGCACTGGCCCTGGAGTCAGGAGGACCTGAGTTCAAATCCGACCTCAGACACTTAACACAAAAAAATTAGCCATGTGACCTTGGGCAAGTCACTTAACCCAAATTGCCCTACCTTCCCCTCTCCAAAAAGTAGGAAAAAAAAAGAACAATGACTAAAATTTAAAGAAAACTGCTTTTCCCCTCCTGTCTAGGTTTAAAACTGAGTTTATTTTATTTCTTGAGTATGAAAGTTAAAAAGTAGTTCTTTCCCAATTCTAATCAATGGTACTTGGCTGAGTTGGTTTCTGATTGACTGTTGACATCCACTGGAGAGCCTCCGATCTGTCCTTTATGCCAGGTCTATAAACACTACTTGTTAATTCCTGCAGGCATAGAAAACATACTTACTTTGGGCATGGAGCATACTCCTCTTTCCCTCTCCCCTGAAACACACACACTCCCTCTCGCTCCTTCCTCTCTCCTTCTCTCTGCCCCCCCCCGCCCAGTTTCTACATGACCCTAGAATTGAAATGTGGCGCTGGCCTGTCAGTGCAGGAATTAAAAAACTGTGAGCTTAAATATATTAGCCATTCAAAGCTCACTTAGCAAGATGCCTTACATACATTTTTTTTAAACTTAACATTAGTCTATAAAATGAAGTTCATTTTAATCCTATTGCAATTTTTAAAAACAATTTAGAATGTGTTCAGTGCCAGAAGCCTTAAACATCAAACAAATAGCACTTAACTGAAAAACAGCGTAATAATTAAGCCTTATTCCCCACATGTGCATTTCAATTTCAAGTCTCAGTGAGTTATCTCTAATCATTCAGTTATTTCTCCCTTTCAGCTTCCTCTACTCTGAGCCATAAATTCTGTATCCCTTAGGGGGAAAAGAAAAATTTCTGCTCCCATGTTTCATATGTATAACCTCCCCTTTACAGGTGTTTTACCCCCACAAATTGGGGGGAATAATGTAATTATTGCACCCACCACCATGCTCCATCCTCTTCCTCACCAGGCTTTCAGTTTCACTCCCATGGTTGGTTGTTCATTTATTCAGCAAATGTTTATCAAATGCATGATGTATTCAAAACATTTTCGTAAAGACCGTGCAGGATATAGACCCCTTCCTTCAAGAACTTTATAATACTCTATAATACAAGGCATTGCATAATAAAGTACTGTAAATAATGACTAGCATTTACATAGAACTTTAAGTTTTTCAAAATGACTTACAAATATTATTTCATTTGATCTTTACAATAAGCCTGGGAGGTGGGTGCTATTGTGATCCCCATTTTACAGTTGGGGAAACTGAGGCAGGCAAAGGTTAGCTTGCTTAGTGTCACAAAGCTAGTAAGTGTCTGAGGTTGAATTTTAACTCAGGCCTTCCTGACTCCAATCCAGTGCTCTATCCATTATGTCACTTTTATCCTGTATCAGTGTGGAGGGATGGTTCACTTCTTGGAAGGAAAGGAGATGAGAGGGAGGGAGAGGGGAAGAGAGAGAGAGAGAGGACACACACACACACACACACACACACACACACACACACATATATCTTCATGGCATAGTTAGTGTGGGGGGAAATAGGTATTAATATCGGAGGAATGAATTGGAGGGAGGGAGAGTGACAGAATTCCACTACTCAGAATTAATTCTCTGTTGGGTTCCTGGGGAATGGGTTCTAGGACCAGACTTAGGCAGGAGAACCCTTGTCTCTGTAGCTGGCCAGATAACTTGCCTTGGGTCCTGTGCCTGTCCTCATGAGGCAATAATTCTGTTAGAGGAGTTGTGATTCCCAGGCTCTTGACATATGAATATTTGTGATCAGCACAATTACAAGTCTGCAGGAAAAAAAAAAAAAAAACAAGAAAAGAACATATCCAAGGAGAGGTCAAAGGACCTAGGTTCTGTATGTGAGTGAAAAGGTGTGAAGTGTGTGTGTGTGTGTGTGTGTGTGTGTGTGTGTGTGTGTTTGTGTGTGTGTGTGTGTGTGTGTGTGTTGTAGGAAAGTAGTGCCACAGTGAAGACCTCCAGCTGATGGTAGTGCCCACCCATGCTACATGGCTGACCCACCTTCTTTTCCAATCATATAGTTCCTTGATATTATCTTTTTCTGTCACTTTTTATATATCAGTCATCATTGGGAATTTTTACATTTAAAAAAAAAAATCTTGTACTTGCTCCTTGGCATTTATGTGGGGACAGAGCAAGACAGAAACAGATAAGTAATTTTGAATTATCAAATGATGAAAATTTATGCTGATTCTGAAATAGGTAGGGAATTCTATTTGACAGTGATTGACCAGCTTTGGTTTGGAAGGGTGATTTCTTTTACCCCAAGTAAAAATTAGGATTCTCTGGTAGTTTGCAAAGGAAGACTTCTGAGTTACAAAGCATTACTTACTACTGATTTACTTTTTCAAGAGACCTTTTTCCAGAGATGTCCAAAAATGTTTTTCTGTGCAGAAAATGATATTCCCCACTATCAGTTCCCAGGAACTCTAATTTTTTTTCTTTTTAATGAAGTATCTCATATCCTACACTGCTAATGCTTAATGTGAGTACATCCTCTGTTTATTGGCCTAGACAGGGAAAGTCCTCTCCCTAAACAATCAACAGGTATTTATTTAGTGTTGATTGTGTTCTCAGTTCTCCTTAGTGCCTTGGGGGATAAGGAAATAATGTAAGCTGTGATTCCGGCTCTTAAGGAATCTATGATCTAGCTGGAGAAACACAACAAATGAACATGAAATAATCATCAAATAATACGACAGTATATCATCAAATGCTTTTTGTGTACTATAGGAATTGAAAGGAAAAGGACATAAGTGAGGGCAAGAGGGAAGACTTAATGGCAAAGTTAGCATTTAAGCTTAACTTTGAAGGATGCATAGAAATAAGATAGGCCAAGAAGAGAACATGGGGTAAAGATGAGGTGAGAGGGCAGAGGTGGGAAGTGTGTATAGCAAGCTCTTAGGACTCGCCTGACTGTAGGGAAGGAGACATGTCTAGTGCTGCAGCACATCATGAATCCTGCAGGAGGATAAAAAGTAAATCATCGGACATCCCAGCCATCAGGTTTGGGGTTTTTCTCCTGTTAACTAGCACTTCTGACACATCTACTGTGGAATGCAATGATGATTGCTGTTCATAATGATTCTGAGGCACAACAAGATCCTTAAGTACTTTCTGAGTCATCAAAGACAAAGTAAAGTCTCTTTGTAGTTTTCATATTAGTCTTGTTTCATAGAATTTCTCAGAATTGACCTCAAAGTGTATCCACTCCAACTTATACCTGACCTAGAATTCCTGCTCCAGTATGCTGGACAAGTGGTAACCCAGACAGTCCTAGAAGGGCATCCTAGAAGAAGCAACCCATTCTATGTTACACTTTGGGATTGCTCTAATTATTGGGAAGTATTTTCTTATATCAGGCCTTAATTTTCCTCCTTAACTTCCATTTATTGTTCCTATTATTACTATATACAGAGACCAATTTGAACAAATCTCATCCTTCTTTTAGGGGCAGCTAGGTGGTAGAGTAGATAGAGATCTGAGTTCAAATCTGATACTTGCTATCCACTTAACCCTGTTTGCCTCAGTTGCCTCATCTGTAAAATGAGCTGGAGAAGGAAATAACAAACCATTCCAGTATCTTTACCAAGAAAAACCCAAATGGTTTTCCCAAAAGAGTTGAATGCAACCGAAAGTTAACTAAGCAACAATTCCTCTTCTACATGATAACTCTTCAGATTTTTAAAGACATCTATCATACCTCCCCTCCTCCTCCCCACCAAGTCTTCTCCAGGTTAAAAAGCCCCAGTTCCTTCATCTGATCTTTATGTGGCATTGATCTTAAGGTTCTTCATCATCCTTCCACTATAAATACTTGGCAGTTAATCAGTGTCCTTCCTAAAATGTGGTGCCCCTAACTGAATACAGGTAGGTACCCTCTCATCAGGGTAGATGGGTAATACTGCTTCCCAAGTCCAGGACATCATGCCCTCAGACTGTATCAGGCTCCTTGGCTGCCATATCACACCACCTGTAGGTACCCTCTCATCAGGGTAGATGGGTAATACTGCTTCCCAAGTCCAGGACATCATGCCCTCAGACTGTATCAGGCTCCTTGGCTGCCATATCACACCACCTGTAGGTACCCTCTCATCAGGGTAGATGGGTAATACTGCTTCCCAAGTCCAGGACATCATGCCCTCAGACTGCATCAGGCTCCTTGGCTGCCATATCACACCACCTGTAGGTACCCTCTCATCAGGGTAGATGGGTAATACTGCTTCCCAAGTCCAGGACATCATGCCCTCAGACTGCATCAGGCTCCTTGGCTGCCATATCACACCACCTGTAGGTACCCTCTCATCAGGGTAGATGGGTAATACTGCTTCCCAAGTCCAGGACATCATGCCCTCAGACTGCATCAGGCTCCTTGGCTGCCATATCACACCACTAGCTTGCAAGTCTACCTTAATCCAGAAAGATCTAAAACCCCATCATCTTTTTCTAGATTATGGGAGATCTGGTGATGCTGCCCCCCTCTTATTCTTGTGTAGCTAATTTTTTAACCCAGAAATAAGACTCCAGGTTTATCCCCTCTAAATTCTTCCTTCTTCAGTTTAATCTAGCATTCTGACCTGTTTGGAATCTTTTTAAATATTGGCTTTGTGTCAGCCAGTGTTTTAACTCTTCCCTCTGCTATGTGTCATCTGGAAGTTTGATCAGCATGCCCTCTATACCTTTATTCCAAGTTATTGATAAAAATATTCAATACCAGAAGGCCAAGCATAGATTGGCCTCTCCATTGACAACTGCCTCTGAAACTGATATTATGCCATTAATGACCATTATTTGGCATAATATCAATGAGATCCAGATCTACTTAATTGAACTAATATCCAGCCCACATCTATCCATATTAGCCTGAGAGACTTGGTCAGTTTTTTGTTGTTTTGTTTGTTTTGTAAAATAATAATAGCATTTTCATCTGCAGAACACCTGATGTTATCTCCTTTGTTCCTAATACCATACTATGAATGAGGTGCTATAATTATACTCATTTTAAACATGAAGAAACCAAGGCAGAAAGAGGTTATATGATATGCCCAGTGTGTCTGAGGCAGGATGTACCACCTAGTTGCCTTTAAAATCTAGATGAACCATTATCTATTATAGTCTCCTAAACTGTCGGTTTACTTATCCTCAAAAATGAGGTTAGTTTGGCATGACCTGTCCTTTATAAAGCCATGATGGCTTTTAGTGATCCTCACGTGCTTTTCCAGATAATCACTAACCATCTTTTTAATAAGATTTTCTAGAATTTTATTAGGAAACAAAGCCAAGCTCACCAGCCTTTTAAAACAATATTAGGGGCAGCTAGGTGGCACATTGAATAGAGAACCAGCTGTGGAGTCAGGAGGACCTGAGTTCAAATCTGACCTCAGACACTTCACACACACACACACACACACACACACACACACACACACACACACACACACACAAACTAGCTGTGTATTTGGGCAAGTCACTTAGTACCAATTGCCCTCCAAAAAGCAAAAAAAAAAAAAACAAAAAACCACACAATATTAGGTTACCAAGAACTTTATATTCTCCATGATGAAGGATGGAGTTTACTTTATTTCAGTACAGACAGATTGGTTACCCTCAACCTGGTTTAGCCCATCTACTGAGATAGTTTTATCGGGCCAAGCATGTATTCCTTAGATGCTATACCAAAGACTTCCCTCTGATTTGGCTTTCAACTATTGATGACTGCTCTTTGAGTCCAACCCTTCAGCCATTCCCAGATCTGCTTAATTATACTGTTATCTAGGGCACACTTCTCCATCTTTTCCATGAGAAACTTTATTAAACAGAAGTTAATTATATCTTCAGCAGTCCCTAATTTCTACTTCCACAGCATCCTTCACCTTCACAATCCTTTCCATCCACACAGCTACTATGGAAGTTATCACCTCTCACCTAGAATATTGCCAGAGTCTTCTCTAATTGGTCTCCCTGCTTCAGTTTCTCCTCCACACTGCTGCCAGAGTGATTTTCCTTTGAATTGAGGCAAGTACTCATCTGACCATGTCACTACTCTATTCAATAAACTCTCCTGTTGCCTCTGGATTCAAATATACACTCCTCTGTTTATCTTTTAAAATGTTTCACAATCAGGCCCCAACCCATCTTTCTAGCTTCTTTGGACATTACTAGCCTCCCACTCTCTACAGTTGAGCTAAACTGGCCTTCTCTGTTCCTTACATGTGACCCTCCATTGCCATTATCTCCCATTTCTGTGCCTTTACACTGGCTATGTCCCCCGTACTTGCAGCACACCCCCTCCTCAACTATGCCTCATAGAATCCCTTTCTTCCCAAGCACCATCTTCTCCCTGAATGCTTTCCTGATCCCAACTTGTTAATGCCTTCCCTGTAAAAGTACTTTGTCTTTGACTGCCTTGTATTTATTCTCTTTTATATGTAGTCTGTATATACTTATATATTTCCTTATTGTCCCCCTCAATAGGATTATTTTGCTTATTGTATTTGTATCCGTATTGGTTCACACTGTACTTGGCATGTAATAATAAATGCTAACACTTTCACAAAATGAAGTAAGGTTTCTTTATGAAGCCAGACTAGTTCTTTGTTTTTCTTTTGAGAGGTGTTTTGTTTGGGGCTTTTTTTTTTAACTTATTAATTTTCTTTTTTATAGTGAGCTTAGCAAACATCAGCAAGCATGATCAATGAACATTTCAATAAACAAAATACAAAAAAAGAGGATTGTATATAAACTAGTATAGTTTTTATAGTATATATTAAAATGAACACTGTAATAACAAAACTATCCTTTCTGTGTCTCCTTATGAATTTTCTTTTTGCTATTTTTTAAAGGTTTCATTGATCATACAATCTCATCATTATCACTTTCTTTTAAAGATCTTCCCTTAACCATCACAGTAGTGATAGATTCTAGAACATGAGTCAGTAGACTCTGTTGCATTTGGCCCCAATTAAGAATGGTTTTTATATTTTGAAATGAAACTTTATTGTATTTAAAATAGGAAAACTATTTTTCAACTCATAGGTAGTTTGATGACCTCTATTCTAGAGTTTTACCAGGAGTCAAGATCAAGTCAGTGGCATATAGTTTTCAAACTTCATTGTCTTCCCTTGTTTGAAAATTAGTGTGTTTCCTCTTTTCCAGTCCTTTGGGATCTCTCATTCCTCCCATTCTTTCCTAGATCACTGGCTGTAGCTCATCAATCCCTTCTTACCAATTCTTTCAGTACCCTCAGATGTATAGTATCTGGGTCAGGTGACTTGAACTTGTTGTGCTCTTGTAATGGACAATTGAGGCAAATACAGGACGATATAGCCAATCAGAATTTAAGCAATAGAAAGGAACGAACTCCTGGTCCGCACGGGAAGTCTACTCAGTCCTGGGTCTGAGGAACATCATCTCAGCAGCCGACCCCTAGAAATGAATAGATTCCCGGCCCTGCAAGGCATCTGGTCCAGCCGTCAATCACAGAGCCAAAGGCTGACTTGGTGGAACCTCCAATGTAATGGACAACTGAGGCAGATACAGGACAGCATAGTCAACTAGTATTTTGGGCAGTGCTTTTATTAAGCGGGCGACTGTCTCCCAAAATGGAAGGCAGCCCTGAGCAGTCTGTCCAGCAAGCTTTTATACTTTTTATTGTAACAAACAATGGTCTGCAAGGCAACTGTTGCTACATAGGGATGTAAACTTGGGTGGGGGGCTGCAAGCTAAGGGGCAGATCTTTGTTTTGGTTACATCTTGGTTACAAGGCAGGTGCAGGGCAAGGTTTCACAACGGGCTAGGTTCTGGGGCCCCCTGAGGGCCTTGTGAGAGGCCTTGTGTAGGAGCTAGCACTATGAGAACCTAACTGGCACTTCACTCCCTCATTCTGCTTTCTTATCTTAATTATCAGATCCCCATTTGCCATTTTTATTCAGCCCTTTCCAGTCCAAAGATCAATCATTTTGTTGTATCTCTGCCTTCTCTTAGCTGTCATTTATCACTGTCCCATACACTCTGAGCAACAGTCCTTTCCCTTGTTTGATCTTCTACCCACCAAGAGAGTGATGGGGACTAGACTTGTAATGTCACTTTGTTGTGCCTGGTTTTCCCCATCCCATCCCCCCCACATCAAGGAAGTGAGCAGACTGCCAGGTCAGCCCCACCCTCCCCCACTGGGTCTCCACCCTTCCCCAGTCAGCTCACCTGCATAGAAGTGGGCGGGCTTCTGTACTGACCAATCACTGCTTACGAAATACCTAACTGTTGGCCCTGTGGGCCCCCTTTATAAGCTGAGGTTTTACCTGAGATCTGGGCTGTTGCTGCTCACATTACTACCTTACCTGGGAGGGGTAGTATCTGCTCAGCCCGCCATGTGGCCTGATTAGCCAACATGGCGTTTTAATAAAAGGTCCATTCTAAAATTACTACTTGGGTCTTGCTCGCGTTATTCAAGGTATGGCACCTTGTACGGCAAAAAGGAGCAAGACAGAAAATCCCCAAGATTAAAAAGATAAAAATTGGAAGTGGATTTTATTGCCACGGGACTGTCGGGGTTACATACCCAAATCAGACAGTGCTGGCACAATGTGCTGGTTTTTAAAGAGATTCAATAGCCAGGTTACATAAGCTGAAACTACAATCAGTGATTGGTCAGTGTATATTTGAATTTCCCGCTGGTGCGGAAGTTTACCCTAGGCTGAGGGAGGAAGCCTAGGATGGGCGGGAATGGGGTGATCAGGAGGGGGCAGGGGATGAGGGATGGAGGCATATCTGGATCAGGTGATTTTGTAGGAGGCAGGGTTTGGGGGAGGATGGAGAAATCTCAGGCTAAGATTTTACCCTAGGCAGAAATTCCTTCTCACTGATCAGTTGGGGGAAGGAAAGGTGGAGTTGTGCTCCACAGTATAGGGAACTCCTAGGTGAGGAATCTCTCTCAACCAGGGCAGGTCTACACCCACTCTGCAATGTTTATTCTTAGAGAATTGACTAGAGCTCTGGGAGCTTAAGCCCCAAGTCACCCAGTCATTCTGTGTAAGAGCCAAAAGCAAACACCCAACCCTGAGGCCAGCTGCTTCTCTACAATTCCAGGCCACCTCTCTTTTGTTATTTATAGTTTCCCTCACCTTTCTCAGCTTATTCTGAACTTTAGCCCTCCTGATTCCATCCTGGGTTGTATCTGTAAACCCTTTGGCAAATCACTTTAACCTTAATTTCATCTCTGAAATGGGTATAATAATACCCTCACCTGAATCACCAGGCTGTTGTGAGGATCAAATGAACTAATAATGTATAAGAGAATGCTTTTGAAATTGGTAAGCACTCCACACCTTATCATCAGAATGATCCGGACAAAACAGTAGTAAGACCAAACCATTTTCGGTTCATACTGACTCCAAAAGTCTCTTCCAGAGATGTCTTAAGAATCGGTCCCCTGTTCTGTCTAGGGACACTCAGTGAATTTACGGTAGCAAATACGAAATTGGTGGTGTTTTGGAGAACAGAGCAATTAATTTAGAAAGGATGAAAGTGAAAAAAAAAGTCTGTAAATACTGTAATGGTCAACACAACCTGTGGGCATAAGGGCATGTGAAACAAAGGTACTATTGATCAAATTCCAAAAAGGGGCCCTTGTAATCCAACTAGTAGAAGATGAAGGGCTAAGAACCTTGGTTTCTCTCAAAAGTGTTGGATCTGTGGGCTCAAAGCTATGGATCTAGGTTTCTAGGAATAGAGATGAGTTAGTGGTGAGTCCTACATATCAGGTAAACTTACTTTCCATCCAATGGATTATCCATCTCCTCAGGCAGCTCCAGAGGCAAGAGAAGAATATGGACAAAAGCTGATTTGTGTCAGGATTTCTTTTAGTGGTACAGGGCTGTCCAGAAATGTGGTAAAGCTTGGCAGAGCCTTCCCAGCAGACTGGCTCAGACCTTTCAGGTCTCCTTCAGAATCTTGCCATGCAGAATTAGCTGGCTGGTCCACCAGGCTTCAGTGACCCCAGCTTCTGCTAAGTACTGCAGTAGCAGAACCAAACCTGGATTGCTATCTTGCCTGTGCTGTGTGGATCAGTGCCTTTTGTGTTTCTATGTAGCAACAACCAGTTCCTAAGAATTCCATAATGAGGATTATCCCCTATATCCACTGTTAGAATTATTAGGTAGGTGGGTAGAGGGAAAGACAGCAAGAAGCTAAAAGAAACAGAAGGAAAAGAGGGAGATGGAGTGAAAGAAGGAGGAAAAACACCTTGAGAAAAAAGAATTCAAGAAAAAGGAAAAGAGACAAAGGGAAACATTTAGAAATGGAGAAGGGGAGAAATTACATGAAAAAAGAGGAAGGAAGATAAGAAGAGAGAGGGGGAAGGACTAAGGAGGTAGACCATTAGCTGATGGGAGGAATTATCATCTGCTGCCTCATTGTGCCAGAGAGAAAGACTGTCCCCTCTCCACCCCACCACCACAGTTCTGGAAAGCAGAAAGTGCCATTGGATGCTTTCCCTAGCACACTATTTATAAAGCCCTAGAGGAGGCCATCACCATGGGTTATATCATAGACCCAAGAAATGAAGAAAGCCTGGCCATTCCTGGGTGCTTCTAATGTTTTTGACCTCTTGCCTCTCAGGGAGCCCTATAGTTTGTGTTTCTGCTTTTTGCAATGGTACCCTGACCTGACTTTGACCTTTATTGGGAATCAATTCTCTAAGTACCCTGGGTACTCCTTATTTTTACCATAACTTGTTAATAAATTATTAAATAGTTTTGCAGTGGCTTTTGGCCAAATGCCTTAAAGTCCTAATCTGAAATTGCAAAATAAATTACTTCATAATGAATACTTGTTGACTTGGTCTAACTGAAGGGATCTGATTTGGCTTTATAGGGGTGTGTGTGTGTTTGTGTGTGGTGTGGTGTGTGTGTGCGTGTGTGTGTGTAACATGAAATAAAAAGCACAAATTACTCTCATCCAGAAGCACACTGACAAAAGTAAAGCTCAAAATGTTGATCTAGGCTTATAGAACCTATTTTAGAGTATTCCTTCACCTCCTTCCTGATGACATCTAGAAGGTCAGACTCTCATACCCCAGGTGTATATAAATAGATGAGTTCTATGACTTATTTGCTGACTTGTTCAAGGTTGCACTCAACCTTGGACTACTCACAACTGCCCTCTTTAAAATTACCAATGTTCTCTTAATTGCCAGATCTGCTAGTCTTTTCTTTTCTCCGTCCTCCGCCTTCTCAGTCCGTCTCTTGCATTTGACACTGTCGATCACCCTCTTCTCTTGGATACTCTCTCCTCTCTGGGTTTTCATGACACTACTCTCTCCTTTGATGAGAAGAGAACCTGGAGAGAGAAATCTGTTTTGTCCTCAGTCTATTCTGCTGACTCATCCATTTCCCAAAGTTCAGTCCTAGGTCCTCTTCTCTGCTTTATGAAACTGGGGATCTCCATTTCATTACACTTGCTTTAAAAATAAAAAGTATAGAATAGATTCTGTACATTGTTTTCAAAACTATCCTCTCCTTCCTTGCCTCTCTCTCCTCTCTCTCTCTCTCTCTCTCTCTCTCTCTCTCTCTCTCTCTCTCTCTCTCTCTCTGTCTCCCACCTCACCCAACAACTCCAGTGGGTTTAACTATCATCCCTATGCAAATGACTCAGAAATCAATACATCCCTACTTTCAACTTGCTTCCTGATACAGAACTTTACAAGCTATATGTGTCTCTGTCCAGTCTCTGGTTACTCTGAGAAGTTACCCTGTGCTGGCTTTGGCTTCGTCAATGGCTTTCTTCTCTTTTGTTCTCATGGTTCTACCTGACTTATTCTATACCTTGGGGGTGCAAGAAGTCACTTGCTGTAGTTTCTTCTGTTGGATTTGCGGGGGGGGGGGTTGCTTTGGTTTTTTGTTTTGTTTTTGGTCTGGTACAAACTTTAGGGTTGTACTAGAGTAGGTATGTGGCAACCAAATGATCTGCCTTCTGTTCAGGCAGCTATCTTGGCTGGAAGTCCCCCTTTTGGACATTTTAAAATGCACGTCCAGGAGACCTAAGAAAATTCAACAAATCTAAAAGCGAGTGCATTATTTTTCCCCCAAACCTTCCCCTCTTCCAAACTTCCTTGTGTCTGTCAGAGGCACTACCATAGTCCTGTTCCCCAGCATTCATACCTTTAGCATTATTTGTAACTCTTTGCTTTCCTTCACTCAATTGCCCATTCTCACCATTTCTACCCTTACATCTCATGCAGACTCTTCTCTCCAATCACACAGCTGTCACCTGAGTTCATGTCCTCATGACCACTCACTTAGGTTGCAACAACTTCCTCACTGGTCTTGCTACCCCAAGTCTCTCACTAATCCTAAATACTGCCCTAACTTACTGTCCTAAATATTCTTGTCAGAGTAATCTTCCTTAAGCCCAGATCTCACCATGTGAAACCCCAACACAGATGAAGCCTTTCCTGATCACCTTGCATTTAACTACATTGCATATATTTGTTTTTATTCACTTTACATTTCTGCTGTATATATTTATGTACGTTTTATCCATTCTCCCTCCTCCTCCCATGAGAATGTAAGCTCTCTTTGAGTAGGCATGATTTCTTTCTTTCTATTTGTCTCCCCAGCACAAAGTAGGCATTTAACACATATTTGTTGACTGATTGGCAGTGGCTGAACTGGCACTCCAACCTGGGGCTTCTACATCAGAGTTCCTTGTTCATGATGTCATGTTGCCTTTTCCTTCCACTTACAGAAAGATTCCTCAGAGGCTCCCTTTAAATAGCCAGCTTCCTATCTACTCCATTTATGGTCACAGCCAATTTATAGTTATGTAATTTGTCCACATTTCAAGAATACCTCTTTTGTCAAAGATGAAGCTCACTTTTATTTCTGCTTTTGACTTGGCCTAAATCATACCCAGGTAGCAACACATTTTCTGTGTATATATACATTTGAGAGAAAATTCTCTCTTTCTCTCTCTCTCTTCCTCTCCGCCCCCTTCTCTCTCTCTTCTCTCTCTCTCTCTCTCTCTCTCTCTCTCTCTCTCTCTCTCTCTCTCTCTCTCTTCCTCCTTCTCTTTCTCTCTCCCCTCTCCCCCCAGCCAGGACCCAGGTGATGTTTATCACCCTACATGTTTCACCTGACTGAACTTGTTAATGGAACCTCAAGTCAGAATAATGTAATGAAAAAAAGACTAGCCAGAAGTCCTAATCTAGACTTTCCCACTGACTCACTAGGCATACAACATCAGCTAAGTCACTCCTTGCTCTGGACTTTGGTGTCCTCAGAGTCAAATAAAGGCACTGGAGTAGCTCAAGATCAGGGGGCCTCAACTTTTTCTGTATCATGGACCCCTTTGCCAAGCCCTTCTCAGAATGACATTTTTAAATGCATAAAATAAAAACATAGGATTTCAGAGGAAACCCATTATATTGAAAGAGTTATAAAAATATTTTTAAAAAACAAGTCCACAAACCCCCAGTTTAGAACTTCTATTCTAAAAGCTTGATTATGTCACCAATTACTAGCAACAATAGGATAGTAATTTCTAGGGGTGCTCCTGTTTTGTTAAAAATTATTTTTATCTCAGTTTTGAACTAATGTGAATCTGTTTGCTTTTCAAAACATGATTTATCAGTTTTCTCCTTGTCACTGTGGTGACATCTTGATACCATCAGTGACTCTTGCCATCAAGCCAAGAAATGCCATTCTAAACACTGTAGCAGACAAGCCTCACATCCTATTATTCTATCAGTGCAGTGCCAACACAAAAAATCAAAGTGGCAGAATTTGTGAAGAGAAGATAGTTTGTGTCCCTTTTCAGAACACAGGAGTGATGAATCAATATATACTTCCTAACATCATGGTCAATATGGATTTTATTCCTTCTTTCCAGTCAGTACACAAATGTTGTTTACTATAATGTCAACGATAAGTCAGGACCCAGTGTGGCTGCCTGAGATTTTGACACTATTCCTGGTGCTAATGATTGCACAGGTCTCTTTGGGCCCAGGTAAACATAATTGAATGGGGTTGGCCTAGGTGACCTCTAAGAATCCCTTCCAGCTCTAACAATCTGATTTTGCGATTCATAATATCTGGATCAATTTGGAACCCAGCTTTATCCAGATGTAGGAAAATCTGGATGGCTGGGAGAGATGATACTCCCCTGTATTTACATACAATACAACATGTATTTACAGAGAGTACAACATCTTGCAATGTAAGCTGACATAGACCTCTCTGGCCCCTCTGCCATGTATATACTTGTCATACATTGTATAAATACTCAGAAGAGAGGGGCTGGAGACCTCCCACTATGCCAGGCCAGCTTGCAAAACAAAATGGTTTGGCTAATACACTGGAGGTCTGGAGAGGAAGGACTTGGGTAAACATGATTAGAGTGTATGTATTCACCAGAAAGTGCTACCTGTGAATTACAGAGTGAGTTTCATGGAGAATATATTGAGTAGGGAAAGCTATTTATAATTTCAGTTGTTTGCCATTCTTGGAAACGCATTGTTCCATTTTAAGAGACCGTTCCTTCCTCGGATAAGCCAAGTACAATCCCCCAACTTGGACCAAGCTTCCATTACAACCACTGGGTCACGTATACTTTTTGAAGAAGGCAAGCCGATTGAAGCTACAACCAAGAGCCAGACCAGAAAAACAGAGTAGAATAAATTGTTTAGGCAAGAGATCACACCTGGGAAGGCTGGGTAGATACTCAGCTGATACTTTGGGGGGATTTCCTAGCAATTGTCTATCAGTCAACATTTATTAAAAGCATGTAATGGCCCGGGCACGTTATTGGGCACTGGGGATGCAAAAATGAGATTCCCCACCCTCAGGGAGTTTTCTTTGAATCAAGGGAAAGACCATGCATGTAGAAAAAGTACAGAGAAGATATGGACAAGATAATTGAGGAGGGGACATACTAGTAGCTAGAAGGTGGCATTTGAGCTGATCACTGAGGGAAACTGGGGGAGGAAGCAGAGATGATGAAGGAATGCATTCTAGGCAACAGAAACTGTACAAAGTCACTGATAAAGAGAGGGAGCGCCCTAGGGGAGGAACAGAACGAAGGCCAGTTTGTCCATGCCACAGCGTATATGATGGGCATAATGTATCCTGCAGCTGAAAAGACAGGTTGGGCAGCTTGCAAAGGGCTTTCTACGTCAAACTGAGTTTATATTTGATCCTACTTGTAATCAGGAGCTACTGAAGTTTATTAAGTCCAGGAGCACTTTGAAAATCACTTTGGCAGCTGAAGGGAGGATGGGTTAGGGTGGAGAGAGCCCAGGTGTGAAGTGATAAGGGCCTAGACTAGGGTAAGTAGGGGTGGTATTGGGTGTGTGAGTACAGAGAAGGGGAAGGAGGTTGTAGAGGTAGAAATGAAAAGACCTGGTAACTGTGAGTGCATATGTGGGGTGAGGAAGAATGAGGAGTCAAGATCCCAATGTTGTGAGCCTGAGTAGCTGTAGGAAAGATGGTGCTCTTGATATAAATAGTAAACCTTGGAAGAATGGTAAGTTTGGAGGGGGACGTGAGTTCTGTTCTGGACATAGTGATTTTGTGATATCTATGAAATATCCAGATCAAAATTGTCCAGTGGTCAGTTTGTGATACGAGATTGAAGCTTTGAAGAGAAACTAGTACTGGAGTGGTAGAGAGGGAGAGAGAGATTGTGTATATGAATGAGTGGTCATTCATAGAGATCACATTTAAACCCGTGGAAGCTAGGGAGGTAACCAAATGAGGAATTATAGAGAGAGAAAAGAACAGGGCCTAGGGCAGAGCCTTAGGCTATAGCCAGGGGTGGGGACCTGCAATCAGCCTTTTGACTGAGACCAGGTTTTACAAAATAAATCCTTTTAAGTGGATTTGTTCTGTGAAGTTTGGATTCAGGCAAAGGGCTGCACTTGAGGACCCAGAGGGCTACATGTGGCCTTGAGGCTGCTGGTTCCCAACCCTGGGCTATACCCACATTTAGGAGGCATTATTGGATGATGAACCAGCCAAAGGAGACTGAAGAGCAGTCAGTAAGGTGGGAAGAGAACTAGAAGAGAGGGATGTCCTAAAAGAACCTCGGAGGAAAGGGTGGTCAGCAGTACTTAATGCTTCAGAGAGGTCAAGAGAGATGTGGGTTAAGAAAAGGGCATTATATTTGGCAGAAATCTGGCCAAGATTGAGGGGCAGATAACCTAACCCCTAAAGAGCCATTCCAGGAAAATTCTTAAGTTTGTACCTGGCTAAGTCATTTTAAAATTATGAATGAATTACTCTACCCCATGGCTTCATAAAAAGTCATCCAGGGCCTCCACCAGGAAAGTCAGTGACAGCACAGGGTGGTGTCTCAGGAAGACCAGAAATGATAAGAGACATAGATGGCCTGCAGTGTTCTGTGTTCAGAGGTAGCAAAAACAAAAACTCTAGGCTGGTCAAGAGGCCCCAGGGTGGAGACCTTGGAAATGCTGAAGAACTTTGGCACGAATCAGTGACCAGCTGGTGCTCGAGTACTCAAATCAGGACACCTGCAGTCTCAGGGGCTCTGAGGCCCCTGACACTCTGTCCTGAGAAGTCAGAGAGGGTCCTTAAGACCTACTGCTCTAAATTTCAGATATTCAGTGGGATTGAACCCTGGGAAGTAGAGGTTAGCACAGGAACCAAGGAAACCCAGGAGAAGACCAAGCAAGGCCAATTATCACACTCAGAAGCTCAGTTGGGGGTGGGGGTGGGAGTGCGGGGCAGAGACCAGCAACCAGCCCAGGCATAAAGCCTTAGAGATGAGCCAGTCAAAGAAAACAATCCATTATAAAATATTATTGCAGATCTATCTGTACAACTGTAAGCAATGACTTAAAGAAAAAAACCGGTGAGTTTTCAATAAGGGGAGAAAGAAACAAGTGTCCTTTCAGATTGTCTTCAAACAGTAATGAGGAAGTTAAGAAAAACAGAGGACCTGGAGGTGGTTGCTTCTGTTCTGAGGTTTAAAGAGGCTAAAGAGAAGGAAAAGAGAAAAAAGGCACACAGTGGGGTAGAAAGGAAGAAGAGGGTATAACTTCATGTCTTCTCATTGAGGTGCATGAGAATATGGGTATTAGATAAAGCTCACTCTTGTCTGAAATGGACAAAGGAGAGACACACACACACACACACACTCTCTCTCTCTCTCTCTCTCTCTCTCTCTCTCTCTCTCTCTCTCTCTCTCTCGTGTAGAAATAACATCAACTCAGAAATTATCATGGAAAATTGCATGCAAGTTCCAGAACAATAAGGCAAAGTAGAAATAGAAAAAATCCACTGATCATCACCTAAAAGAGATTTCAGGAGGAAAACTTACAGGAATATCACAGCCAAGTTTCAAAGCTCGAAGGTTAAGGTGAAAATAAAAATTTTAATATCACTCAGTTACCATAAGGGTTGCACAAGACCTAGAAGCTACTATGTGGAAGGACCATAGGTCTTGGAATACTATATTCTGTAGAGTGAAAGAGCTAGGGTTATGATCAAGAGTAACCCAGTAAAGTTAAACATAATCCTGAATGGAAAAAAAAATGGACATTTAACAAACTCAAAGACTGTCAGGTTTGGGGGGGTATTGACAAAAACCCCTAAACTTAAGGGAAAATTCAACATAGAATATCCAGGAGAAACATAAACATTAAAGACCAATTATAAAAGAAAAAAAAAGAAATAACATCAACTCAACAGGGAAATAATCAGGAGTGGAGGGAAGGGGTGAAGAGAGAGGACAATACTGGAGAGAAAAG
This sequence comes from Gymnobelideus leadbeateri, assembly GCA_011680675.1. Taxonomy (NCBI): domain Eukaryota; kingdom Metazoa; phylum Chordata; class Mammalia; order Diprotodontia; family Petauridae; genus Gymnobelideus; species Gymnobelideus leadbeateri. Next base: position 1,007,483 of record WOXC01008725.1, on the reverse strand, counting down.
AGTCATGAGGAAAACAAACTTCCTGATCCCATGGGGTGGGGGGGAAGGGTGTTTAATGTGGGCTGGGAGAAGAAGTAGAGTCTAAGAGAATGCTTCAGATCGCCTCTTAGACAATTGGGGATCGGTTGAACAAGTTGTGGTATATGAATATAAAAGAATATTATTATACCACAAGAAATCATGAAAGAGACAATTTCAGAGATTTATTGGTAGTATGAACTGATGATAAGGTGAGCAGAACTAGCTGGACAATTTCTACAAGGACAACTATATTGTAAGAAAAATTATTATTGTGACTTTGAAAGACTTGTGTGTTACCCATCATCTCCTGACATGAAGTGCAGACACCCCACTGTGTGAACTCGTTTTGCTTGACTTCACCCCTTTCCTGCTTTCAGTTAATGGGGACCAGGGGCTAGTAATAGTAGGAAATAGGAAAAAGAAAGGGAGGGGGCATCATAAGATTGTTTAAATGCACAGAAGAGAACAAGGTAAGGTTCAGAAGGAAGTGCAAACAGGACAGTTTTGAAAGTAATGTGAGAATAATATGTATATGTATGTAATTCTCTATATACTATAAGATAATATAGAATTATGTGTGCACATGTAATTCTGTGTGCTATTTTCTACAATTCTCAGATAGATGGATATAGATATCTTTATAGATAATGGGAATTTAGAATTTACTGTAGAATCCTCTTTTTTGTGTTAGGCTATGTGTATGAAAACACCTTTCCTTGGTAATTAAGTTCAAAATTTTACCAAAAAAAAAAAAAGTACATAAGCATTCATTGCTAATTTAGGAAAGAGATTAGCTAAATGATGAGGTCAGAAGCCAGATTACAAAGGAAAGAGTATAAAAGGTCAGGAGCTGAATGTGAAGAATACAGGCAGCTTTTCCTAGAAATTTCTTGGAGGAAGGAAGGAGAGGTAGAGGAGGATAACTTGAGGGTTTGATAGTCTAGACTCAAGCAAGGAAGGCTTCTTAAACTTTTTCCACTCCTAACTTTTGTTTTTTGGAGGGCAGTTGGGGTTAAGTAACTTGCCCAAGGTCGCACAGCTAGGTTTTTGTTTGTGTGTGTTAAGTGTCTGAGGCCAGATCCGAACTCAGGTCCTTCTGACTCCAGGGCCAGCACTCTACTCACTGCGCCACCTAGCCGCCCCAATCCACTCCTAACTCTTTTAGTTCTTCTTAAACTGTGGGTTGTGACCCCATATGGGATGTTTCTTAGAAAGGGGTTTGGTCTTTGGGAGGAAAGGGCCACTTTTCATCTGAGAATCAAGTAAAGGAGGAAAGACTGGGAGATGACGTAAAAGAGTTATCAGGTGAGGGGGGGTGGATTAGGAAATGAGCAATAGTGAACAGGAAGAGGCTTATGGCAAATGACCTCATTTTCTTGAGGTGAGGTAAGGACTTTAGCTGGAGTGGGGGAGGGGGCAGGTGCTACGGGAGGTTTGTAACAGCGGGCAGTGGCTAGACTACCTGACCTTTGAGATGCCTTCCAACTCGTGTTCTATGAGTTTGACCCAGGAGAAGGGGAAATCCTAAGTAGGCAAGTTCCCAAGAGCTGAGTGTAGAACTTCAGAGGAAATAAGAAATGCCCTCAAATTAACATGACCCAATTCTAAAGCAGTTATGGGCACATGGAATGTGCCCTCGTTTAGGTGAGGGTTAGGGGAAGGATCCTAAGACAGAGGCCTCTGGTCATTTGACCTTTGTGAGTGGGGAACATTGTGAAGCCTACTGCTGAAGTCACTCTTAGGGTGGGGCAGGGGAAGAAGGGAGTATTTTAACTAGTTATTTTTGATACTTAGGTGATTATTTTTGGTGTCATTGCCCTTGAAATTCAGCACCCCAGGACAAAGCCTTGGTCGCCTCACCCTTGTTCCAGCTCTTTGGGTTATATATTATTCAAGAAGTACTCAAGCTGTGTTTCCCTTATGTTCCCTCATTTTTTACTGAAAGTAGCAATCCCTAAATGTCACTTCTAGAGACTCAAATCAGGAAATTCCATACATTTCATGAAGAGATTTCAGAGCCAAAGAAGTTCAAGCCTGCTTTGCAGTGCTAATCCAGATTTTTGGCTTCTTTTCTGAACCCAACTGTGAACTTCCTGCGGTTTCCCTGGTGCTAATTATTACCCCAGAAATAATCAATCCTTCTGATGTAGGAGCCTCATAAGCACCCATGTGAGTGACCTTTAAATCAGAGGTGATAATTACTTCTATGTTAATAAGTTCCAGTCAGAAATAAAGTCGCCATTCCACATTGGGAACTCCACAAAAATTTACCCTTGGGGAAGCTTGGTCAGTCACTCTGCTTGTTTATTACATTTCTCGACCTTTGTTACACCATGTCATCCAGTAATGAGTGTAAGGTCCCTGAGGGCAGGAACTTGGTTCTGCTTCCTGTGTAAACCCCCAGAGCATCCTGTACTTTGTCCAGCATACAGAATAATCGCTCACTGGCTCCATCCACTGACCTACTTCTCAGAACACCTTCACAAATACCTTGGTATGAAATATGAATCATTCTCCCAGTTTACAGATGGAGAAACTGAGAGGCAAGCTGACCAAGCTAGAATTAACTAAAGCTCAGTACTTTTGAGGGGGAAAGTATTCTTCCCAGTGCAAAAGACAGTTATCCCTATAAGACCTTTTCTAACAGATGATCTCTAAAGTCCTTCACAGATTTCAAGTTATGTGACCAGCTAATTTGGCCTCTTTTATTACACCTGTTAGAGCTAGTAAAACTCTCAGGAAAAAAAAATCAGACAAGATCAGCCCCATCAAAATGTATGGATGAGAACATGTATGAAAGTCACTATGTCAGATAGAATGAGTATTCTCAGCTTTCTTAACTTATTGTCATATTTGACTTATAGGTTTAAAAACAAAAATAAAACCCTTTGTCCAGTGATCTCCATAAATATATGCAGTGTATTGTTTGGGCAAGAAGGTAAAAGGAAACATAATCCATATTTACAGTTTGCTATTAATTCACTTTCCTTTGTGAAACTTTAGCTTAATTTTTATGAGAGGTCAAGAGGACAGATCTCAAAGGGCATTTCCATAAAAACAGGCTTCTCTGCAGAGTGATTTACTCTGGTACCCCCCACAGTCCAGCACTCATTCTCCCTCTGATGTCAGTGGGAAGCAAAGCTGTTACAATATTTATTCAGGCCAGAGGAGTCCAAACTGTCTCTGCAGAGAAAACAATAGAACCCAATCATTCACAAAGGTGAACTGTTAAATATGTACGTGCCAAAGTCCTTCTGGTTTTTAAACCAGTTGGTTTCTAGGATAAACCACTAATCTTTTATTATAACTATGTGAATATCTGAAAAATGAACTATGCACAAATCTAGTGTCAGAGTTGTGACCGGTAATAGCTTTGTGTCCCTGGACTAGTCACCTCTATCCAGGCTTCAGTTTCCTGATTCATAAAGTGGGGATGGTCATAATACTTGTTATGTAACTAACTCAGGGAGTTGTTCTGAGGAAAGAGCTTTATAAATATTAAAGCACCCTCTGTGTTGAGCTATTATAAGTATAGTGACTGCCTGTGAAACATTCTGATAGATGATAGAAAATCAGCAGGCCATACTCAAATGCCAAATTTGATACAGAGTTTTTCCATGTCCCGTATGCACATCAAATTCAGTACTACTTCAAAGACTTTAAAACAATTTCATAGATAAGTTCACAAAATCTACTTTCTTGTAAACCACCATGAGTAGTCCTGGGACAGTCTGAGATGTGGCAGCTGACACCAGGGGAGATCAGTCACTTAATGACATGTAATAACAGTCCTCTGCTTCTGGTCTTTTAGTCTCAGTTTTAATAAAGTGCTTAACTATGACTTCTAAGATTCCTTCCAGCTCTAAACTTGTGATCTATGATCCCTCCAACTGATTTCAGAGAATCATAAAGGTCACCCCAACAGACCTCCCACAAAATTTGCAGAAATTCTTTCTATCACATCCCTGATAAATGGTCTTTCAGCCTCTGCCTTGTACACCTCTAAAAATGAAGAACTCCCCAAGCAATCAACCAATTCATCCCATTGTTAGACACATAGCTGGAGTTCAAAAGTTATTTCATATATTAAATCACAATCTGCCTCTTGACAAGTCTTACCCATAAGCTTTAGTTCTATCTCTTAGAGCAACATGGGAAAAGTCTCTTCCATTTTCTACCTGACAGCTCCAATACTTTTGAAGACCGCTAACTTTTCTCTCTTTTGTCTTCTATTCCATAAAATAAACATCTTCAGTCTTCATTTCTTTGTAGGTCATGGTTTCCAGGTCCCTAACCATCCTGATTGCCCTTGTCTGGACTCATTCTAGTTTATCTAAGTTGCTTTTAAAACATGACATCCACATTTGAACATAGTATTCCTGATGTGATCTAACTAGTGTAAACTGCACAGGACTATTACTTCTCATGATCTCGACTCTATTTTTATAAACACAGTCTAAGATTGGGTTTTCTCTTTTAGCAGCTGCATCATACTATGTGCCCATACGATGCTTATGCTCAGCCACAACCACCAGATTTTTCATTAAAACATTCCTCTCCATGCTGGGCAGATATGAGGCACTCCATAAACATTGGATTGATTGACTCTCACATGGTGGATCTTCTCAACTGGCTCTCAGAAATACCGGTCTGTTCTCTGTGCCAGCTGTTGTGAGTCATTTCTAGGTTACTGATGGATAGGTAAATTGTGGCTTCTTAGATTTAAAAATGGTAGTATTGTAGAGATTATCTAGTACAACCCCCTATCCCCCATTTTATAAGTGAGACCACTCATGCCCAGAATTTTAAATGACTTGCCCAGACAGATTCAGACTCGGTTTTCCTGATTTCCAGTCCCATGAGTTTTCCATTAATCCCTGCCACTCTGCTAGTATACCAGCTATTATTTTGTAAGCTACAGTGCTCAGTCATGGAGGTTGACTGGAACAACCAGACTGCATTCCCAACTCTCCCAAGCAGAGAATTTATGAAATATTTGCACATGGTCAGGGCTATGTAAATGCCAACTAGCTCATGTGGTGAATCCACTCCACTGGGCCTGGAGTCAGGAAGACCTGAGTTCAAATCTGGCCTGAGACACTTACTAGCTGTGTGAGCCTGGGCAAGTCACTTCACATTTGTTTGCCCTAATCCACTAGAGAAAGAAATGGCAAGCCACTCCAGTATTTTTGCCAAGAAACACTCACCCCACCCCCCTTGGACAGTAAGGTTCATGGGTTTACAAAGAGTTCAACTTGATTCAATGAGGTGCTATATAAATGCTAACTATTGTTGTTATCATTATTATTTTTGGAAAAGAGCTATTAGCACTTATAACTTATGGCTAGTGTACAATTTAGAGTAGGTGTGTCTCCAATCTTTGAGGACTTCTGAGCCTAAAGTTATGCACCCATGTTAGCCTTGATTGTGTAGCAAAGGTAAGAGAAAGATGGATAATGTCATGTAACGTTGTGAGGATGGGATCATCATCACAGACATGCCGGGCTCTCATTCAGTCTTACTCAGACATGTCCATCTCTTCTTGTGGGGACTGGCTTGCCTGAACCATTTAAAGGACTAGCATGGAAATGACTCATTTCCACAGAAAGGCAAGAAACTGACCTTGTTTGGTGTGTGTTCTTCCTCTGTGTTTAACTGAAGACACAGTAAGAAATCATGGAAGGAGAGTCAGGCTTGGATTTGGAATGAAGTTGGGATCCCCCTGGGACTCTTATTAGCTTGTGGCCAAGGGCAATTTAACCCCTCTGGGCCTCAGTTTCCTTATCTGTAAAGTCAGGATTATAATACCTGTAGTGCCTTCCGTTCAGGATTATTGTGAAGCTCAAATGAGATGATGCATGAAAAGCTCTTTGAAACTCATAATGCTGGAGCCGTGCAGCAAGTAGGATGTGTTGGTTTTTAAGGAATTTAGTTATTTCAATTGGCCTGGCTGCCCTGCTCATCTAAAATAAAAACAGCTGTAAAAATTCCCCAAAGCGGAACCATGACCCCTGCTATATGAGCCTTCCTTTGAGAGATTAACGTACGTCCGTGCACGCTCACACACACACACACGTACACACACACACTCTCTATACCCACATCTAGCAGGTGTGCTACTTATAAATATTTTAGTGAAAATGGTTCAAGTTTCTGTGCGGAAGACTGTTCTCCATTTTAAAAAAGCTCCCAAATTTATAGGCAGAATGTAGGAAATTGAAAATTTGCCCTCTCCTTGACTGAATGTTGGCACCAATAATTCCTCTTGATTTTTTGTTTGTTTGTTTGTTTTGTATTCATTAAGAAGCCTGTATCCTGAAAGGTCTACCTACTAACAGGCCCTTGCTGCCCCACGTTCACTTTGTCCCTCTCTCCCACTAGGCTGTGATAGAGGAAGCAAAAACAATCCTAGGCATTGGACCGCCCTGTTGGGAACCTCTCTCCCAGTTCAACGTGGAGTTCCTTCTTACATTCCACTAGGAATAATAGTTACCATTTACCAAGCATGCTCCTTGTAACAAAAATGTGCACTAGGTAATCATAATAAATCGTGTTTATAGAGCACTGGGCACTGGGTGCTAAGGCTTTACAGGCTTTATCTCATTTGATCCTCACAACAACCCTATGCAGTCGGTGCTATCATCATCCCTATTTTATACATAAGGAAACTGAAGCAACAAGAGGTTAGGTGAGTTACCCAGGGTCACACAGCTAGGAGGTCTTCAGAGGGATCTGAATTCAGGTCCTCCCGACTCGAGACCCAGCACTATCAGCTGTACCTCTCAGCTACCTCTAGGTAGAGGTGGTGGACAAAATATTAGACTGGGAATTGGGAGGTGTGGTTTCCAGTCCCACCTTCATAATTCTGTGACCTTGGAGAGGTCAGTTCGCCTCCCTGAGTCTCAGTTTCCTCATCTGTAAAATTTGAGTTAGTCAAGTTTCCTCTCCTCTGACACTGCCACCACCCTGGCACTCCATCTTCCTGACTCTGGCCATTTTCACTAACTGCCCCTCCTACTTGGAATGTTCTCCCACCTTGCGCCTACCTCCTTGTTTCTTCAAGTCCCAGCCAAATTCCCACCTGCTCCAGGAAGCCTTTCCCCAGCCCTCTCATTTCTAGCACCTGCCTTCTGCTGATTACTCCCCATTCATCCTGTCCATTGCGTCTTTGTTCAGATTGTCTCCCCCATTAGACTATCTTTTACTCTTCTTTGTATCCCCAGCTTAGCAAGTGCCTTACACCTAGCAGGTGGCTTAATAAATGCAAGGAGATTGGTTTTATGATTCAGCTACCACCATCCCCACTTTGTAGAGAGAGAAACTGAGACTTGGAGAGAATAAAGAATGTACCCAAGGCTATTTACACACAAGGCTAATAAATGTCAGACCCATATTGTTAGACCTCCCACCTGACCCCCTTTCCCCTTACAGTCTCCCCCTCACCAACAAAAACAAACAGCCCTCTTCCTAAAGCTTTTTCTGCATTGTTCTTATGGGTTATTCTCTTCCACTCTACCACCACACCCTTGGCTTCATGCCTCTGAAGGGCAGGAACAGCATGTCTTTTCATTCAGTGACCAAATAAAGTGGTTTGGTTCTGAGTGGTTCCAAATCAGAATGAAAATTGAGATTTGCCAGGAAAAAAAAAAAGGCTGAGAGGTTGGATGTTGACGTCTTATCAAAAATCAGAAATTAGAACTTGTTGCCTTGCCACTCCTCTAATGAGATGAAGATGATGATGTGCCTTCCCCCACACTGTTTTCTCTGGTCCATTCCTACCCCTTCTAGAACACTCAGCTTCAGTGGTATTTCTTCCCTCCTCCCTGACCCCAGTTTTTTTTTCCTTCCACCTCCCTCTAGCCAGAAATGATATCCTTCCTCCTTTGAATTCCCCCAGCACTTTCTATACCTTTCTTATTGTACTTTTACATGTTTCCTTGGGTATACATCATTTTCCCCATTAGACTATAAGATCCTCAAAGGCAGGATCTATATCTTACTATGCTTCGTAGTTGTAACAGAGCTTAGCTCAGTACAGTAGGTACACACAGTTGTCAAATAAATGCATTTTCTATGCAATGGTCACCATTATCAAAAGGATGCGTTAGTCAAGTGCCCTTTGTCCCTAGTCATCATTTCTTCTGATTTCCCTGTCCTAAAAACTGCCCTTTGACCCTAGTCATCATTTCTTCTGATTTCCCTGTCCTAAAAACTCCTCCCTGGCCACCATTCCCTTCTCTTTGTTGTCTTTCCCTATTAGAATGTCACAGGCAAGGACTACAACTTGCTTGTATTTGTGTTTCTAGTTCTCAGAACATGCATGGCACACAATTAATGCTTTTTGCAGATTCATTCAATAAGTCTTTAGTAAGTACTTTCTTGCTTGGGGTTCCCTGCCAGTCCAGTACAATGGCACCTAGACAGGACACAATCCGTACCTCTTCTGTGCTCTTTGGGTTCCCCATCACAGTGACAGAATGAAAAAATGAGGGTAAAAAGTTATAAATGGGCTAGGTTTTGTTTGGAGTTGCTGCTCAAGGCAGATATAGCACAGGACCCTGTACTATATTTGTAGTCAGCTTCATAAACTTCTTTTCCTGATATGGAAAGAAATGCCCCCAAAGACCCATGTATACAAAGCTTTCTTTCCATAGTTACTATGATTCTCCTGCCTGATGAGTCAAGTGCTGAGGACTGAGTAATTCAAGAACCAAGGCAGAAGAAACTTTGATAGAACAAGTCAATCAAGAAATCACCCCACCAATGACAGAGCTCCTAATTCAGAATAACCTAGTTGGTGTGTGTGTGTGTGTGTGTGTGTGTGTGTGTGTGTGTGTGTGTGTGTGTTGGGGGTAGGGGGGGCAGGTCCCTCCTGAAGAATTAACACAGCTCTCTTTGGCCTCAGGAAAACATAGAGTTGCCAACCCAAGTCAAGCATTCAAAAATGTCCCTGTGAGCAACTTTCTAGCTCCAGGGAGAGATACAGACCAGTCAGCCAACATTCAATTTTATAAAGTAAAAAAAGACAGCAATTATTAATCATTTAGCTCTAGGGAACTGTCACTGCCTCCCAAATAGAGTTAAAATAGCAAACATATGAAGCAGTTCATTATTTTTCCAAGGTAAGCAGGATTTTTAATGGACTTAATCCCACACCCCACACAACCTTAATGAAAATCAGCCTGTAGAAAGGGGTACCACATCTTCCCTGAGCAACTAACTTATAGACCAGGTGGGAGCTCCCAGGCTCCAGAGGCAAGACCACAGGACAAATTTCCCTAAATATGTGATGAAGTTTTGGGTTTAATTTTAAGAGAACAGGAGAGGGGGAAAAACCCCATGCTGATAAATTTGGCTAATGTGAATAAACAGGGTGCAGATAATAGCCAGTTAAATAAGGCCGTATTTAGAGTTTTATTGTTGTATAAAATAATCATTTACTGGTCCAAGTTCATATTCCTTGATGACAAGAATTTGAACATCCCCAGTACCTGACACGAAGTAGTCACTTTAAAATGCTTGCTCATTGATTGGCTGAAGTGTCATTCCAGGACAAAACTGGGGACAAAATTATCCCTTTTCTAGTAAATACAAGATGCGTCAAGTTTTCATATTATAATAATTTGCTGAATGTTATCTCAGATATTTCCCTCATTAGAGCTCATAGATCTCAACTCAGACCTCCTTACATAGTCTTTCTGCCCATCTATTTCTGTAAATGCTCCATAATGATTTCCTCACTGCACTGGAGGCTTCCTTCTGGTTCATTTAATATTTCACGGATACCAGGGCACCGTTTGGGCCATCTGTCTGTTGTGCCTCATCCTTACTACATAGCCTACTACATTGCCTCCCTTTCTTGTTGTAACATATCTGTTATACCACTTCTCCTGTGTAGGTCATCATCAGAGCTTGCTTACACTCACCAAGGTTTTCCACTGGAGCGGTAACTAGAAATTTTTGTGCTTATGGCTAGGAGCACAAACTTGTGCTCAAGGCAAGAAGCTACAAGGACACCCCGAGTTAAAGGGGAAGGGGAGGGCTTGTATGAGGAACCAGGGAAGCACTGCCCCCTGGATTCCTTGCTCCCTCTAATTGTGCTCTCTTCACCCATCTGTAGCTAAGATTCTTCTTTTCATGGTTCTTTGGGAAGACTGGTTTCTTAGTTGCTCTGAGATAGTAATATTCTGTGTACCTATATAGTGTCATGGGACTTTTGCAATAGGGAGTAGCCTGACATAATTGAAAGCACTAAACAATCCCCCAGATATGATTCATCATTTCCAATTATAGGCCCAATTTCTTGTTCATTTGTAGAAACTGTCCTATATATAAGGACCAGTAGACCAACTCTCAGTGGGTGGCCTGTTCAACTATATGACATAATCAGGGCAGTATGCAGTTTTCATCCATTTGGTTTTTTCTGTGTGGATTGCTAGGCTGCCTTCTTTTCAGTGACTGAAGATTACATTAAGAAAGCCTGGGTTTTGGTGCAATCATATTAATATCCTTTGTAAATAAGAATATCTGGAAAACTTCTTTAATAGAGAATCCCAATTACCTTTGTACAGGGCATCCTTGATTATACCAGAAAACACCTTTAACAAGTATCTATCTCCATTTCATGACTCATTTGATGTTAATACTTAGAGGATTGTTAAAATTATTTCTGTAGCTAACGCCTGCCATAAATGAGGTTCATGTGTACTTTTTAAAAATAATAGTCATCTTTATTCTTAATATTTACATCTGGCTGTTAAAATGTACAGTTAATGCACTAATAAAAAAAAACAAGAATTTTTATACATATAAAAATATTTTCAGAAATACAATCCTTGCCATTTGTGAAAAATACAAATTAAAAACAAAAACAAAAAAACTGTTCTAAAACCCAGTAAATGTGGGTGTTGAAGAAGGGGAAGAGAGAAATGGGGACAACAAGCTATTCCCTTTTTCTTCTTCCCAAACCTCTAACACCTCCACGTGTACATTTAAAAGTTCAATCATATTGTCTCATTTTGAAGGGCCAGCAAACTAAGGGGATTATAGTTCAAATAAACACATTATTTCACTTGAAAATAAAAATATATAAACATGCTACTTAGGAGAGAGACCTAGGTTGGACTATTATTTGCTTTAATCTGCAGGTCAAGTCTCTTGACCTTTCCAATTTATAATAGTAAGGATAACTATATTACCCACCCCACTGGGTCAGTATTTTAAAAGTACTTTTTATTCATTAAAGCACTGTATAAATGTGACTAATTCCCTATTTATGGATTTTAATGCATGTTGGTCTTCAGATAAATTTCCCTAAAGATAACTGGGTGACCAAGGAATTCTATTTCAACATTTTTCTCTTCATCAAAATGACTATTGCAGAGAGTGAACCTAGCTAACAAATGGCAAAATCTTAAGACTTTTTTTATGTTGCTTTTTAAAATTACCAGCAGCCCTTGCCACTCTATACACAGCACAGTAACTGAATGTCCAGATGGAACAATCCCTGAACTGAGATTAACAAAACAAAGCAAACAGAAAGGCAAATCTTCCAAATTTTATAGTTCCATTAATGAATACAGATCCGAGAACTCCAAGAAATAAGCATCAATTCTCCTAGACAGTTACCATAGCTTTAACCTTAAGAGATGGCAGCGATAACTTGAAGGCCTCCTGTTTAACATTATGTAACAACCAGACCTTCACTGAGTAGGTGATTTGGGGCTGGAGAGCCTCATGGGACCCAGTGTGGTGCAGTGAAAGAGGGCTCTGGATTTGTTATCAGAAGAGCTATATTCAGATCCCCATTTTGCAACTTACTCCAGCTGTGTGATGCAGGGCAATTTCTTTAACCTCTCAGAGCCTGTTTCCGCATCTGTAAAATGTGAGGTAATTGAATTAGATGTTTTTTAAAGCCCCTTCTAGCTCAAAACTTATGAATATAGAAAAGAATAAACAGGCCTGCATAGCCAGCAAATATATGAATATATGAAGAATCTGTAATTTCCTCAGTATGAGGAACTCCTGGTGTGGGGCACTCCTTCCACCTATGCAGGCTGCAGCCTATTTGCGACTTCATAGATATGGCCTAAAGAGTTTTGTGAGGTACCTTAGAGGTTGAGATTTGTCTGAGGTCACACAGCTAGTGGCAGAAATGAGGTTTGAAATCCAGGTCCTCCTAACTGTATGCTGTGCTACAATGCCTCCTGGCATGTAACCAGCTTCATATTTCAAATGTTTTGAAAAAAGAGAGCCCCCAAATTATTTTCCATTTGATAATACAATCAACAGTGGTCAGATTACAGTTCTCTTGAATTGTGTCAATTAAATTGTTGATCCACTTTATGGAATGTCATAACTTGTTGATTCTATAAGATAGAAAGATGGGTGTCTTATAGTCAGAAAGAACCCAGACTGTGGGGTTAGAAGACCTTGGATTTAGTAGACAGGGAGGCATACTCATGAAATAAGGTATAATGATACAGATACGTAATGGTGGAAAGGTCACCAGCCTAGGAGGTAGAAGGCTTGGGTTTGTTTGAGGCCTGGCTTTATTACTAAGGCACATCTCTAATGGCAGGAGTTGTAATATTCAAAGGAGAAAGTAGATGGGAAAGGATTTTGAAAATTTGGACTTGCCAGAGAGAAAGTAGCAGTAGACATAATAATAATAGTAACAATGGCAGTAACCACAGCAGCAGTGGTAGTAGTGAGAGTCCCTATAATAGTAGTAACAGTAACAATAACAATAACAATAGCAGAATGGTAGTAGTAACAGTAGCAATAATTCTAGCAGTAATTGTAACAGCACTAATAATAGTAACAGTAGCAGTAACAATAATAGTGGTAACAGCAGGAATAGTAGTAGTGGCAGTAACTGTGGTTAACAATAGCAGTTGAGGTAACAGTAGCAGTAGCAGTAATAGTAGAAAGAAAACCTGACTTGCCAAGTCTGTATTTACGCCTAAAGCAGAGTTTGTGGGGAAAAAGACAACTTCTATAGTTCAAACAGTACCAAGCACAATGCTTTGCATACAGCTGGTGCTTAATAACCACATGTTGACGGATTAATGAATTAGGAAAACCTTACTGTGAGGATTCTCTGAAACACCTCAGTGGTGACTCCAAATTCCTCAGCCAGGCCTCTTTGCTTTCTCCAGAGGATGAATCTCCTTTCCATTCTGTCACTGGGCTTTTTTGCCCATCATCACAGTGGTCTCTTTTACAACTTCTAGGAGATTGCCAATAGGGTCATTTGGTTTGCCTGTCATTGATTTGAATGAGGAAGAGAAAAGAATAGTAAAATTTTAAAGCTGGAAGAGATTTTAAAGATTAGTCCCTATAGTAGTCACGTGTGTGTGTGTGTGTGTGTGTGTGTGTGTGTGTGTGTGTGTGTGTGTGTGCATGTGTATATATCTTTATGGTTTGAAAAACACTTTCTAACTATTTGGTCATTTTATCCTCACAACCCTGAAAGGCAGGTGCTGTTTTATTGTTATCCCTACTTTACAGATGAGGAAAATGAGGCAAACAGAAGGTGTCCAGGGTCACATAGCTAGGAAGTTGGATTTGAACTCATGTTTTCTTGACATCAGTCTAGTGTTCTATTCATTACCACCTAGCTATAACAATGCAGAGGGATGGGCCACTTCCAAATGGGATCATAAAGGAGGATCAGGACCAGGTTTGAGCTCAGACCTTCCTGACTACAGATACAGTGTTTTGTCCACTGTGGCACCTAGCTGTCAATGTCTTCAGTTTGTGAATGAGGAAACTGAGGCCAGGAGGAGGGAGAGGGGAAGTTAAAGTAACTTAGACTCACAGAGCCTGGGACATGAATTGTTAATTCAATCTAAACACAATGCTTACTATGTACAAGGCATTGTACTAAGTGCTTAGGATACAGAGACAAAAATGAAACTCTTCACTCTGGGTCTTCTACCTCTTAGAGAATGATTGTCTTTTCCATTACACCCTGCTAAGAACAAACCCATGTTTTGCTTTTCTGTTGCTAGCAATTCACCCCCATCAACTGGCCATTTTGGGCAAAATGTATTTGACTACAGTAAGTAAATTGTTCATTGTGTGTCTGTAATAATCTTGCTGGATAAAGTTGTCGTTTTATATGATACATGTGCCACCAGGGGGTCTTTCTCCACTTGTTTCTTTTTACGGGGGAGAGAGACAAAAGAAAAAGTCAGGTCTGTCCTTTTTTTTTTTTAAGCCCAAGTTAAGCCAGATTTTTAATGATTCTATTCCCTCCCCATACATTTATCATGAGAATTAGCCCGAACAGAAGGAAGGTATCACTTCTCTCCTGAGGGAACTGTTGCCAAGTCAGACACATCATCACCCAAAGATAGGAACTCTTGGGTCAATTTCCCAAAATGTCAGGCTTTAAATGTTGCATTCCATCTGCTTGATTGTCCTCAAACATTGTAAATGAGACACCCCAAGCAAAGATGAGTCAGTACCAGAAAGATGCTATTTTAGTATAATACATGTGTCCAGTCATTACAGTCCCCACCGTACGTTATGGAGCCAGGCTATTTTAGTCAGTGACACAACACCCCCAGAAGAAACAGGGAAAGGAAAAAGGGAGCCTTTTTTCTTTTAACCCTTTTTATCCTCTTCCCTCCTTTAGGATGGTCTCCTCCCATCTCCCTCTTTCACAATGTAGAGACAGAATAGATTATTAGTGGTGTCAGGAATATTGCAAATTACTTGCAGTTGCCATTCACACACAAGTCTTTTAAAGGAGCCTCCCTTTTGGCAAATGTAACTAGTCACCATGATTGGCGAGCAACAGGAGCCCTAAAGTCCTTCTCCTTACCAGCCCCAACTTCATGTTCCCATGTGAGAAGAAGAATAACTAATGTTTATACAGTGCCTGCTGTGTGCCAGGAACTGAGTTAAATGCTAAATCCTCACAACAACCCTGGGAAGTAGGTGCTTTTATTATCATCCCCAGTTTACAGCTGAGGAAACTGAGACAGAGGTGAAGTGACTTACCCAGGTTCACACAGCTAATTAGTATCTACAGCTGGATTTGAACTCAGGTCTTCCTGACTCTAGGACCAGTACTCTGTCCATTGAATGGTGAAGTAACTAGGATGCTGCCTTGGCATCGGGAGACTTGAGTGTGAATCTTGCTTTAGATATTTACTAGTCATGGGACTGTGAGCAAATGAGTTCCCCTTGTGGTCTCCTGTGTAAAATGGGGTTAATAATATTTATAATCCCTATGTCCCAGGGTTGTGGTGAAGAAAGCACTAAGTCCCTCTTATCAAAGCTTTACAGCAATAAGACTTTAAGCCTTAAGTGCCCCCTCCACAGAAAACCTGAACTTCTGGAATGAGTGTGGGAGATCAGCTCTCAATCAACCAGTGAGCATTTTCTAAGCACTTACTATGTGCTGGGCGCTGGAAAGACAAAGATACTATGGGCCCTGCCCTCAAGGAGCTTATATTCTATCAAAAGAGATACCATGTAGATACAGTTGTATGTGCAAGATACATACAAAATCAATACAAGGCAGTTTGGGGGGAGAGGCACTAGCAGCTGGAGGTGGGGATCAGGAAGACTCTCATGGAGGAAAAGACACCTGAGTTGGGTGAACTTTGAATGAACCTAGGGATTCTGATAGGCAGAGGTAAGGGGGGAATATATTCAGGTCTTGTGGAATAGCCCCAGCAAACAAACCCTTCACATTCTCAGGCCTCCTCATGAAAAGGTCACCCACTAAGAGGGTTAGGGTTGCTCTGGAGACCCCAAAATATGACTTGAGTCTGCTCAGCCAAAGAAAAGTAAAATTTATTAAAAGTTCTCTTGCATTAGACACAGAGTAAGTCTGTGCTAGAAAATTCTATGGCGCTCTCACTATTCTATGGTGCTCTCTCTCTTACATGGCACTCACACCACATGGCATGAGATGGGGTCTTATATGAAGAAGGTTGTGGGAAGAATCTAGGGATGGTCTAGGGGAGGAGTTTGGGGAGGGTCTTCAGGAGGAGTTAATGAGGTCAATGAGTGATTAAGGGTGGGAAGGCTACCTGGAGGCTACAGACAATGGTGGGCTAGGCTAGTTCAAAGGTGTATTAATATTTTGATAGGCTCAAAGGTGGGAAGTCTAGTAACTGGGCTCAGCCACAATGTAAGGCTTATTGCCCCATCAAATGGGATGATTTAATTAAGAGTCCAAGGGAGGTTCCCAGAGCCTGTACCTAGATCCTCCCAAAATACCTATACTCAAATTTGTTCCACCCTAGAACTGGCCTAGCCCACCATTGTCTGTGGGCTCCAGGTAGCCTTCAGCAACTTCCCACCTTTAATCTTCCAATATGGAGGACTTTTGGGAGCTAAAAAGGATCAACCCAATAACAAAACAAAACAAGACCAAAAGCCCACAAAAAATACCTGAAGTTTTCCCAGTTCCCTAGTGCCAAGAGAATTGAAAGAAACTGGCTTACACTTCTAGATGGTGTGTCTGTCCTTGTCCTCCATTTTTCAGAAGCTGTGCCCACATCCTCCAACATAACCAAAATGGACCCCCCCAAAAAACAAAACACTTCTGAGAGCAAGAAGGAAATAGGGAGAGAGGCTTGCGTCTACCTTCCAGCCCTGGCTGGAGAAGAGCTTGAGATTAGCAGTGTTTCCCAGCATGAGGGAACCTTAAAAATGAAGAGGGTCATCATAAAATGATGAGGTTTGGGGTTAGGGATGCACAAGACCCCAAAATACCAACACACCAGGTCCTGCCAAATGAATTCGACTCATCTTCTCTCAGCCAGTAAAAAGCAAAGTTTATTAAAAAGTTCGCCATATTGGGTAGACTCTTAAAGAGCCTATGTATTGTTGTTGTACCTGGTTTTCCCCATCTCCCTACCTCTGGGAAGTGAGCAGACTGCTGGGTCAGCTCTGCCCTCCCCCACTGGGTCTCCGCCCTTTCCCAGTCAGCTCACCTGCATACACATGGGCAGGCTTCTGGGTCAGAGAGACTTAGTGCTGGCAGAAATTTCAAGGTGTATACTGACCAATCACTGTTTTTGGCCTCTGTAAGTTTCTGCTTACATAGTACCTAACTGTTGGCCACGTGGGCTCCCTTTAAAAGCTGGGGTTTTACCTGAGATCAGGGCTGCTGGTACCTTGTCAGTCTACCATGTGGCCTGATCAGCCAACATGGTTTTTAATAAAGGGTCCATTCTAAATTGTTACTTGGATCATGCTTGCGTTATTCTGGGCACAGCAGTATCTGTGACACTTGCATTGGACGAGGAGGCCAGAATCATCTGACACAGAGTGAGTCTGTGCTATCATTCTCTGGCCTTCTTCCTCTCATAGAGGCAAGATGGGGTCTCATATACAGAAAGGTTGTGGGAGGAATCTAGAGGTGGTCTAGAGGAGGAGTTTGGGGAGGGTCTTCTGAAGGAGTCAGATGAGGTCACACTCCAGTAATGAGTTTGGAGAGGATCTTCTCGAGAAGTCAGTGAGGTCAGGCTCCAGTAAATGAGTGATTAAGGGTAGGAAGTTACTGGACAGACAATAGTAGGCTAGGCCAGTTCTAGGATGGAACAGATTTGGGTATAGGTATTTTGGGAGGATCAAGGATGGGAAATTGCTGGACAAAGGAGGGCTAAAGATTTGGGCCAAGCCACAATGAAAGACCTATGGCCTCAGGCAAATGCCTTACCTGGGAAGATTCAAGGAGAGCTCAGGGGGGTTCCCAGAGCCTGTACCTCTTCCAGGAAGGCAGGGCAATTGGGGTAAAGTGACTTGCCCAAGGTTATAACACTAGTAAGTTTTTAAGTGTCTGAGGTCAAATTTGAACTCAGGTCCTCCTGACTCCAAGGCTGGTACTCTATTCACTGTGCCAACTAGCCTCACCTGCATATACTCTTAAAGAAAACCACATCATAGAATAAAAGTTAATAAAATACAAACACTGGAAGGCAGAGTCAAGATGGCAGGGTAGAAACAGCCCTCGGGCTCCAGCTTCTACTTTCCCCAGTTTATGTAAAAGGGAACTCTGAACAAACTTTGGAGCCACAGAACCCACAAAATGACAGAGAGGTTAGCCTCCCACTGAGGACAGCCCAGCAGCCCGGCAAGGAGGGGCCAGCACAGCGCTCTGAGAGCCGAGCCCAGGCCCCCGTGAGCCAGAAGTTTTAGCCCCAGAGTGGGCCTGACCAACCATGGACTGGAGGGACTTCAGGTAAGCTGTGGTGGTTTCCAGAATTATCAACCCATAGATGCCAAGGACAAAGTGAGAGGTCCGTGCACTGTGGACTTTGGGACCCAGTAGTTTGGAGTGCATCAGCTTTTGCCCCCAGGGCAAGAAGCAGCTGAGTCCCTGTGGGCGGCCACATGGCAGCTTCAGCTCCTGGCCTGTAGACTGTAAGGGGACCAAGCAACCAGTCTGAGGGGTAATTGCTCTTTCTTTAACCTGCTTGGATCTGGATTGTGGTATAGGGTGGAGGTCCTGAGGTGTGTGACCAGCTTGCCAGAGCATATGGAGGCTTTAGAAAGGGCATCCAACTAATAACTCCAGAAGCTGAGAAAGCCCCAGCATTTGGGACAGAAGCTCCCCTGGCTGGTAACAGAGTCCTACTGTGGCAAAAAGCCCAGAAGTCAAGTAATTGAGTGGCAACATGACCAGGCAAAGGAAGCAAAACAAACAGAAGAATCCAATATTAGACTCCTATTTTGGGGACAAAAAGGATCAAAGCATGGAACAGGAGGAAGACAGTGAAGTCAGAACTCCTGCACCAAAAGCTTCAAAGGAAAATATGAGCTGATTAGAGGCCATAGAGGACCTTAAGAAGCAGATAACAGAAGTGGAGGAAAAATTGGGAAGAGAAATGAGAATGATACAAGAAAATTATGAAATGAGAGTCAATAGCCTGACTGAGGAAAATAACACCTTAAAGAATAAACTAACTCAAATGGCAAAAGAGGCTCAAAAAGGCAGTGAGGAGAAAAATGCCTTAAAAAGCCAAATTTGCCAGATGGAAAAAGAATTTCAAAATCTCACTGAGGAGAATCATTCCCTCAGATTTAGATTGGAACAAATGAAAGCTAGTGACTTTATGAGAAATCAAGATGCTATTAAGCAGATCCAAACAATTGAAAGAATAGAAGGCAATGTGAACTATCTTGTAGAAAAAACCACTGACCTGGAAAATAGATCCAGGAGAGATAATTTAAAAATTATTGGACTACCTGAAAGCCATGATCAAAGAAAGAACCTAGAAATCATCCTCCAAGAAATTCTCAAGGAAAACTGCCCTGATATTTTAGAACCAGAGGACCAAATAGAGGTTGAAAGAATCCACCCATCACCTCCTGAAGAAGATCCCAAAAAGAAACTCCTAGGAATATTATAGCCAGGTTCTGGAATTCCCAGATCAAGGAGAGAATATTACAAGTAGCCAGGAAGAAAAATTTGAATATTGCGGAAACACAATCAGGATAATACAGAATCTGGCAGCTCCTACACTGAGGGATGGAAGGGCCTGGAATATGATATTCTGTAGGTCAAAGGAGCTGGGATTAAAACCAAGAATCACCACCTACCCAGCAAAACTGAGTATCATGTTTCAGGGGAAAATATGGTTATTCAGTGGAATAGAGGACTTTCAAGTAATCTTGAAGAAAAAACCAGAGTTGAATAGAAAATTTCACATTCAGATATAAGAAGCAAGAGAAGCATGCGAAGGTAAAAGGAAAAGAAATCATAAGGGATTTATCAAAGTTGAACTATTTACATTCCTACATGGAAAAACGATGATTGTAACTGATGAAACTTTTCTCAGTATGAAAATAGTTGAAGGGAATAGAAATATACAGTCTATATCAGAGGGTATATGGGCATATGAATACATGTGAATGTGTATATATATATGTTTACAGGTATACATAGATCGAGGGTACAGGACTAATTTAATAGGAAGGGATGATACTTAGAAGGTGAAATTAAGAGGTGAGAGAGGAATATAACGAGAGGAGATGGGAAGAGACAGAATGGGGTAAACTATTTCATATAGAAGAGGCAAGGGAAAACTGTTACAGTGGAGGGGAAGAACAAGAAGGCAAAAGGGAATGAGTCAACCTTACTCTCATTGAATTTGGCTCAGGGAGGGAATGACATACACACTAAATAGGGTATTTCACCATACAGGAGAGTAGGGGGAAGGGGAAGAGAGGGGGATGATGAAAGAGGGGGTAGGGCAAGGAAGTGGGAAGCACCCACTTTTGAAAAGGGACAGGACCAAAGTAGAGAATCGAACAAGTGGGAGGTGGGATAGGAGGGAGGGAAATATAATCCGTCTTTTACAATATATCTACTATGGTAATGTTTTGCATTAGCTACACATGTACAGCCTATATTAAATTGCTTATCTTCCCAGTAAGGGTGGGTGACAAGGGAGAATGAATCTGGAATTCAAAGTTTTAAAACCAAATGTTTATATATATATATATATTTTATATTTATTTTATATATATTTTACATTTAATTAATTTATATTAATCAATCCTATTTTACATATAATTGGGAAATAAGATATACAGGCACTGGGGCATGGAGATACACCATGCCCTACTGGAAAAAGTCAAAGGGAGTATGGGGGAAGATATGGGAGAGAGCAGATTGCAGGAGGGGACCTGTGGGACTGCTATTTTGGGGAGTCGGGTAGGGGAAAAATGGGGAGAAAATGTGTAACTCAAAATCTTGTGGAAATAAATGATGTAAATCAGAAAAAAAAATAAATACAAACACCTGTGTGCAATAAGATACTTCTTTATATAAACTCTGTTATCATTGCTTAATTTATCCTTGATTTTCTTTATTCTGCTTTAACTTTTTCTTTTTCACAATGCTGCAAAGATTTCTTATCAATAGGTCACTTTCTTTTTTATTCTTCCAGTTATTTACCATATCGCCAAGAGAAAAGCATCCAAAACCTTAAAAAAAATTTTTTTTTTTTTTTACAGTCGTATGTTTCTAGCCAAACTTTCCCTCCTGGATCAGGTGGAATAATATGTTAAAAGTTGTTTTTAGACCACAGATTAGACAGTGTAGCCTGTGAAGTTGCCAAAAACAAGACAATGATTCAGGAATTTCTTAAGTTCTCTGACAAAAAAGTGAGTAGTTCTATTTTTGAACCTACTTAGGAGACAACAGAAACTATAGAGTGTCAGAGCTGGAAGGAACCTTAGAGAAAATTTAATCCAGTGGTCTACTCACTGTTTTATAGATAAAGAAAATAATCCCAGGAGAGGGGAAACAACTCGTCCAAGGTCACACAGCTAGTAAATGACAGCAGAATTCAGAACCTAGGTCTTTTAATTCCCAGTCTATTCTTTCTATAATTTGTTTTCATTGTATTTGGCACCAGTATTTCAAGGAGAGTAGACCAGATTATTGAGTTAAAAATTCTCCTGAGTACCTTCCTTCTGTTTTCCTGCCTTCCTGGTCTTGCCATGACCCCCTCCTTTGATTCCAGTATATTTCCCAGGTCCTTCCTGCCACCTGACTTTGCTCTCTGATAATCTTTATCTTCTCAAGATCTGATTCCTTGGTTTGATCCCCAAGGTTTTGCCTTGAAACTGAAAGTTCCTCATGGAGAATTAGGCACATAGTAGGTTCATTGATTATTAAAAAACAAGTGTGTGTATATGTATGTATATGTGTGTACATATGTATGTATATGTGTGTGTGTGTCTGTGTATATACATATATAATATACAATAATGTGCTCCTCATATTCTATACAGAACTATAGCAGGGATGGGGCCACATATGGCCTCATGGCCACATGGTTCCCCACCCCTGTCTATAGCCTCCTCTTACCAAACAGACATTGACTTTCCAAGGTTCTACGACTTAACATATCTCCTCCCCTTTGCTCACTCTTTTACTGCCTTCTTCTCCTTCCAGTCCTCCACTCATCCAGCCAAACTCCTGGGCACAGTTCTCAGGCAGGAAAGCCTGCCTTGTTGGATGCAAGGGTTGGCAGAAGGCCTGCTCTTTGCATCACCATTTTCCAGATTACTACCCTGATAATGCACCCGCCGGTGCATGTTGGATTGAGTGCTAGCATTAATAGCAATGTAGATGATGGAACAGTGTGTAGCTGGAAGGGTTTTTAAATATCCTTCTTCCCCACAGGACTGCTTTGAAGCCACTTAATGGCCTCAGAGATTCAGATGGATAGAAAGCCTGAGGACTTTTCAGCTAATGAAATTTCTTCCCCTGTGCATATCTCAAATCTTGGCCTCTGATCTCTATCCTCTTGAGATTTTCCCGGCCTCCTGTGTTTTACCCCAGCCACACTCTTCATCTTTGTCAGTGTTCCTCAATTTATTTGTTGTTTTAGGAGGACTTTTTTTGTTACCATATTTGACCTGCATATAAGCTGACCTAGATTTCCCCTGTGTAAATATGTGCAACCTGAGATTTTTTTGCATGAATGTGGGTGCGTCTGCTTAAGCAAATGTGGTATTCTTGATAGGGTTTGTCTTGGTTTTTATAAGCTGTACCATAAACTCTTTATGTGGCCATGTGACTATAGGATTCTAGATGAGTAAGGGTGTAGGTATGTTTCATTAAATTCTATCAATTTCTTTATAGAAAATATGTCTTCAATTATGTTAGCTCCTTTTCCTCCTTAAGAAATTCAGCTGTGTTGTTCCTACCATGCAAAACTCATATTTGGCAAATCAGTATAGACAGAATGCCCAGATGAATCCCAAATGAGGTATCAGAGCAATATGTGTCCAAAATAATAAAGTATTTTACAGGTAGGTATAAAAAGCTCCAAGTGGCGTGAACCTGGAAGAAAAGGTGACTTTCTTCGTTTTATCGCTTCCTTAATTTTCATTTGGTCCTAGCTTGTTCAAAATGAAGGCACAAAAAAAGGCCACAGAAATAAACAAGTTTCGTTTCTGCCCCACGTTGGGGGACAGGGACAGGGGAATTTCTGGAGCGTCTCATAAAAAATGAATGTTAACTGCTTTTATGTGGAGAGTCAAAGCTAAAAGAAGAAAATGAATGGAACAGGAAAAAAAAGAATTGGGAAAAACAGGCTGGTTGGAAGTAGAAAAAGGACGGAATTATAGTGTATCTTTACCATTCTTTAGCAGTGATGAGTGAAGTGTTCCCTAATTATAGTCGTTATGGTAATAGATACAGAATCCTCCCGGGATCCCGCCAATTTTCCCCCTCAGTGTTCTATCTTCAGGCACAGTGACTGAACCGGCTTTTGTTCAGTAAACTGAAATGATCAGATTTTCTCCAGTGAAGTCCATTTGCTGCCAACAAAGAGGCATGAACCTAAAAAACTAAAAAAAAAAAAAAAAGGTGGTTTTTGTTTTTTTTGCTTTGCGGGGGCGGGGGGGGGTTTGCTGTTATGGCAAAAGATCTAGGACAGGTTCAAGTGAGACTGGTTTCTCTCCCTCCTGGCATGTTATGAAGGTGAACCAGCTCTGGAGCCCTTTAAGGCCACAAAGTGCTCTGTAAAATACAAGCAGTCATCAGCATTGCTCTTACTACAGGGGTCAGTAATGGTAGGAACATCACTTCGGCATGTGCCTTACTAATGTGCCTTCTGACTTTGACATCTTTTGTATAGCATTCCCCACCCTGCTCCCCTTCACCCATATCGTTACTTAGATATATGGAACTATATAGATATACATGTATGTGTGTACGTGTATATATGTACATGCACATGTGTGTATATGCATGTGTACGTATATGTGTGTACACATACATATGTGTATATATACATACATACAGCCATATACATATGGTGAAACTTTAAAAGTTGCTCAGTATAATGTGTTGTGTCTTCGTTTTTGGTGGATTATTTCCTTCAACACGTGTTATTAATAGATGCCTAATTTCTGTAGGGTTCTGTTGCTTTGTACTATAGAGAATGTAAACTGTTGCCCTAAAATAATTTACAGTCTGTCTAGAAGAGGATCTTATTAAAATCTGATTGCTTGTCTAATTGTAGATACAGATCTGCAATGGGCTTAGAAAGCACTCTTTCCAGGAGGCTTTGCTACCTTCTGTATTATGGGTGTTCCCTCCCTTTGTTTCTTTTCACTCCATCCACACACACAATTTCTTAAATTGATGAAAATGTACAATCAGGTACTTATCTCAAACTCGATGGAATGGATTTCATTGTCAGCTTTTTAAGTGGAAACATAGAACATTCTAATAGAATCACCTTCTTACTAAGACCAAATATAACTCAACATCTATTCAACAAGAGTCAAATATTCATTAAGTTTTTGTCAGCAACATGTTTTTTCAATCAGTACATGCTTATAAAAACATATAAACAGTAACTGTATACAGAGAACTAATTGCGTGGCAGCTGGGTGATATAGTAAAGAACAAGCCTTAGGCATAATAGAAGAGAAAACATGAATGATGCAGGGTTTAGTTGAAATTTTCTTCTGTTTTTTTTTTTACAAGTTTGTGTTCTTGTGTATCACCACCATCACTTCCTTCAGCTCCCTTCATTGGTATCTATTAAGTACATACTTGGGTGCCCAGTATTGCTTCCGGATCTGTGTTTTGTGGAGCAGATAGTAGCTCCTGATGTCTTATCAGATAATTCTGGGTACAACAGTAATCCGGTTCATATCTTATATCAAAACAAGAAAGAGGCCTGTATTGTCATTGTCCTGTGCTCAAAAGCACCATGACTTCATAGATAGAGAACTAGCCTTGAGTCAGCAGCAACTGAGTTCAAGTCCCACTACTGAAATTCACTAGCTGTTTGACCCTGTGCAATTCCCTTGGCTTCTCAGTGGACCAAGCAATTCTTTAAGACTAAAAGTTGCAGAGGTGCCCATTTTTATTGATAGGAAACACAAAGAAAAAC
Source organism: Gymnobelideus leadbeateri (assembly GCA_011680675.1). Taxonomy (NCBI): domain Eukaryota; kingdom Metazoa; phylum Chordata; class Mammalia; order Diprotodontia; family Petauridae; genus Gymnobelideus; species Gymnobelideus leadbeateri. The sequence continues at coordinate 982,563 of WOXC01008725.1, read as the reverse complement.
TTCCTCTATCTCAATGAAATCACAGCCAGCTTTCTAGACCCTACCCCCAACAACAACAATAAACTATTTGGAGAGATTAAAGTATTTTCTTGGGCCAGAGCTAACCAAATCCCCAGAATAGGATCTTGCTCCTCTATTTTATGATGAAAGAAGTAATGTCTGATCTGTAATTACTATGGTTATTGAATAGAGAGAATAACCTTGGGAGGAAACATCAAATAGTATTGAGAGCTTTGGAACATTCTTTAAATTAGGCGAATATTTAAACTGCTCTGTGCAGAGCTAAGCCTTGATGGAAGTAAAAACATTTAATAAAACAGTCCCTGCCCTCAGGGTGCTCTTAGTCTAGTGAGGGGAGGGTATGAACCATAAATAAAATACTATAAAAACAAATTAAAATATACGTGTATAAGAGAGAGATCATTTCCAACTCAGAATCAGGAAAAGTTGAATGGAGGCGGCTACATTTGAGCTGAGTCTTAAAGGGTGGGTAGGATAGGTAGGTTGGGCAGAGTTGGAAAAAGTGCATTTTTAGGTTTAGGGAGAAGTAGGTAGAGGCTAGGAGGTTGAAATGGTATGTACCAAACCCTAACAGGAAGTATTGAGAGATAACTAGAAAGGCAGGATGACTCCCAACTGTTGGGAACTTTACTGAGGGATTTGAATAATCTTTAGTAGGTAGTGGTGGGGGGAGAGGGGGTGCAAATCTCTAGTTGTCATGATATCTACCTGGCCACTGGACCCAGATGGCTCCAGAGGAGAAAGTAAGGCTTCTGACTTTACACAGCCCTGCCTCGCTTAAATCCAATTGCAAGCCATGGCATCATGTTTCTGATGTCATGGTCCTCTTGCAAACAGCAAGCAAGCAGAATATTAAGGAGTCATTGGAGGTAATTGAATAGGAGTTGTGACATGATGAGATGTGATTATTCTGAGAGCAATGGGAGGGCCATTTCAGAGGCTGGCCATTGACTTTCTGAATGATCTCCCTTTCTTATAACCTTATAATTATTGCCTGAGGTTTGGTGAGAATGGTTGGTTATAGCTGTGTGCCATTCTCCATCTAGGCTAGTCAAGCTCCTTCAGTTTCATGATCACAGACTGTATCTTTAGCTCCAGCCTTGTCTTGTGAGTTTACCCTGGTCACTAGAGGACAGCTCAGCACAAATTCATTTCTTCCAGTGAAAGAAATCATCTCAGGTCCTTGGTGCTGGATTAGTAATATCCCTTCTGTCATGTCCCCTGGTGGTCCCCATTGCCATTTCCAGGTGGGCCCTCCATGCTGTGACTCATACCTTCTCCTCCTCTGAGGTTCACACGATCCAGATTTACACCCCAGTCCAAGTCCTGATGGCCATCACCTGTCCTCTCTCTCCACACTAACTCCTACCCTTGTACTAGGGAACCTCAGCATATATCTTACAACATGCTGATATTCCTTCAACCATTCTGCCTCTCCTTTTCCTCAGTTTACTCACTTCCTTTGACTTACTCCTTTACTCCAGTTACACAGTGAGATTGTACTCCTGATTTTGCCATCATTTGCAAGTGTTCCACTTCTGTGGTCATTAATTCTGAAAATCCTTAATCTGACCACAATCCTTTATCGTCCTGTCATTTCCCAGCCCTTGCAGCCTCTCACCTTGATCTTCATCCTTACCGTGACCTCCATTCCCTCTGACCCTCAAGTCCTCGTTTCCCTTGTCCTATCACGGATCCCTTCTTGCCAATTCCCAATCCTGGATTGCTATCACCATTTGCCGCCTTCATACCTATTCATGTACTATTGAACAGAGCTAAAAGAAATCACAAAATTGTACTGATGGGTCCACTACAATTTATGTTGTCTTATCTCAACTGGGCCCAGAGAGAAGCAAGGAAATCCTTCTACTTCTCTCTAATTAATCATGATCCTAATGAAATTAGCAACAATATATTAACCAAAATAAAAATCAGACAGATGGCTGAGTTAAGCAAATATGTATATGGAGACAGAAGGGTCTATGATAGCTGTTTGGAACCAGGTAATCACCACTAGAAAATACAAGGTTACCCCTTAGAAATCAGACTTAACAATCAATGCAGATTATAAAAGGAATTGGAGAAATTGTATAATACATAATTGTAAGCTACAAAATGTTAGGCACCAACTGAATATAATAAACATGGCCTGGAGTCCAGAATTATATTTTAGAAGCTCACTCTTTGGTGAACTGACAAATGACAAATCCCACTGCTGCAAATATAGACCCCAAAAATATCCTTGAGAATGCAACCAATAAGCATTACAATGACTAGAACATCATCATAAACTGAACTTTTGTTGCTCATAAACACCCAGATATAACACTGATCCATAAAAACTTAAAAATGTTTCCAGTAGTAAATGTTGCCCTATTAAATACTTCCAAATTATATGAAACAAAAAGCTGTCAAAATACAGCTACCTTGCAGAAGAAATCCAACTCCTCTGTGAATAAGAGGAAATATGTATCATCTCCGTCCTCCATTCTCCTCCTGGAGTTGTATCAGTGTTTCTTTCAAAGTCAGCCTACAGAGGATGAGCTTACACTTTTAAATCCTAGCCACAAAAAAAGCAACTATGTTGTTTACATGTTCAGTGTCCACAGAATATTAAATATAAAAGAACAAAAATAGAATAGTGATTTGTCCCCGGAAAGTTTCTTTCTGAACACCACGAGGAAGACAAGATAGAGTGCTAATAGCAGCCAAAAGCACATGGTGAAGGTTTAAACCCAGATGCTTATCATCCATTCCCTGAACTTCCTAATCCATGAAGTTCTCCTTTCCACCACCAGCTCACACACATCCAATGCTTTCTCCTCTTTATCATGCTTTTTAAAAATAAATTCTCAGCCATCTCTCAAAGTAAACAAGTTATTATTCAAAGAAAAGGAAAAGAAAAGTGTAGCCGAGTGCATCCAGGGTAACAGACACAGTCACATTTGTTTGTCTACAGGCTCATGCAATTCTTTGTGGATTTTAAAGACTTGGAGGATTTTATTAGCATCTTCCCAAAGTATTCATTTGTCTCTGAGTCAGCCTGTTGCCTGACCTTTGTCTTTGTCAGACTTCTCATAGCCAAGACATCTCTCTTGGCCTCCAAGGACATTGCTGTGTTGATGAGGTCCATTGGCACAGATATGAGACTCCTTTCGAAACAGCTCTTATATTTATCTCCCTATCTCTACTCACACATGCACCACGCTTATTCAGTCTATCATCACCTCTCGCCTAGACTGTTGCAACAGCCTCCTCATCAATCTCCCGACTTAGTGTCTCCTCACTGCAGTCTTCCCTCCACAACAGTCACTCCAGTCAGAGTGACTGTTCTAACAGTCACTTTCCTGCTCAGTGAACTCCAGTGGCTCCCAGTTACCTCTAAAATCAAAAATAAACTCCTCTGATGGGCATTGTCAATGGTCCTTCACAACCTTGCTCCAAACTACCTTTCTGACCTCATTCCACACCATGTGCATCCTGTGATCTAGGCAAACCATCCTTCCAGATGGTCCTCTCACACACATCCTGCTTCTCTTGTCTGTGTGCATATGCATCATCTTGCATTTATGCCTGGGCTATACCTCCTCCCCACCTACCTCCATATCTCAGAATCCCTGGGTTCGCTCAAAACTCAGTTCAGGCATCTCCTTCTACCGTGAGGCCTCTCCTAGTAACCTCCCTTCCCAGTTACCCGGCATTTCCTTTGCATTTCTGGTTTAAATACATATGTGTACATGCATCCCTGATGGTAGGGACCTTACATCTTTCCATCTTGTTGTTGTATCAGTGTCAGTGCCTAATACATAGTAAACACTTTATAAATGCTTGCTGATCAGCCGGTTCTCCCTTCCTCCATTTTGGTTCATTTTTCATGCTCTCTGGATGCCAAGTCGTATTTACCAACAAGCTGAGCATAGAGTATCTCACATGTAGTTGGTCATTCTACCAAATGATAATATTAGGTCAAGGAATCCTCCTTGGCACTGTGGGTTTTTTTATAAGAAGCATATTGCTGGAGGTTTAGATGATTTAGAGACTGTTTCTTCCCTTTGGCTTTTATTTTTATATCTGATTCCCAACTTTGGTTGAAAAATTATCCGTTTGGTTAACGACCCATACCAGCATACTAGCACAGATGGTTTTAGTCCAAGTTTTAATATGTGTTTTAATGCTTTGAACTCATTTGCCTGGATTGGCCCAGGATGTCGCCAAGTGACTTTCTTTTTAAGTTGTAGGTTTGATTTAGAGTCTTTTGGGGGTCTTCCTGATCTGAATGTTTTCTTTCCTATTAAGTGTTGCACACTCATGACTAGCAGTCTTTTCTTCCCTCTGGAATCTTGGACTTTCTGTGGTAGATTTCCACTGAGCCTTCCCAGAGAAAGCTCTGAAGTAGGCCTGCCGCCAGTTACCCCTTTGACTGCTGAGATTGGAAATCCTCGAAGCTGAAATAAAGGATTTACTTTTTTTCTTTCTTTCCCCCCCTTTTTTTGGTGTGTGTGTGCTGGCAGGTTTTCTGCTGGGGCCTCAGGGAATGAATCCCAGTCAAAAATGTAGTGGCTTGGTCTTTCTGTTTCCCCTGGATACACTTGAACTTTTTCTTGACCGGTTTGGAATACCTTCCCTGAGTATGTGGGTGGTTTGGCTTTGGGATGTTCGAAGCTATTTAAGCTATGTCCATGGTCATGCTTTAAGCTTACAGCACATTTGGGTTATCAGGGTAAATTCTCTGGAAAGGTGAGAGCCACAGTCAGTATCTCATATCCCAAGCAGGGCCAATGTCAAACAGAATTCTAAAAGATATAGTTTTCTTTCATCTCTCCTTCCTATGATGGTATTTCCCTCTACCTTCACTCTCCCACCACTAAATACCCTCATTCTTCATGCTCCCAATCCTCCAGGCTTCCCAGGTTTTCACTCTTCCCCAAGTCCCGCCTATCAAGGAAAACAAGTTTTATGCCACTGATTACTCAATGAAAATTCAATGTTTTAGTCCTTCTGGTGTTAAAGAAAAGAAAAATTAAAAGGATTTCTAAAGAAATAGGCCTCTCGGGCGGCTAGGTGGCACAGTGAGTAGAGCACTGGCCCTGGAGTCAGAAGGACCTGAGTTCGGATCTGGCCGCAGACACTTAACATACACAAACAAAAACCTAGCTGTGTGACCTTGGGCAAGTTACTTAACCCCAATTGCCCTCCAAAAAGCAAAAAAAAAAAGAAATAGGCCTCTCCCCCCACAAAAAATTAATCTCCAATAGTGGAATTTCAGATACTGTGGTATTTCAGTGGGAGATAGATGCTACATGAGACTTGTAAGTAAGATCAGTAACAGAACCATGAATTTGGAAGTCAGAAGGAGCCTCAGTGACCATTTTATCCAATCTATACACAAAAGGGAATTCCCCACCGATGTGTTCTGCTGAAATCATTGGTAGTATTTTTTCATACTCTGCCATATTCACCTTCCTTCTTTCTCTTTCTCCTTTATTGTCCTCCCACTCTCTCATTCTTTATCCCACCTCTCTTCCTCTTCCTAATGCAAGCCTTTGTCCTGACAGCAGGACCTACTTTTAAAGAAAAACCTATTTCACTCTTCTGAAAGGTGAATACCTTTGCCCCAGTAGGCCTAAATCTCTAATATGGGTCACCTTTTCCATGTATCTAGATTGAATGTCATGATTTTTTTTAACATTGCACACTAAAACACATAGACCAACAACATAGAGTGCATTCATAGTTCATAGAGGAAGTATAGCCCCCATCTTAAGTGGTTATTATGTATATGGTTCCTTCAAGAGGGAAAAGGGTCATGGGTAACATCTGGTACTTCCATGTCTGCTCCATAGCTCTTAAGAGCATGGTTTCCTTCACTGTTGTCCATATAAAGGATGATTTCTCACCATTTCTTTTTTATGGCAGAGCTCAGAGGCTAGAGTACAGAACCCGTTAACACATACTTACTAACTCTTTTAGAGGATCATGCAACATAACCATAAACTTGATGCTTTTGTCTCCCAATTTAACATTGTTCTCAAGAGGAGAAGGCAGAATGGTCTAGAGATAGAAAGCTCCCTTGGCAGCAAGAAGACCTGGGTCCAGGTCTCCACACCTAGCGTAGGTTGTGTGACCCTAAACAAGTCACTTAACTGTAATGTGGCCCAAGCAGCTCTCTTCAGAATGAAAGTTGCAGGGCAGAAGTGATCCACAGGAGTATGAGTCAGAGTTCCCTACGCCAATGAAATCACACATGCATCCAAAATCCAGAGATGGCACAGGGGGGCATGCTCTACAAATATGAAATACCCTTGTTTGGTTTGTTGTCTTCCATGCCCACAGCCAATACCCTTAACTCTGGGTAGCTGAATCGCCAATACGAGGCCCTTCCGGCCTCAAGGGAGACTGAATGAAAGAGTGTGGCTTCTTCACCACTGCCCAGAGAGGCGGTCCAAGATGTGTGTCATTTTCTACTCAGAAATCCTCAACGGCTTCCTATTGCCACCAGGATAAAGATAAAGTCTCCTCTCCACAGTACTTAGACCTCTCAACACTCATCTCCTTCCTGCTTTTCCATATTTATGTCACATTACTCCCTCTCGCATACCCTATATTCTGGCCATCTGCAGTTCCCTGAATTCAGCACTTCATCCCCCATTTCCCCCTCACCTGAAAAACATTTTGTTGTCACCTGTACGTCTTAGAACAATTCACTTCTTTCTCTTTAGCTGAAGCTAACTTCCTCCTACCAAGAGCCTTTCCCTATTGTTGTTTCTCTCTGTCTCTATCTCTCTAGCTTTCTCTGTCTCTGATTCTGTCTTTCTGTCTCTGTCTCTGCCTCTCTCTCCTTGCTACATTATATTTATTTAGGATTATAGTGTTATAGATTAGAGCTTGAAAATTCAGACTAGAAAACCCATTTAATCCAACACCCTTATTTTCAAGTGAAGAAGCTATGACCCAGGTTGCTGAATGATATAACTTACACAGCCGGTAAGCCTCAGAGGCAGGACTATCTGTATATAGGTTGTATTCTCCCAGTGGAATGAAGTTTCTTGAAGGCAAGAAGTGTCTTGTTTTTGTCTATTCCCAATACTCAGCCAAGTGCATTGCACAGAGCAGGGTAATAGAAGTTTATTGAGGAGCTACCAGAAGGCAAGCATATTGTTTTTCATTGGTACATTGGTACAGTAGAAAACTTCTTGGAACTTTTTTGAAAATGAATTAAAATATCCATGGCCTTTGATGTAAAGATCCAACTGATAGATAGATAGAGAGAGAGAGAGAGAGAGATATAAATATAGAGAGATAGATATAGAGATATATTCATTATGTAGTCAAAGACTATATAAGATCCTGTAGACCCCCAAAATATTCATAACAACATTTTTTGTGGCAACAAAGAACTAGAAACAGATCAGGTGTCCATTGATTGGGAAATAGCTAAACAAAGTGTGGTGTGTGGATGTATGAGATATTACAGCACTGTAAAAAAAAACCTGAAGACTTCATACTTGATGAAGAATATAGATCATTTATTTTTGTTTATAAAAACAAACCAAAAAAGAGACAATCTCAAGCCAAGTCCCTTTCTTTTTCAGCACAAAGATAAAAAGGAAAAAATCCAATATTTCATCAGATAAGGTTGGGTCTTTTCTTATGGTATCTGCAGGATCCAAGTTGCTTTCCCCGTTGGAGAGAGAAATAGATTGCAGTCTAGCCTCAGCCTCTGAAACAGTTGGAGAATCTCCTCACCAGCCATGTGCCTCACCTTCTCCCCTCCAGCTGCCAAAATTTCTTTAATGTTTTTCTTCCTATACAGGTCTAAAACCCAACCCAGATTGTGAACAGTGATATAGTGGTTCTGGCAAAAGGACATGTCACCATTATGATAAGCAAGCATAGTGTTCTTTTTAGTTGACCTTACTGAGAGTCCTGTACCCACTGTAGCCTTGGGCCTGGTCTTGGACTTGGACTCTGGTCTAGAATAGGAAGTTTTACTAACCAGTGTGTGGTGAAGGAAGCCCGGGTAAGAAAACAGTATTCACAATAAGTATACCAGTATAACAACGGAAAAAACAGCAACACTCAGAAAAACAGACAAACAAAAACCCCACAACACTAAACACTGTGTAATTATAATGACCAAGTTCAGCCTGAAGAAAAGTTGAGAAAATGCAGGGTTCAGAAGCTATGAGTGTGGAATATTACATTTGCCTTTAGGCATAATCAACGTGTTGGCTAATTTTACTGAACTGCCTTTTTTCTGTTTCTTTTTAATCTTTATTACAGGGGATGGCTTGCTGTGTAGAGGAGGGCAGAGGGAGATATATAATACAACTTCTTTCATTTAATTCCTGGCATTTAATTTAAAAACAAAATGCAACAATAAGATAAAAATTTAATTTTTTTCCAAAAAATGCTAATGAGTTCATTTAAAAGTATTTAACTTGCCAAGAACAGCCTAGCCCTCACATCTTCATATATGAAAGAGGAAATTAATCATTTGCATTCTGTGTGCCGATGTCTTAATTTTGCTCAGCACTTTACAAATTGAATGAGCCACAAAGTCTAAAATACTTGCAGATACTGCACTCTTATAATGTCTTATATTTGTTTAGTTCTTTGGAACTTATAAAAATGCTTCCATTCTCTTTTCATTTGATTCTTTTTTAAAATTTGTTTATACTGTTTGTCTTTGTATCGTAGTCATTACCCACCCATCCCTCACCAGATTGAACCATCCCTACAGACAAAAAAATAAAAAGCAATTAAGCAAAACATCTGATGCATTAAACTTGCCTGATAGCATATACAATATCCTACCAGTCCCTTCTATTTCTCCTGTGAGAACTTATATGTTATTCTGAAACTTTAATGCATTTTTCAGTTATTCAAAGTTCCACTTCCTTTTGATCTTTTCATTTGCATTGTTGCAATAATTATGTATAGTATTCTCTTGGTTCTGCTTATTTCATTCTACATCAGTTCATATAAAAATCTTCCCAAGTTTCTCTGAATATTTAGTATTTGTTATTTTTTAAACACACAATAATACTCCATTATATTTATATACTCTAGGTTTTTTCCAACCATTCCCCAGTAAGTGGACAACCTCTTTGTTTCTAGTTCCTTGCTACAAAGAAGAATTCTGTCATGAATACTTTATCATATGATTAAACCTTTGTTTTTGTCTTTTACTTCCTTGGAGTATATACCTAGAAGTGGGATCACTGAATCAAAGAGAAAGTTTACTCACTTTTCTTATATCATTCCAAATTGAAATACAGATTAACTGGATTACTTTACAGATCCACCAACAATGCATTAGTATATCTGGCTTCCTACATATTGATAGTTCCCAGCTTTTGAAAATCTTTTCCAGTTTACATGTTAGGAAGCAAAACCTCAGAGTTGATTTAATTTGCATTTCTGTATTAATGATTTGGAATGTGTTTTCATGTGGTCAGGTAGAGTTTGCAATTCTTTTGGAAACAATTCATGTCCTGTGACTGCTTTTCTTTTGGGGAATGGCTCTTATGGCTCTTAATTTTTAAATGTGTGTGTGTGAGAGAGAGAGAGAGAGAGAGAGAGAGAGAGAGAGAGAGAGAGAGAGATGAGAGATTGCCTGGCTTGGTCACTGTATCAATTTTAATGTTTTAGATAGGAGACTACATATATATACATACACACACATATATAATACACATACATATACAATACACATACACACATATGCTTTATTATATGCTAAAGACTATACAGGCATACTTTAAGGATTGTGTGTTTTTTTCCAGATCACTGCAATAAAGCAAATATCACAATAAAGTGAGTCCCATGAATTTTTTGGTTTTCCAGTGCATGTAAAAGTGTACAATAATATTATGTCTAAAAAAACCCCAATGCACATACCTTAATTAAAAATACTTTATTGCTAAAAAAAAATGCTACCCATCATCTGAACCTTTAGCAAATCATACTATTTTTGCTGGTGGAGGGTCTTTCCTTGGTGTTGATGGCTGCTGACTAGTCAGGGTGGTAGTTGCTTAAAGTTGGGGTGCTTGTGGCAATTTCTTAAAATAACAATAAAGCCTGCCACTTGGATTGACTCTTTCTTTCATGAGAGATTTCTCTGTATTATGTGATGCTATCAGATAGCATTTTACCTGCATTAGAACTTCTTTCAAAATTGGAGTCAGTCCTCTCAAATCCTGCTTCTGCTTTATCAACTAAGTTTATGTATTATTCTTCAATACTGTAGTGTCTCTGGGAATAGGAGGCCGGGGGGGGGGGGGTGGAGAGAGATGGGGAAACAGGCAGTCAGTGGAATAGTCAGAACACATACAACATTTATCAGTTAAGTTCACTGTCTTCTATGGGTGTGGCTTATGGCAACCCAAAACAATTACAATAGTAATATTTGTGATCAATGATCACAAATTACCATAAAACATTATAATTTAAAAGTTTTAAATATTGTGAGAATTACCAGAATGTGACACTGAGGCATGATGTTAGCACATACTTTTAGAGAAATGGAGGCAGGAGATTTGTTCAACACAGGATTGCCACAGACTTTCAGTTCGTAAAATAATGCAGTATCTATGAAGCATGGTGAAATGAGATATTCCTGCACCTTTCTGTGGGAAGTGGGAAGCCATATTTCATTATTAATTCTCCAGAACCAAGAATGATCAGTACTCTTTCATGTTCACCAACATTATTACAGTCATCTTATATATCAGTATTCTGGTTCTACTTAATTCACTCAATTTAAATTCATACAAGTCTTCCCATGTTTCCCTGAATTCTTCACATTCATCATTGCTTATTGAATTCACTTTTGGTTTGACCACCCACTTTTATTCTGATTCTTTGGGGGTTACAACTATAGCTGATAAGGAAATCTTTTCCAACAGTGCAAATTAGGTACACTTTCAGCTTGTTAGCCTTAGAGAGATACTTGGGGGCGCTAAGAGATTAAGGCACTTTCCCAGAGTCACACAGCCAGTGTGTGTCAGAGATGCAACTTTCACTGAGCAGGACTTCCAGACTCCAAGACCAGCCCTCTAGCCACTACCCCAAGCTGCTTCTTTGTCCCAAAGATGACTGCTTCAAATATCTTAGTATGTGTTGTGGGACCCAGGTATTTCTTAGAAGTCTTTGTTTTTAGGGCCTTACACAAAGAACTGTTTTGTCTTGATTATATTTAGGTGGGGAGAAACCAAGCAAAAGCATAACAAAAGGAAATCCCCCCAAGATAAATGGGGCTCGGTCCCTAAGGAAATACATGCCAAACTCTTCCCTCCAGGAACAGCATGTGTCTGCTTCCCATCTTTTGTAAACAATACCTTGTGTGCATAGTTTAAATCAGTACCTGATTCTCTTTTGTGTATTTTTTTTCCCCAGCTGGGCCAATAAACGTGAGGAATGGAAGTTTCAGAAGACAAGGCAGACCTGGCTCCTGCTTCACATGTATGACAGCAATAAGGTTTGTATCAAAACTGGGCTCCCACATTAGATCTCGGAGAATGGCTTTGTTTTGGAGTTGGCAGCATTGTTTCCATGTGACTGGAAAATCCCACTGCCCTTGTCTATAAAATAGTGGCATGCTACTCAGTGGGTAGAGGACTAAATGACTTTTTAGAATTTAGCATAGGCTCTGAGAGTTAAAAGGGGCCTTCGAGATGATCTCCATCCAACCCCACCCCATTTTATAGATGATGAAGTTCAGTCCTGGACAGAGGACTTACCTGGAGTTTACATGCTAATGTGCTCCCTACACAGTTTGGAACCCACCTGCCAACTCCAGATTCAGAGCTCTTCACTCTGCACTGTGTTTCCCAGCATCTTGTGGTCCACAGTGCTGCACTCATAAGCGTGGAGTCTCCAAGGGAGGGGAAAACACTTTTTAGAAAACTTGTATCTTTCCCTTGCTGATTAGAATCTTAGGGCTCCAGAGAGGATTCACAGATTCCACTTCCTCATCTGCTGAATACCCATAGGCTCATTGTGGGGATCAGGGCACTTTGCAAAACCTAAAGTACAATAGAAATGTGAGCTAAGGGGGGCAGCAAGGGGGCACAGTGAATAGAGCACCAGCCCTGGGGTCAGGAGGACCTGAGTTCAAATTCAGCCTCAATACTTGACACACTTACTAGCTGTGTGACCTTGGGCAAGTTACTTAACCCCAGTTGTCTTGCCTGCTAGGGCCATCTAGTCCCACGTCCTCATTTTATAGACAAGAAATTTGAGGCCCAGAGAGGGAAAATGATTTGCTTAAAGTCACATAGACTATTAGTGGTAGCCAAGAGCTCCTGTCTAGGTCTCCTGCCTCGCAGTCCAGTTCTGCTCACTGTATCACTCTCCTTTTCCTTAAAATTGTTTGGATGTTGATACTTGACAAGAAGTGCCATGTTGGCATTTACGTATCAGGACGCATCTTGAATGGGCAGCCAGCTGGCACAGTAGATGGAGCACTAGGCCTAGCGTCAAGAAGACCTGAGCTCAGATCCAACCGCAGACTCATCCTCGGTGTGTAACCCTGGGCATGTCACTCAACCTCAGCTGTAAAGTGAGGGTAGTAATCGCCCCTTTCTGCCAGGGATGTTGAGAGAATCCAGTGAGATCATGTTTGTAAAATGCCTGGCACGTAACCTGGCGATGGTGGATACTTCATGTTTCCTTCCTTCCTTTTCCCCAAATTCAGTTCTGTCTCCACTCTCTCATACCTGCACCCTATGAGTCCTGCCTGCCTCTGCAACTCCTTCAGCAACACCTGGCCTACCTGGGCTCAGCCCTTCGTCAGGCTTAGATCAGATAATCCAGCAGAAACTGAGGCAGCCTAGACAGACTCCGCTGGGGTCCAGAGCCTCCGCCTTTGCCGGTAGCATCAACCACGGCAGCTTCCAAGTCTAACTGGATGTTTTCCCCAGTGATAGTGAGGAGGCTGGGCTTACGACAGGAATGGGGTTCCAGTGTTCCCAAATGTCTATAGGATTTGAGGATTTAATTCTGAGCCTGCTAGGTCTTCTAGCTTTTGTGGTTCATTTCCTTCCATGTGGTTGCTGAACAACTTCCTTACCCAGTCAGTGCCTATGATTTGAGCCAGTTCCATAAAAGAGACTCTAGTCCATTTACAAATATCAGGTATGACCCTAAGTACTTGGAAACATTTTTTTAAATGGCAGCTTGTGGTAATGGAAATGCACAGATTATGCTAATAACATAGAAATACCCTTTAAATGCTTCATGACAGACAGCAACATGATTACATGAAATTACTTCATTTTCTCCCATCTTTTAAAGCTAACCCATGTGTTTTCTGCTGCTGAATTAAGCTGTATATATTTTCTTTCATATTTGCTTTCCTTCATTTCTTTCTCCTGGTCTTTTTTTTTAAACATATTTCCAACTTCATAGTATGACAGCATCTATGAATATCTGGCAAGTTGGCATTTATATATCAGGACTCTAGGCCTTCCTGCAGGGAGAGCATTTGTACTGAATGGTCACCCTGACCTCCAGTCTGTGCTTCACACAGACTTCATGGATCAAGTTACACGATTAGTACTTGGGCCCTCTGATATTATCTTTAGCAGGTGTGTATTTTGACCTGAAAGATTCTGATGGAATCCAGAAGGACGACATCAGACCCCCAGGAAAACGACCCCAGAGTCCTGTCTCAGAATGGCTAAGCATGATTTACAGCTCTGATCCTAGGTTCCTGTCGCCAAGCTGTATTCATGGGGTAGACACAAAGTTTGGGTTAAAAAAAAATAAATGAGAAAGGTGAAGGAAAACCAAGGAAGGAAAAACCAAAGTACCAAATGCTTGGACATTTATTTCTCTTTGGAATAAATGTCCTATGACTCTCCCTATGTTAGGTCAGAGATGTGATGTTTCAGACCCCACTAAACACAGTTTACTAAGCACCTTTATTTGGACATAGCCTTGAGAACTGAGGTAATGAATGGTGACTGATGCTTGCTCTCTGCAAAGATTTCTTTACTCCAAACTTGAGAGTCACTTGTCCTTTAAGTTGCTCTTAAGTGTGATCTTTGCCCTTTTAATTTATTTTTGAAATCTTTCCTAACCCAAGGATCTTTAGTAATTAGGCAGTGACTGAGACCATCTTTCCCTTTGGAGGGATGGACAGAAGGGAGGAAGCAGGCCCCTCCATCCAGCTTTGCCCATGGATTGCTCTCATTCCCATAGTGAACATTCAGCTGCTTCCAAAACAAATAGAGTTTTTGATCTTGTTCACCTCTGGATAGAAAACATATAGGATTGTCACGTTTTTCCACTGTGAAAGGTTTTCCTCTCTACAAAACTCCTTGCAAGAAAATGAACTTGAATGAATCTCTTGCATTGCTAGGTTCCAAACACATTTTGTCTTTACCAGCCCTGCTACCCTTTTATGAAAGTTAAACCCACTCCAAAAAAGTGATTTTCAGAGATATCTCTGTAATGTGGCAACTGGCTGGACTCAGGCAGTATTCATGCAAGTGGTCCTAGAACATCCTTGTAAGTGAAAGTGGAAGGTCAGGTCCCTGGGATCCCAAGACCTAAGCCATAGTCGTCACCCAGGACTTTGTTCCAACTTCAGCAAGCCTTCACTCTGCCTTGTTCTTCGCCCCTGACCCTGTCCCTGGGTCCTCGAAATCGATCTGTATTGCTAGGAAGACTGCATTCAGAAGTACTTTATTGATCAGGAAGAAAAAGATGAAAGCCATCAGATCCACAAATAGAGCATAAACAACCACCACCTTCCCCAGGCCTATGCACTGTGTTCATGGCCACCTCCAGACCTTTCTCCACTCCCTTGTGCCTGATATGTCCCTTTTCCCCACCTGATGGCAAGTATTTGTTGATGATCAATAATGTGCCCAGTGCCCAAGAATCTTAAGCAGGATCATTCTGACTGTAAAGCCAGGTCTCAGCTTCAGATCAATAAGTTCACCCAACCCCAGCTCATTGAGGAAATCGAACCAGTGTCTCAATGGTGGTTCCCTCCTAGTGTGTCCAAGGCAAGGGCACAGGAACAAAGAGACCACCTGCCTTGCTCTGTGTGTCTGTGTCTGTGTGTTTCTCATCTGAATGGTGGAATATTTGATATGGTTTCACAGTATGAGGTAGGATTCCAAAACCAAATTCAGATAACTAGGAGGTGAGATGGAATTACGGGTGTTTGTGCCAAGGCTGCAAAAACATACAGGTTCTGCTGAGTCTAAACATTCCATCCAGGGCGGGTGGTGTGTGTGTGTGTGTGTGTGTGTGTGTGTGTGTGTGTGTGTGTGTACCACACTGATCCTCTCAGGTTTCAGTGTTATAACATGTTGCTATAGGTGCCCAGGGTCATATAGGTTAGGGTTAGGGTGTGGTAGAGACCAGAGGGATGTTTTTTTTTTTTTTGAGTTTCTTTCCTTTTTCCTAGTCATCTATGCGCATCCACAAGTCAAACACAATCCCTACAAAGACAATAAAGTAAAGAGGTAGGAAATAAAATTCATATATCCATAAGTATATAACTTGGTGTCCCAAAGCTGACAGGTTTGCATTTTCTTTTCAGTAATTTCTTTCATTCTATCTGTTCACCTGTTTTCTTCTTTTGTCCCTCCCTGCTGACTTTTCCCACCATCGTTTTTTAAAATTTCCAGTCTCTGGTTTCCTATTATATTCTTGGCATCTCAGTCTCTTAATTCTTTTGTTTTGGTTTTTTTTTTAATGTATGTATTTGCTTTTAGTTTATAACATTCAGTTCCATAATCCTTTGAGTTTCAATTTTTTTCCTCCCCCCTCCCCACCATGGCAGCATGCAATCAAATACAGGATCTACAAATACCTTCATATTGAACATTAGTCAGGTTGTAAAGAAGGATTATAACCAATGGAGTGAACAGTAAGAAAGAAGGGACAAAATAAAACAAAACACAAAAGAGAGAGAGCAATTAGTTTGCCTCAATCAGCATTCAGACTCTGGATGTGGATAGCCCTTTCCATCATGAGTCTTTTGTAGTTGTCTTCTAACCTTGTATTGCTGAGAGGCACCCACTCTATCAAAGTTAGTTGTCACACATATGATGTGTCTGTAATTGTGTACAAAGTTCTCCTGGTTCTGCTCTCCTCACTCAGCATCAGTTTATATAAGTCTCTCCAGGTAAATATGAAGTCTGTCTGCTCCTCATTTCTTATAACAAAAATAGTATTCCATTACATGCATATACCACAATTTAGCCATTCCCCAATCCATGGGCATCCCCTTGATTTCCTATTCCTTGCCACCACAAAAAGAGCTGCTATAAATATTTTTGCAAATACAGATTCTCTTCCCACTTCTATGATTTCTTTAGGATACAGCCTTACACATGGTATTGCTGGGTCAAAGTATGCACTTTTTTATAGTCCTTTGGGCATAGTTCCAGATTGCTCTCAAGAATGGTTGAATCACCTCTCTCAATCATTCATCTCTCAAGAATGGAGTTCACAACTCCACCAACAATGCATTAGTGTTCCAATTTCTCCACATCCTCTCCAGCATTTATCATTTTCCTATTTTGTCATGTTAGCCAGTCTGACTAGCGAGATGTGGTACCTCAGAGTTGTTTTGATTTGTATTTCTCTAATCAATAGTGATTTAGAGCATTTTTTCATATGCTTATAGATATCTTTTAATTTCTTCCTCTGAAAACTGTTCATATCCTTTGACCATTTATCAATTGGGGAATGTCAGTCTCTTAATTCTGTAGTGGTCTTTTTGCCCAAACTGTGACTTCTCCGTGCTCCCATTGTCACTGCTAGCCGAAGAATACCCAGGAATCCCAACCCTTGCCCATATTTACTGGTCTGTCCTCACTGTTCCTTGATAACAGAGTCCTATCCCACTGTTCATGATGCCTCCTAATGTCTTGATTTTAAGCTTGAACTTAGTGGTTCTCATCGACTTAGTAGAAACTTTGTATGAGGTCATTTCTGAAAAATGACTTAATACAGCCTCTGTGCTACATTGTTCTCCACTGAGCCCCAAGTCAGATGCCACACATGGCACAGAACCCAAAAGTCTTTTAGCATGTGAAGAATAAATCAGGGATGCTAGGGCAATGTCCACTGACAGGCAGAAGATAGAGATCCAGCCTTAGAATAGCTAATAACGGCTAATATTCATGTAGTATTTTAGAGATAATAGTTGATTTCATTCTTACAAAGACTCTATGAAGTAGGTGCTTTTATTTATCCCCATTTTACAGATGAAAAAACTGAGTCTGGAAGAGGTTAAGTAGCTTGCCCAGGGTCACACAGCTGCTAAGTGTCTGAGACAGGATTTGAACTCAAGTTTTCCTGGCTCCAAATTCAGTACAATATCCACCCCTGCCACTGTCCTCTTCTGTTCTGTACCTCATTGAACAGTATACATATGATTGTCCCACATCACAAAACCAGAGTTTTCAGAACCATCCAGTTCCATTTCTGGCCAGCAACAGCCCCTCCTGAGCACCAAACTCACATTTTTTTAAACTCCTTCTTTCACCCATTTGTGAAAAGAACAAGAAGATGGAAGAAGAAATAAAGGAAAAGGAAAACAGAAGGCTTGGGGGCCATTAAGGCATCGTTCATTTTAGGCATGTTCTACTTAAGTACGTGTAATGGAGCTGGCCTCGATATAATCTGGGAATGGTTTCCATATGGCTTGGAATTTAAGTTGTTTTGCAGATTGGCTGTGAGCACTGCACATGACCGGCAGCTCTGTCCAGAATGTCCGCTTGGCCCTCAGCCACGACTGGTTCTGCCACACAGAGTTACATTTGATGAGGTGTTGCTTGGCTCGCAAGGCTGCCCTCAAGCCGCCGTGTCTCTGACTTGGGGAGCTTGTGGTCTGGAAGTGTCACTCGCCAGGCATAGGAGTGCAGTCAGCTGCAGCAGCCGATTTCCCTGAGCTTAGCATGTTTTCTCAGGACAAGTGAACCTTCGAGCCCCTCTTGCAACTTGTAGTGAAAACAATATTCCCTGCTAGTGATTTGCCGCTCTTCCTCTTAGTGTCCACATCCACTAAAGTCATCTTCTTTTTTTTTTTTTAAACAAATACTTTATTAACTTCTGTTTTACATCATTCATTTCCGCCAGATTTTGAGTTACAATCATTTTCCCCCCATTATTCCCCTACCCACCCTCCCAGAATAGCAGTCCCACAAAATATCGCTTCCTCCAATCTGCTCTCTCCCATACCTTCTCCCATACCCCCATCGACTTTTCCATTAGAGGAAGGTGAATCTTTGTGTCCCAATGCCTGCACATCTTATCTCCCAATTATAAGCAAAAGAGTATTAATAATAGTATTTATATATATTTGAAACATTTAATGTTAAGACCTCGAATTTCAGATCCATTTCCTTCCTCCCTTGTCACCCATTCCCTCTGGGGAGATAAGTAATTCAGTATATGTTGTACATGTCTAGCTATGCAAAACATTATCATAGTAGATATATTGTACAAGGCTGCTTATAATTCCCTCCCATTCATCCCACCCCCCACCTGGTCCATTCCCTACATGGTCCTGTCCCTCTTCTATAGTGGGTACTTCCAACCTCCCCTCACCCCAAGGATGCCCTCCCATCCATCATCCCTCTTCTCATCCCCCTTCCCCCTATCCTGCTGCATTTTTAGCCTTCCTTATTCTCCCCCTCCTTTGCACCCACTTCCCCTACATGAGATAGTTTACCATGTTTACCATAGTTTACCATGTCTCTCCCCATCTCCTCTTGCCACTTTCCTCTCTCACCTCATAATTTCATCCCTTGAGTACTCTCCCTTCCCAACAAAATCAACCTATGGCCTCTATCCATATATAACTGTAGCCATATACACACACATTCACATATGTATTCGTATGACCACACCCCCTTCTTCCATTATTTTCATAGTGAGAAAGATATCATCAGTCACAGTTATTGCTTTTCCATATAGGAATGTAAATAGTTCAACTTTGATAAGTTCCTTTTGATTTCTTTTCCCTGATTACCTTCTCAGGCATCTCTTCCTTCTTGTGTCTGGATGTCAAATTTTCTATTCAACTCTGGTTTTTTCCTCAAGAATGCTTGAAAGTCCTCTATTCCACTGAATGACCATATTTTCCCCTGAAACAAAATACTCAGTTTTGCTGGGTAGGTGACCCTTGGGTTCATTCCCAGTTCTTTTGCCCTCTGGAATATCATATTCCA
The DNA here is from genome assembly GCA_011680675.1 of Gymnobelideus leadbeateri. Lineage (NCBI taxonomy): Eukaryota > Metazoa > Chordata > Mammalia > Diprotodontia > Petauridae > Gymnobelideus > Gymnobelideus leadbeateri. Next base: position 963,337 of record WOXC01008725.1, on the reverse strand, counting down.
TGCCCTTCGATCCCTCAGTGTAGAAGCTGCCAGGTCCTGGGCTATTCTGATTGTGTTTCCACAATATTGAAATTGTTTCTTCCTGGCTGCTTGTAGTATTTTCTCCTTGATCTGGGGATTCTGGAACCTGGCTATAATATTCCTGGGAGTTTTCTTTTTGGGATCTTTTTCAGGAGGTGATCTATGGATTCTTTCAACCTCTATTTTGCCCTCTGGATCTAAAACATCAGGGCAGTTTTCCTTGAGAATTTCTTGAAGGGTTATTTCTAGGTTCTTTCTTTGATCATGGCTTTCAGGTAGTCCAATAATTTTTAAATTGTCTCTCCTGGATCTATTCTCCAGGTCAGTGGTTTTTCCCATGAGATATTTCACTTTGCCTTCTAATCTTTCATTTGTTTGGATCTGCTTAACAGCATCTTGATTTCTCATAAAGTCACTAGCTTCTATTTGCTCCAGTCTAACTCTGAAGGAATGAATCTCCTCAGTGAACTTTTGAGATTCTTTTTCCATCTGGCAAATTCGACTTTTTAAGGCATTCTTCTCCTCATTGCCCTTTTGGGCCTCCTTTGCCATTTGAGTTAGTCTATTTTTTAAGGTGTTGTTTTCCTCAGTCAGGCTGTTGACCCTCATTTCATACTTTTCCTGCATCCTTCTCATTTCTCTTTCCAATTTTTCCTCCACTTCTCTTATTTGATTTTTAAAGTCCTTCTTAAGGTCCTCTATGGCCTGCAACCCACTCATGTTTTCCCCTGGGGCTTTTGGAGCAGGACTTCTGACCTCACAGTCCTTTTCCCGCTCTATGCCCCCAAAATAGGAGTCTAGGGTTGCATTTTTCTGTTTCCTTTGCCTTGGCATGTTGCCACTTAATTGCTTGACTTTTGGGCTTGTTGCCACACTATGGCTTTAAGGCCAGATAGAGGAATTTTCGTCCCGAACGTGTGGGGGGCAACTTCCGTTTCTGGCAAGCTGTAAACCCACCCACAACTTCCACCCTAGATCACAATCCAGATCCAGGGAGGTTAAAGCAAGAGCGATTACCCCCCAAGACTGATCGCTGGATCTCCCCACGATTTGTAGGCTGGGAGCCGGAAATGCCTATGAAAACTACAAAATGGCGTGTCTCCTCAGCGGCTTCTAGCCCCCAGGGGAGGGAGCTGACGCATTCCCCAAATACAGGTCCCAAAGTCCACAGGACACTAACCTCTTACTTTGTCCTAGGCATGTCTATGTTGATAATTCTGGAATCTCTACAGTTCCTGGTGTTCTGGGGTTCCTCCAGCCGGCTGCTGGCCCTGCCGCCCTGGGGCTAAAACCTCGGCTCACGTGGACCTGGGCTCGGCTCAGCTCCTGCGCTCTGCGCGCTGCCGGCTCCCAGACCACTGCGCTGGTCCTTCCTGCAGGGTGCTGGGCTGTCCTCAGCGGGAGGTTAGCTTCTCTGTGTCGTTCTGTGGGTGCTGGGGCTCCAGAAGTTTTTCAGAGTCCTTTTTTACATAGTTTGTGGAGAATCTGGGGGCAGAGAGGCTTGGACAAGCTGTTTCTACTCTGCCATCTTGGCTCCGCCCCCACTAAAGTCATCTTCTACCTAAAATAGGAGATTGTTTTTCTTTTTAATTTCCAGCTTTTTTTCCATTTGTCTTCTCCCAACGAAGGTCCCAGATAAGCATTTCTCCATTCTGCTGGACTACCTGGAAGGTCTAAAAGGAAGGGCCCGAGAGGTGACAGTGCAGAAAGCTGAAACACTCATGAAGAAATTGGACAGTGCAGAGCCTGAAGATTCAAGTTTACTAGAGAAAAGTGAGAGAATCCGGCAAGTCCTACAACTTCTTTCCTAAAAGGGGACAAGCCAGCATCTCTTTAGCTCCATCAGCAGAAAAGTTGTCTTCCTGAATCCCAGGGAAAGATGACTCTCCCCTTCTCTCATGTGAGAGAGAGAGAGAGAGAGAGAGAGAGAGAGAGAGAGAGAGAGAGTGTGTGTGTGTGTGTGTGTGTGTGTGTGTGTGCGTGCGCGCGCGCGTGCGCATGTGTGTGCCCAGGCATACACTTGTGTCTGTGTGCCTACCTGCACAAGTAACAGAGTATTTTTCTAACTTTCCACATCTGACCTTCTCCCAGGCAGGTTATCAGAAGGTAAAGACTGCTTTGTTGTTCAAATCTATTATTTCTACTTTTAGAATACAAGCTTTGGTTATGCCTGGTGATCTCTTTTTTAAGTGATTTGATCTTATCTGAGATACAGAAAGAATGGTCCTTTTGTGTTTTTAAAATGTTCCTGGATCACGGTATAATCACCCTGAAATGATGTAAAGAGATTCAAATCCTTGGCTTTAGAAGGGCCTGCAAAGTCCTAGGAGAAGCTTTAGAGACAGAGAGACAGAAGGGGGTGGGGGGGAGCAGAGTGTGTGTGTGTGTGTGTGTGTGTGTGTGTGTGTGTGTGTGTGTGTGTGTGTGTTTTACATATGGATGGTTTTCAGATACAGAACACAGTCTTTACCCTGCCAGCTGTAATCCATCACTGTCAGCATCGTATATATACTGTTGGGATCTCTGTGTCCCACCAGAAGAGGGTAATAAATTGGTTTTTTGGTAGTAACCTGTCTGAGTTCAGCAAGGGATCTCAGAGCTGTGGAGTGTCTCTGGTTTTATCTCCTCATTCTCCAGCTTTCCACAACACTTGTTGCTTGGTTACGGTGCAAACACTGGAGTGAAGAGGAAAGGGGGGAAGGTACCACAAATCAGCCAAATCATGTACCTGAGAAATTGAATGGGTTGGCCTTGTTTCTAATAAAAACAAAGCCTGGTCATTGTACTGTTAACTCATTTTACTGCCTATTCCATTTCATTTTTCCCTTTGCCTGGTGTAATTGCCTTTGGATAGAGTTAATTTGTACTCCAGGCTGTGACATCTCTGTGAATTGTGTTCATCTCCAAGGAGGAATGTCCCCAAATCCTTCTTGAAAGAAAAACAAAAACATTAATTACCACCAGGAGTTCCTGGGGTTGAAGATCTGACTTGAATAACAGCACTAATTGACCACTTGTTCCTTGCCAGCTCTGCCAACCTGATTCTTAAAGGATTTGGCAGTTACAATGCTTGGCTGGGCTTTGACAGCCTTCCCAGACATGAAATACTATGAGTTGTTTTGTTTTGTTTTGTTTTGTTTTAAAGAAAGAAAGAAGAGGTGGGGGTGGGGGAGCAAAATATACTTAACTCTTCCAAAAGGAGCTTATATATCACACCCTCTTTAAATCATGGTGATCACAAGCCAGACCTTCTGAGTGATACAAGATGTGTTGTTACAGCAAGGGTAACTACAATGGAATTTAATAGAATAGGAGGCTGATGTCAGGCTGGGAGAACATGGTAACGAAGTGTTTGTATAGTAGAAGAAAGCCAGCATGCCCTTGGGGAAATCTACTCTTCTCTCTTCCTTTTCTTCCCTTCCCTCTTCCATTTGCCAGGCTCTACCTTGAACACACACACACACACACACACACACACACACACACACAGTACTGGGCTTGGTAGTAAGAAAGGACCTGGCTTCTCATCCTCGCCCTGCCACTTGAATAAAGTCCCTTCACCTCTTATTTGCCTTATCTGGGTGTAGCAGCGAGCACCCCAGCATCCCCAGGGTGGCTGCTAGCACAGGTTCTTTGATCTGCTTTTCTAAAGGAAAGCAACTCAAAAGAGGTTAACAATTTTAGTTTAATCAAACATCTATCATTTGCCTAGTTCAGGGGGAAAAGTCAGCACCCTGAACTTCAGAAAATATAAACAGAAATTACAAGCAGACAAAAAAATACAGACAGAAAATAACACAATTCAACATACCCAACAGACAGGGCTTCTAGCTGTCTGGCCATCACACCTACATAGTTACCAGAGAGAGAAACACCAACAACTGGGTTTTCAAAGCTGGGGAGCGGGAAGGGCAGGGGGGAGTATCAATAGCTGCCCAGAGTCTCATCTGGCCAAATCACACAACTCTTTCCAAAGTGAGCCCCAAAGCAAAACCTCACCTCAGAGGCATATGTGGCCTTCTCCAGGGTCAGAGAACATCACAATCTTTGTGACCCACTGCCTAATTTTAAAGTAACAAAAGCTGGGCTTCCTGAAAAGCAAACCTCCCCTAAGCAAGCTTCTCTTGTTGGGCTTCAAATGAGGCCCATTAAGGGGCAGGGAAGATCTTCATATTCCCTAGGCCTATTAAAGGGGAGGGAAAATCTTCAAATCTTCTTACCATTACACTGGGCAATAAGAACATGACTAGTGTCTGCCTCAGTGAGTGGCAATCATATAAGACTGTAAAGTACTTTGCAAACTTTAAAGGTCGGCTGTGATCATCAGTGTTGCCATCCGGTTCTTTACAGTGCCCCATACTAGGTCTTGAGGTGATACAAAGATCATAGTAGTTCATTACTCTTCACAAAGCACCTTCTTCAACACAACCCTGTGAGGTACTGAGCACCAGCATCATTGCCCCTGTTTTTCTGGTGAAGGAAACATAGTTGGTTCTCTCACAAAACTTAACTAAGTGGGGGAGACAAAATATGTAGATGATTTAACATACTGCACAATGAAGTATGATCAAGACATATATCAGAGGGTTATAACCAGGGTGCTGTGAAACTTCAGAGAGGGAAGATGAGGCCACTTTCAGCTGAGGGGGTCAGAGACTGCTGGGGACTGGACCTTGCAGGAAGGGTGGGGTTCAAGTGGAATAGCTATGAGGGGATGGTATGCCAAGCATGAAGAACAGTGCAAGCAAAAAACCTGGGCCCTGGAAAGGAGGTTTGGGGAAAGGAGAGTATGGTTATGCCTTCCACATTGCAACTTTCACCATTGCGGGTTCGATATATCAGAGATCAGTATGAGAAATTACATGGAAATTTGGGGGAGTTTTGTGGAAGCTGCAGAATACTCACAAAGAAGGCCAGCAGATGACACAGAGAATGTTTAGAAACACAAAAATACACAAAATATATTTATAATATTGTATAATATCAACCCAAATTTTATAATAAGGTACTATAAATACCTCATAAAAGAAAAATAAAAATTCAAACAACTTCTCTTGTACGAAGGGAGGGCCAAACAATTTTACGCATTTCTAGATCACAGCATGTCACACCCCTAACCCCCATGATGTGAAAGGGACAGCTAGTCTAATTTGGTCAGTGCCATATTCACAAAATATGTGAGAATGGGCTAAAAATAGGAGTTAGACTAAAACTTCCACCACATCCTTTGCCTCAGAGATCCTACTGCTAGGCATATATCCCAGGAAGGCCAAGATAGAACTGAAGATACTGCATAGGACAAAATATTCATAGCATCATATGTGTGGGGAAGGGGCAGGGGGAGCAAAGAAATTAAAAAGTAGTGACCTATTGATCGGGGAATAACTCGATAAAATGTAATACATGCATGTAATTGAATATTAACTGTGCCATAAGAAATAATGTATGTGAAGAATTCAGAGTAACCTGGGAAGACTCATGTGAACTCTTGCAGAGTGATGTCAGTACAACCAGGGAAACACTATGCATGATAACAGCAGTGTGTCAAGCGGAGCCCTCTCTAATGATAACCATCAAGGCTGGCACCTGAAAAGAGAGATGAGAAAATATACCTCCCTTCTTTCCTCACAGAGCTAGGGCACTGTGGGTGTGAGATGCCATATATACCTTCGGATGTGGCTTTTCGCTAGGGGGGCTTTTTTTTTCTTCTAATTCTTTTTTTTAAAGCAATTGGGGTTAAGTAACTTGCTCAAGGTTACACGGCTAGTCATTATTTATGTGTGGGTGCCCATTTTCTGAGGTCAGATCCGATCCCGGGTCATCCCAACTCCAAGGCCAGCGCTCTTACTCACTGTGCCACCTAGCCGCCCCTTTTTCTTCTTTTTTAATATTTGTGACAAGGGAGGTTCCCTGGATATTGCAGGGAGGGGCATATCCAGAAGTATATGTGATGAAAAAAATAAAAGGCATCAATTTTAAGAAAGAATGAAAGAAATAATAGGTTAAAACCAGATTACATCCTCTCTAAACTATCTCCCTACCTCCTTTTCGTCTTCAATAGCCATTTTTGCCTTTATTTTTACACAAATGCTACATGTGCTCTTAATAGAAATCTGGTCATATGCTCTCCATCCCTTTCCCATGCGGAATTTTTTATGGGGACCGATGTAATGATTGGAGATTCTCAAATTGAGGGTCTCTTTACGACTTCATGTTTAACATCTTCTAATGGGGGTGAGATGTATGTTTTTAATTGATGACAAAGAGCCCTTAGGCCCTCTCCCCCCACCCAGTTATAAACTCAGGCACAATATCAAGGAGCAAGACTACCTAAGAGCCAAGATCAGGGAAGGCTCGGGAATCCATATGGCAGCTCCAGATCTGCACATTCCCTCCCTCAGATGTTGGCGCGTAATGCAGCCTCCCATCAGCACAAAGATGCCGTCTGCTGACAGTATCAGAGGATGCTTGTCTTTGTCACCCAGGCAGGAAGCATATGGTCTGTGAGAGTGAATTCTTAGGGAAGCTTGGGTTGCCTTGTGGGCATCTGTTTTCTGCAGACTTTAAATCCAGCCTGGAGATAGACTTTTTCTTAATTCTTAGTGGGAAAACTTGCAGGGGGTTAAAATGTGGGGTGTGAGAGAGAGAAACACACACACACACAGATTTCCAGGGTTCTGTACAGTTTCAATGAAAGCAAACTTTCCATGGTCTCACCATACTTCCAATGGCTTGGAATCACTAGAGTTTCTCCAGGTTAACATTATCATTACACATTGGTCAGGCCTGTTTCTTCTCAAGAGCACAAATTGTTGCCCATGCAGCCGGCTCCTAACAATTCCTATCTGCCAGAGGAGAGCAATGATATAAATAGCCTAAAATATATACAATCCAAAAAATGAACTTTGGTTTTAGAATTCATTATGGGATTAAATTTTTTTTTAATTTAAGTTTTTCTCAAGGTAATGCTAAAATGTTTGTAAAGCCCGACCCATATACCAAATGAAATTGGGAGGAATAGACCTAGTACAGTTCTAGGTGATAGGGACATGCCAATCTGGGATTAAAGATTTACCCAACATAAGCCACCAGGAGATAATTGAGAATCAACTGTATTTCCCTTGTGTACATACATTTGGCCCTCTTTCTACCCAAGACCTATGTAGTCTCTTACAAAACCTTCCCTACCAATGCACATTCAGTAGAGAAAACTGTCTTCATCTATTAGCATTAATTAAGCTCTTACTACCTTTCTAGATTGAAATGTCTAATTCTGTCAGGACTGGGCAGCCTATCTTCTAGAGGGTGGGGAACCTGTGGCCTCAAGGCCACATATGGTCCTCTAGGTCTGCAGCCCATCGACTGAATCCAAATTTTACAGAATGAAGTATGATCAAGACACGTATCAGAGGGTCATAGCCAGGGCACTGTGAAACTTCAGAGAGGGGGAAGATGAGGCCACTTTCAGCTGAAGGGGTCAGAGACTGCTGGCTTCAATAAAGAAGTCACTTGAACTGGACCTTGCAGGAAGAGAGGATTTCAAGTAGTATGAGGGGAGGGTGTGCCAAGCATTAAGAATGATACAAACAAAAAACCTGGGACCTGGAAAGTACGGGGAAAGGAGAGTATGGTTACACCTTCCACATTGCAACTTTCACCATTGCGGGTTCAGAGATCAGCATGAGAAATTAAATGGAAATTTGGGGGAGTTTTGTGGAAGCTACAGGCTGTTCTTGAGACCTAGAGGGTCACATGTAACCTTGAGGCTGCAGGCTTCCCACCTCTGCCTTCCAAAACCCCACTGTTCTCTTTTTCCCACCTTCAAGTCCCATCTTCTCCATTGATGCTTCCAAAGCACTACAGGTTACAATGAACTCTTCCTTGTTTTAGTTGTTGTACCATTGCAAGTCAGTCCCACAGAACCTAGCACTTGATTATTTACTGTCTGTCTCACAAAGTTCTCTAATAGTTTCATGGGTGAATAATATCTCTCCCCAACAAAGCTATAAGCCATTTGAAAGTAAGAACTGTTTCCTCCATACTGTTCAATTTCATCTTCTGAGTCCCTGCTTTGCCCCCTTGACCTCTACAGGCTTCAGACATATGGCACATTGTTGGAGAAAGCTACAAAACTTCTAATTTGTTCCAAAAACAAATCCATTCTACATAAGGTAAACTGTACCAAACCAACTGTTGAGGTATACTTTAAAAAAAGAACACCCTTTTTTTTTAAAAATTAAACTGAAGATATTAAGAAATAAATGTAGGTGGTTTCCAGGTCACATGACCAACAAGATAGAGGGCTTGACATTTTCTTTTTTTTTTTTTAAACAAATGCTTTATTAACTTCTGGTTTACATCATTCATTTCTGTCAGATTTTGAGTTACAATTTTTTTCCCCATTTTTCCCCTACCCACCACCCCAGAATAACAGTCATACAGGATATCCCCTCCTCTAATCTGCTCTCTCCCATAACTTCTCCCATACCCCCTTCGACTTTACCATTAAGGCAAAGTGAATCTCTGTGCCCCAATGCCTGCATATCTTATCTCCCAATTACACGCAAAATAGTGTTAATAATAGTATTTATATGTATTTGAAACATCCAATTTTAAAACTTCGAATTTCAGATCCATTCCCTTCCTCCCTTGTCACCCACTCCCTCTGGGAAGATAAGAAATTCAGTATGTGTTGCATGTATGGCTATGCAAAGCATCACCACAGTAGATATATTGTAAAAGACTGCCCATACTTCCCTCCCACCCATCCCACCCCCCACCTGGTCCATTCCCTACTTTGATCCTGTCCCTCTTCAAAAGTGGGTGCCTCCAACCTCCCCTCCCCCCAGCATGCCCTCCCCTCCATTATCCTCGCTCTCATCCCCCCACCACCACTCTCCTGCAGGGTGAGATATCCCATTTAGTATGTATGTCATTCTCTCCCTGAGCCAAATTCAAGAGGGCTTGATATTTTTACTGAGTCTCATGACCTTTCAATAAATTGTGCACCAAAGATAAAGCAACTTCAGCTGTTTCTATGATCCAGAACTCAAATAAGGTTTTAAAAAATCATGAGGCCAAGATGGTGGAGAAGCATAAACTTGGAGTGGGCTTCCGCTCTAGTCACTTCTAATATGTGTAAAAAAATGATTCTAAACAAACGTTAGAGCTATAGAACCCACAAAGTGACAGAGAGAAACAAATCTCCCATTGGAGGAATCCCGGCAGGCAGACAGGAAGGGTCTATCACACTGATCTGGGAGCCGAGGGCAGTCCGGCATGAACCCCAAGGTTCCAGCCCAAGGGTGGCTGCTGGATCTCAACCCATACACACCAAAGACAACATGACTAATATGGAAATATGTTTTACATGATTGCACATACATAATCTCTATTAAATTGCTAACTGTCTTAGGGAGGAGGTGGTGAGGGAGAGGGAGATAATTTGGACCTCAAAAATTTTTTAAATTAATGTTAAAAATTATCTTTACATGTAATTGGAAAAAAATAAAATACTATTTTTAAAAAGAAAGGATTAAGACCTTTTCAACCATTGAGCCGAGTAGTCTAGGAAGAAATTAAGTTGTTTAGGTTGAAGATTAAGTGACTGTTGTTAATGATTTCATTAAATCACTTTAATGGGAATCATTCTAATGTGTTTTCTTCTACACAGTGTAGCCAGAAGGCTAAATATATCTTCAAGTGAGAGAGTATCTAGTAAAGATCAGATAAGAAAGGGACATTATAGAGTTATGATTGGTGACCTCCTTCTAAGATAGGTATTTGTTGACCTGATCTTAACAGAGAGGACTGATGTTTTTCTGAGGCATGTGCCCAAGACCTTCCAAAGAACTGAACTTCTACCCACTTTTTGGTGACTCTCCCAGACATACAACCAGAAGGAATTTAGAAACCATTGTTAAACATTATGAAATATTGATCATGAAGAAGATCCTAGGACCACAGGTAGTATTTTCATCACTGCTGCCAATTGAAAGCAAAAAAAAACAAAAAACATATTTGGATAGTTAAACAGTGCCTTGCTGCATAGTAGCTGATTAGTAACTTGTTAAATTAAGGGAATGGAAGTTGGTTTACTGGTTATAAGATTTTTAATTTTGGGCTTTTTTTTGTGTGTGTATGCAAAAAGCTCTTAGTATGCTAGATGGTTGAGTCAAATATAGTCCCTTGAAATTAAATGAGGATAAATGTGTAGTCTTAAATTTGGATTCAGAAAATTAATTACACAAATATTAGACAAAACTAGATAGTTTAGCTGAAACAATTTGGATTTGGATAATGTTAGTGGACCATGGCAGGGGACTTAGAACAGCTAGGTAGCACAGTAGATAGAGTGCCAGAACTGGAGTCAAGAAGACTCATCTTCCTGAGTTCAAATCTGGCCTCAGATATTTACCAGCTGTGTGACCCTGGGCAAGTCACCTAACCCTGTTTGCCTCAGTTTCCTCATCTGTAAAATGAACTAGAGAAGGAAATGCCAAGCCACTCCAATATCTTTGCCAAGAAAACCCAAAATGGGGTTGCAAAGGGTCAGACACCACTGAAACAACTGAATAACAACAGTATGAATCAACTGTCATCAGTCCTCTGGAATTATGAATGGTTATCACAGCTTTCAAAGTTGGTTGTTTTCTGTAGTGTTATTTTATGTATTATATCAATAATTATGTAAATTATTCTCCTGATTCTCATAATTTCATTCTTTATTGGTTTATAAAAGTCCTTGAAAAGTTCATTTCCATAATATTGTTACAATATAAGTTGTTCTTTTTCTTTTCACTCCACTCTATATCAGTTCATTGTCTTTCCATGTCCTTTTGAAAGCATCTATTTCCTCATTTCTTACAACACAATGGTCCTCTATCCCATTCATGTACTATGATTAATTCACCATTCCAAAATTACTGGGCATCCTCTTAGTTTAATCCATATAAACTTTTGCCTTGCTTTCCCAGTAAGTTCCCATCTTCTCTTCTGCCTTTCACCATAAAGGAAACTTCTCAAAAGAATCATCTACACTTGCTGTCTCTGCTTCCTCACTAGCCACTCACTCCTGATGCTCTTACAGTCTGGTCTCTGTCTCCACAGCTCTACTGAAATTGATCTCTCCAAAGACTGCCTCTTATGGCAATGATCATATAGCACTTAACAGTTATTTATATATATTTTATCTCCCCTAATAATTAATAATAATAATAACTAACATTTATGTAGTTCTTACTGTGTACCAGACATTGGGGATAGAAAGAAGGAAAGAATTTAAAAAAAAAAAAAAGCTCTGCCCTCAAGGAATTTAAAACATGATTTGGAGGAGGATGAAGACTAATGAGGAAGAAGATTCAGGAAAGGCCTCATGCCTCACCCCTGAATTATCTTGTAGAGAACTAGGGACATGATGAGGCAAAGGGGGAGAGAGAGAACATGAGATTATGGGACACGGCAGAAGCAGGAAGATGGGAAATGCCATGTCCTATGTGGGAAATGACACACTGGTTTGGTGAGAACGTGAAGAGAGTAATGAGTGATGTAAAATAAATTCAAAGAAATAGGAGCCTGATTATGATAAGCTGTAAATACTAAATAGAGGAGTTTGTATTCTATCCTGGACCTACTCTGGAGCTGCTGAAATGCCCCAGATGGGGAGTAACACAGTCAGAACTATGTTTGGTAAAACCATTTCAGCAAATCCACATTCTCATTGAATTTGGTTCAGGGAGAGAATGACATACATACTAAATGGGATATCTCAACCTGCAGCAGAATAGGGGGAAGGGGGATGAGAGGAGGGATGATGGATGAGAGGGCATCCTTGGGGGGAGGGGATGTTGGAAGTACCCACTATAGAAGAGGGACAGGATCATGTGGGGAATGGACCAGGTGGGGGGTGGGATGAGTGGGAGGGAATTATAAGCAGCCGTGTACAATATATCTACCATGATAATGTTTTGCATAGCTAGACATGTACAACATATACTGAATTACTTATCTCCCCAGAGGGAATGGGTGACAAGGGAGGAAGGAAATGGATCTGAAATTCGAGGTCTTAAGATTAAATGTTTCAAATATATATATAAAAAAAAAAAAAACATTTCGGCACCTGTATAGAAGATATGGAAGACAGGTGGGAGAGAGGAGGAAATAGAAGCTGGGATGCCAGTCAAGGTTACTTGATATTCCAGACAAGAGTGGGGAGGGTCTGAACTGGGAAAGAGGAAGCAGCCACATAAGTGGAGAGAAGGGAGTGGATGTGATGAAGTGTGGTGGAGCCTTGACCATTGATTGGATATTGGCAGTGAGGAAAAATGAAGGGTCCAGGGTGACTAAGGAAGAGAGAAATTGCCCCTAGAAACTCTTTTCACCCACCCAAAAGCAGTGATTTTCTGTTTGTTTGTTGTTTATAATGGCATTAAATTCACCACAAAATTCCAAAAATTAATTTTGATTAACTTAAAACACACACACACACACACACACACACACTTTGAAGCCTTTTAAATAATGAAGTCAGGGGCAGAGTAGAAACAGGGTTCCGGCTTCCACCTCCTTCAATTCATGTAAAAGGTCACTCTGAACAAATTTTGGAGCTACAGAACCCACAGAATAACACAGAGAAGCTAACCTCCCACTGAGGACAGCCTGGCAGGCTGGCAGGAAGTGGCCAGCATAGCACTCTGGCATCCAACCCCAGCACGAGATTTTAGCCTGACCAGCAGCTATATGGAGGGACTTCAGATCACCAGCAGCTGTGGCAGTTTCCAGAATTATCAACCCATAGATGCTAAGGACAAAGTGAGAGGTCAATGTAATGTGGACTTTGGGATGTGGTAGTTTGGTAGTATAGTCCAGCCTTTATTCCCTAGAGGGAGAAGCCACTAAGGCTGGGCAGCTGCCTCCACATGGCAGCTTCAGCTCCTGACCTGCAGATTGTAGGGAAACCAAGCAACCATTCTGAGGGGTAATCACTCTTTAACCTGCTTGGATCTGGGTTGTGGTCTAGGGTGGAGGTCCTGGGGTGTATGACCAGCTTGCCAAAACATGTGGAGGCTTCATAGAGGGCACCCAACTAATACCTTCAACAACTGAGAAAACCCCAGCATTTGGTACGAAGCTTCCGTCTGGTAGCAGAGTCCCACTATGGCGAAAAGCCCAAAAATCAAACAATTGAGTAGCAACATGAGCAAACAAGGGAAGCAAAGCAAGCAGAGCAACCCAACTTTGCACTCCTATTTTGGGGACAAAAAGGATCAAAGCATGGAACAGGAAGAAGACAGTGAAGTCAGAACTCCTGCACCAAAAGCTTACAAGAAAAATATGAGCTGGTTACAGACCATGGAGGAGCTCAAGAAGGATTTTGAAAACCAAATAAGAGAAGTGGAGGAAAAACTGGGAAGAGAAATGAGAATGATGCAAGAAAATTATGAAACAAGAGTCAACAACCAACTGAAGAAAATAATGCCTTAAAAAATAGACTAATTCAAAGGCAAAAGAGGCTCAAAAAGGCAATGAGGAGAAGAATGCCTTAAAAAGCCAAATTTGCCAGATGGAAAAAGAATTTCAAAAGCTCACTGAAGAGAATCATTCCTTCAGAATTAGATTGAAACAAATTGAAGCTAGTGACTTTATGAGAAATCAAGATACTATTAAACAAGGGGCGGCTAGGTGGCACAGTGAGTAAGAGCGCCAGCCTCCGAGTTGGGATGACCCGGGATAGAATCTGGCCTCAGAAAATGAGCACCCACACATAAATAATGACTAGCCATGTAACCTTGAGCAAGTTACTTAACCCCAATTGCTTTAAAAAAAAAAGATCCTATTAAACAGATCCAAACAAATGAAAAAATAGAAGGCAATGTGAAATATCTCATTGGGAAAACCACTGACCTGGAAAATAGATCCAGGAGAGATAATTTAAAATTTATTGTACTACCTGAAAGCCATGATCAAAAACAGAAGCTAGAAATCATCCTTCAAGAAATTCTCAAGGAAAATTGCCTTGATGTTTTAGAACCAGAGGGCAAAATAGAGGTTGAAAGATTCCACCCATCACCCAAAACTAGAAAAAACTAGGAATATTATAGCCAGGTTCTGGAATTCCCAGATCAAGGGGAAAATATTACAAGCAGCCAGAAAGAAACAATTTTAATACTGTGGAAACACAATCAGGATAACACAGGATCTGGCAGCTTCTACACTGAGGGATCGAAAAGAGCTTGGAATATGATATTCCAGAGGGCAAAGGAGCTGGGATTAAAACCAAGAATCACCACCTACCCAGCAAAACTGAGTATCATGTTTCAGGAGAAAATATGGTCATTCAGTGGAATAGAGGACTTTCAAGTAATCTTGAAGAAAAAACCAGAGTTGAATAGAAAATTTCACATTCAGATATAAGAAGCAAGAGAAGCATGAGAAGGTAAACAGGGAAAAGAAATCATAAGGAACTTATCAAAGTTGAACTATTTACATTCCTACATGGAAAAACAACAATTGTAACTTATGAAACTTTTCTCAGTATAAGAATAGTTGAAGGGAATAGAAATGTATGTGTGTGTGTGTGTGTGTGTGTGTGTGTGTGTGTGTGTATGTATAAATAGATAGAGGGCACAGGACCAATTTAATAGGAAAGGATGTTACTTAAAAAGTGAAATTAAGAGGTAAGAGGAATATAATGAGAGGAGATGGGGAGAGACAGAATGGGATAAACTATCTCATATAGAAGAGGCAAGGGAAAATGGGTACAATGGAGGGGAAGAACAGGAAGGCAAAAGGGAATGGGTCAACCTTATTCTCATTGATTTTGTCTTAAGGAGGGAATGACATACACGCAAAATAGGGTATGTCACCCTACAGGAGAGTAGGAGGGAAGGGGATGAAAGGGGGGATGATGGAAGGGAGGGCAAGCTTAAGGGGAGGAAGTTGGAAGCACCACTTTTGAAAAGGGACAATATCAAGGTAGAGAATAGAACAAGTGGGAGGTGGGATAGGAGGGAGGGAAATATAGTCAGTCTTTTACAATGTATCCACTATGGAAATGTTTTGCATAGCTACACATGTACAACCTATATTGAATTGCTTATCTTCCCACTAAGGGTGGGTGACAAGGGAGGAAGGGAATGAATCTGGAATTCAAAGTTTTGAAATCAAATGTTTTATATATATACATATATACATACTCTATTATTAATATTATTTTACATGTAACTAGGAAATAAGATATACAGACACTGGGGCATAGAGATCCACCATGCCCTACTAGAAAAGTCGAAGGGGGTATGGGAGAAGATATGGGAGAGAGCAGATTGGGGGAGGGTATATCCAGTGGGATTGCTATTTTGGGGCAGTGGGGAGGGGGGAAATGGGGAGAAAATTTGTAACTCAAAATCTTGTGGAAATGAATGATGTAAACTAGAAGTTAATAAAGCATTTGATTAAAAAAATAACAATAAGTTTCAAAAAATTAAATTAAAAAAAAGAATAAAGTCACGTATCCCATCCAGCAGTTCCATGTCACAGGAACATTGACATCAGTGAATAAGTAGGAATCCCCCATCGAATGGGGAAGGGAGCAGGTATTTTTTGAGAGCTTGCTATGTACAAGACACTGCTAAACACTTTGACAGATATCTTATTTGATTCTCACGTTAACCCTGGGAGGTAGGTGCTATTATTATCCCCATTTTATATTTGAGAAAAAGGAAAGAGAAGTAATTTGCCCAGGATCATATAGGTAATGTGTGTAAGACCAGATCTGAACTCAAGTCTCCCTGACTCCAGGCCTAGCAATCTACCCACTGGGCCATATCTGTGGAAAATTTTAACTTGGAGGCTTATGAGGTGGGAAAAGATTCTGTCCTTGTCCTTTGAGAACTTTCTACTAAATCAGGTAAGTAATAGTAATATCTCATATTTACATGATACTTTAAAGTCTGCAAAGTACTTGTCCTCGTATTTTTGTGTTTTTCCCTGATCCTAGCAGAGTGCCATAGTAGGTTCTTATTTAGCTCATGTATTTAATAGTGAATGAATGGCAATTGGCATGTCCACCCAGCGAAATAAATTTGAATGCAGCCAGTCTTCAGCCTTTTCTGGAAAGAACTGGACCTTTATACCAGGGATTCAATTCAATAGACATTTATTAAGCACTTGCTGTATGTAAGGCATTGTGCTAAGTGTTGGAGAGAAAAAAAACAAACCCCCGTTTTACAGATGTCTTCCCATGACTGTCACCCCTTGGATTGCCTGTACTTTCCAACCCCAGTTAGACTTCAGATCTCCTCAAGGGCCCCTATTTTGCAGATGTCTTCCCATGACTATCACCCCTCGGATTGCCCATCCTTTCTAACCTCAGCAAGGCTATAAATTGTCTCAAGGGCAGCCACTGTCTTCTACTCCCCGAGTGTACAACATGCTGGGCACACAGTCAGCACTCAAGAAATACTTGTCTCCACAACTTGTTGGGCCCAGCTATTTCCTTCCCCCGGACTTCTACTTGGAATCACTCCTAGGTGTCTGGCATCTGCTTTGGGGTTGTGCCGAATGAGCAAATTGCCTTCCATTCAGTCTTTGAGGTCAAATGTTTCCTGCCTGGGAATGACTTTCTCTAATGTACAGTAACAAAAGTTACTTAGCTTTCCTGTTCCTCAGTTTCCATTGTACCCCAATTGGACACAGCAGAATCAGGCAATTTCAGAAAAGGAAAGGACCTAGTTCAGCCCCTTCTTTTACAGATGAGGAAACTGAGGCCCAGGGAAGTTAAATGTCTTGCCCAAGGCCACACAGGCAAGAAGGATCAAAAGAGGGATTTGAATCCAGACCTGTTGACTCCAGAGGCAGTTGGGTACAACAGATCTTTACAATTTCAGAACAAGAATGGACATAATTGAATGATGCGGTGAATAGAGCAATGGCCCTGAAGCCAGAAGACCTGAGTTCAAATTTGGCCTCAAAGCTATGTGACACTGGGCAAGTCACAACCTCTGTTTGCCTCAGTTTCCTCAACTATAAAATGGGATAATAATAGCACCTGCCTCCCAGGGCTGTTGTAAGGATAAAATGAGATACTGTCTGTAAAGTACTTAGCACTTTGCCTGGTACATGGTAAGTACTATATAGATGGTTATTTCTTTTTTCCCTTGTAAAATTATATTTCCTGTTCTGAAATTCTACAAATTTGTTCTCAGCTGAGGATCTAAGTTTAAATCTCTTCTTTGATATTGCCTATGTGGCCTTGGACAAGTCATTTAGCTACGTACATCTATAAAATGAGGTCTTTATGCCATGCCCAACTGGTACACTAACAAGAGCACTGACTCTGAAGTCAGAGGTTGCTATTGTTGACTCATTTCAGTCATGTCTGATTCTTTGTGGCCCAATTGGGGTTTTCTTGGCAGAGATCCAGAGTGGTTTGCTATTTCTTTCTCCAGCTCTATAGATGGGAAAACTGAGGTAAACAGGGTGAAGTGACTTTCCCAGGGTCACACAGCTAGTAAGGATCTGACTTCCAAACCTGGCTCTGATGTATACCACCCAATTACTTATTAGATTTTAGTTTTCTCATCTATAAAACAAAGGGGTTGGAGCAGATGCCTCTGAGGCCCCTTCCAGCCCAAGATTTATGATATTATTATGTGACCATGAAGGCAACTGAAAATTAAGCCTGGCACCTCCCTCTGCCCCAGCTTAGAATTCAAGGCCTCTAAAAATCAACTTCATCATAAATTGAATGGCTTTGCTACTGAAGTAATCAGATTCTCTTTGATGCACAGACTACAGCTCTTTAGCTCTAGGGAAAGCAGCCAGGAACTACTCCTTCCTTGGGAGACTTAGGGCATTGGGCAGGAATGGAAATTAAGAAGCTGGGGGCCAAGGGAGGGAGAGAGGGAGAAAGGCAAAAGGGGAGACAAGCAGGCACCAGGGAAAACACCGCCAATAGGGGTCAACGTCAGGAAAGTCTGTCTATGTCAGGCTACAGGAATACACTGAACCAATCTTTTCAGTCCAACAGTCAAATTAGTCAGACGATATGATTCAGCCTTGACCCTCGTCTTCCCCACCCCCACCTCCTTTAACTGAATCAGCCAGTTGTAGACCAAAGCAACTGGCTGTGTTGGCTTCTGTGTGACATATAAACCACCTTTGCCTTGATGGACAGAAGTGTTCCTAAGTATACCAAGGGGTGGAGAGCCAGAAGCTGTGTGGTCAGGTTGGCACCAGAGGGCCCACTGCAAGGGATGACTCGAAATCAGAAATTGAAGCTGCAATTTTGTGAGCGATTTTACACATAAGGACTGTGTGTTCAGGCACAAATAGGTGGGTTCGGTGTGAAAATCAGAAAAATAAAGTCTCTTATGTTCCATTCAAATCACCTTATCTTCTGGCCTATACTCTAATTAATTTTAGCAAGCCAGATATCTCTTGGTTTGAAAACTGTTCCCTCTTTTAGGAGGCTCTTTAGGGCAGGGAGGGGGGTGGGCAAGAAAAGCCCCACACTCCCTCCAAAGGGCCCTGGATATATCTTTTTCATTGACCGTCTTTGAAAAATGAATGCCTTTCCTAGTTTTGGCCATGTGCTCCCCCTCTTTTGCTGGAATGGATTTAGCCTTATCTCTATGTGTGTTTGTTTAGGTTATATTTAACTTCTCATTTTCAATTTCCAGAAGAATGTCTCTTCGTAAATAGACCAACCTAGGCCTCAGAGCTGTGTAAGACAGTTGTGTGTTGTTTGTTCGTTCTGGAAAATTTGCTTATGGTTTGGAGACCGTGTGTGGCTTTGCTTTTAATTTACTTAGGAAGAATAATGCAAGGCACATGCAACACCCCTGGAAGCCAAAACTGAAATCAAATACAGACTTGGTGCCATTGACTTGAGATGCTAGATCATTCTCGTCAGCTCCAGACAAACTGTTTTCTTCCCCACCCAGCAGAAGAAATTTGCTGTTTTTCCTTCTCCCCTCCCCCAGCTGGGCTTTTCCAGATTCTTCTCCCACTCCCTACAAAGGAGGGGTAAAGCATGCAAACATCTCCAGAGTAGGAGGAAGAGTTAGATCCAGTGCTGAGAGGTCCCAGGGTGGTTAAAAGACTAGAACATCCAGTGGGACCTTAAGACACAACTAGGGAATGCTGTGGAAAGAGTGTTGGCTCTGCAGTCAGAACTCCTGGGTTCTAATCCTCCCCCAGATACCTTAGAGAGGTCATTTAGCTTTCCTGGGCCTCAATTTCCTCATCTCTGAAATGAAGGCAATGGGCTAGAGGACCATTAAAGCTCTTCCAGCTCTGGAACATTCATCAGATGAATGTCTGTGGCTTCTCCTGGCTGACTATGGATCATGTTAGGTTCCCAACGAGCTCCGCTAAAGCAAGGGCTCCTAACCTGGGGTCCTTGATCTCTTTTTAAAAAATGATTTTAATAAATATATTTGAAAATGTCTATAATATTAATTAAATTAATCAAATTACAATGAATTAAACCTGCAATTAATATAAATATTTGAAAAATAATCCATTGCTTTTGTAATCTTCTGTATTTTATTGCAAAAAAACATTCTTCTGAGAAGTTAACTTCACCAGACTCTCAGGAGGGTCCATGATGCAAAAACAGGGTGAAAGTATATTCACTTTTCAAAGACGATAAGAAATAACCTGTCAGCCCCACAGAGCTTTGCCCTCTCTCCCCTTCCTCCCCTCCCCCCAGCTCTTTGAAGACGTGATGCTTCAAACATCTTTAACCTGAAGAAGCAGGATCTCAGTGCTCTGGATTGGAGTATCACATTTTATTTGAATTCCTGCTTTTTTTTTCCCTTCTGGGGCCCCAGACCCATGAGTCTGTATTCATATAAGATGTGTTAGAAGCTCAAAGACAAGGGATTCTACTTTTTTAAATGTACATTTGAAACATACTAGATTCAGGACTATCCAGAATGCCCTTGGCCAGTTGGCACCAGCCTTCATATTTCCTGGAAGGGCCCCTGAGGCTGCCTTTGTAAGGTCTCCAGACCACACAGCTGCCCTGGTGAGATATTTCTGGCCTCACCCAGCAGGGGCCTTAATTGTTTCATAGACTTCTAGCTCTTAGAGCTGGGAGTGGCCACAAAGAAAACAACAAAAAAGATTAAGTCCCACCCTCAAGGAGTTTATATTCTATTGGGGATGGGAGTGGAGAATAGCATGTATATAGAAAATTAAATAAAGCAATTTCCCAGGGCAGACCACTAGCATCTTAGAAAGCAAGAGAGTCTTCCTGTAGGAGGTGGCATGGGAACTGAACCTTGAAGGAAGCTAGAAACTTCACAAGCTGAGGGTGGGAAGGGAATGCATTGCAAGCTAGGGGGATAGGTTCTGCACTGACACAGAAGATGGAGTTCAGTGTACAGGGAGTAGCCAGTGGTCCAGTGTTCTTGTAATGTGAAGGAGATGAATATGTAATAATAAGCCTGGAAAGGCCCAAGATAATGAAAAACCCAGATAGTGAAGGACTTTGAAACTAGAGGAATTTGTATCTTATCAAGACAAAAAGGAGCCAGGCAGGGGAGTAACATGGTCATACCCATACTTGAGCAATATCCCATTGGCAGCTGAGTAATGCCTGGATTGGGGAAGCAAAGAGGACAACTCAGAGGCTACTGCAGTAGTCCAGGAGAGAAGAAAGGGCCTGGACTAGAGTGGTCCCCTATGTGGGTGAAGGAAAAGAGAATGGATGAGAGATCCAGATGGAATTAACGAGACAGCAATTGATTGGATGTGAGGGATGAGGCAGAGGTGGTAACCGAGGTTGTGAATCTGGATGACTGTAAGGATAGCAATACCCTCAAAAAAAAAAAAAAAACCAGGCGCAGCTAGATGGCACAGCAAGTAGAACTCCAACCCTTGGAGTCAGGAGGACCTGAGTTCAAATCCAGCTTCAGACATTTACTAGCTGGGTGACCATAGACAAGTTACTTAACCCTGTTTGCCTCAGTTTCCTTGTTTGTAAAAAAAGCTGAAGAAGGAATGTCAAACCACTCTAGTATCTCTGCCAGGAAAACCTCAAATGGGGCCATGAAGAATCAGACAACTGAAAACCAAGCAGCAACAAAAGAGAAGTTAGGAAGAGGGGCATGTTTGATGGGAAGGATAATGGCTTCTCTTTTGGAGACATTCAGTTTGAGATGTCTATGGAACATCTAGTTGGGGGCATCTAGTGAGTTCAGGAGAGATTAGAGGTAGATGTACTGAGCTGGGGTCCTCCACATAGAAGTGATAGATGGATGCTTTGTAGGTATGGGGGGGAGGGGGAGAGGCAGAAAGCACAAAGATACAAAGATAAGAGAAGGAAAGTTGTTAGGGAAGAACCACAAGTAAGCCAGTATGGCCAAATGACTGAGTGGGTAGACAAGACCAAAATGCAAGATGACTAAAATATTAAGAAAGGATCAGGTTAAGAGCCTTAAATGCTAAACAGAAGACCTTATATTCAATCTTGGAAGTAATAGGGAGCTACTGGAGTTCATGGAGTGAGGAGATTAGAGAGACCCAGTACAGGTCATAGCTTCTCTGTGATGCCTAGCACTTTAGCCTATGGTGACCTTATTTTTTGTTTTTTAATATTCTTTCTTTTTTTATTATGAAACAAACAACAAACACAAATATTTCATTCTCTAAAGGATAAAAAAAGATGGATTGTGAAATGAACTGACTTTTTGTTTTAGTTTGTTTTGAAAAAATTGATAAAATTCAGAGAAAACTGAGAAGACTTGTATGCACTGATGCACAGTAAGATGAGCAGAACCAGGAGAACAATTCATACTAAAACTGTAAAAACACACAACTTTAAAAGAACTCTCATCAACGGTGATCAATCATGATTCCCAAGGACCCATAACGAAGAATGCTACCCACCTCCTGACAGAGAGGTTATACACTGATATAAAGAATGTGACACACATTTTTGTACATAACCAATAGGAGAATTTATTTTGCTTAATTATGCTTATTTGTTACAAGGGGTGAGGTTTTTTGTTTGTTTTCCAATGGAAAGGGGAAGGGAAGCTAGAAGACAAAAAAATAAATGCTTGATAATTGAAAAAAAACAACAAAATTTCATTTTTAAAAAATGTGGGTATTCAACTTGACAAGGTAGTAATACAATTTCCCTGTTTGTTTTTGCAGTGGTCTTGCTACTTTGAACTGATTTCTATGTAACCTGGGTTTCTAGTTGAGACTGAGTTGCATCAGACTCTCAGGATTACTGGACAGAATGCTAGCACAATGCTACATAACTTCATGACAGGAGGAATTGGCTTGAGAGCTTTGAAGAGGAGAGGCATTCTTTTTTTCTTCTGGAGAAAGGACATGTATGATTCCAGACTCTCTCTGGGACTAAATCCAGACATTTGGAGAGAAAGACTTTGGAAGATATAGACATACAGGGAAAGCTGACTTCTCATTATGTCCCTGATTTCTATCTTGCACACACAAAAACTTCAGGGAACTTCCCTTCTGGTGAAATCTGAGTATTTTTCTTTTAATTTGAGCAGAAATATTTTGCTCCAAGGGTGGGTAGGTGGTGCAGTGAGGAGAGCACTGGCCCTGGAATCAGGAGGACCTGAGTTCAAATCCAGACTCAGACACTTAACACTTACTAGTCGTGTGACCTTTGGCAAGTCACTTAACTCCAGTTGCCCTGCCCTGCCCCCCCAAAAAAGAAAAAAAAGAAATATTTCACTCCAATGGGAGAGTTCATTTACCTTTTCTCTGTATTTTCTAATAGATTGTAATGCATATTAGAGTAGATTAGATTTCTGCAATATCTGCTGACTATTTGAATAAATATGTTTACTTGCTTTTCACTATTTATTATGGTCTTTTTTGCAACCAACATTAGTATGACAGGACAAAGCCAGTCAATATAAGCTTGAGGCAGCCCTTACTCCTTAAGAGTGACCAGAGAAGCAATTGGCTTTTGTAAAATCATGCCTTTGGACTCAGTAATATTTACTCAAGACTTCTTTTTTTTTGGAGGGCAATTGGGGTTAAGTAACTTGCCCAAGGTGGCTAGTTTTTTTTGTGTTAAGTGTCTGAGGCCAGATCCGAACTCAGGTCCTCATGATTCTGAGGCTGGCACTCTACTCACTGCGAAACTCAGTAATATTTAAGTAGTATGCCCTTGGACTCAGTAATATTTAAGGAGGAAACTAGATGGATCAGTAGATAGAGCACTGGTCCAGGAGTCAGGAAGACCTGAATTCAAATCCAGCCTCAAGACATTTACTAGCTATGTGACCCTGGCCAAGTCACTTAGTCTCTGTTTGCCTTAATCCATTAGAGAAGGAAATGACAAACCATTCCATTATCTTTGCCAAGAAAACCCCCTGCACAATACTGGCATTCTATGGTCCATTAGGTCATGAAGAGTCAGCTCATGAACAACTGAACAACACCGGTATTCTTCTCAGAGACTGGAGGAGGTTTCTAATCTCAAACTCTAGGTCCTAATCTCAAACTTCTGGCCCTTCTGTTCCCCTCAAGGCAGAAGTCTCTCTCCACTGGAAAAGGTGGGCAAGATTCCAGAGATAATCTACTCATGTCTCCCCTTGACCTACCTACCTATACTCTGAAACATCTTATATGAATATACACATTTACATGGGTACCTATAGCTTAGCCCTGGATGAAATAGTCCTGTATTGTTTGCTCAATGCCTTGCACATAGCAAGTACTAGACAAAGGTTTGTTGAATGAAAATTGTTTCATGTATATCAATGTTGTCTTCCAGGATTGTAAGCTCCTTGAGGACAGGAATCATATATTACATTATCCATGGTAACTAGAACATCTCACAAGTGTCCTATAGATTTGATGGGGTATGTGGGTGCTTGTGCTTGGACCCCAGTTCCAAGATCACATTTCTCCCTAGTTTCAAAATACTATCCCTGGCAGTTTTCTCCCCAGCCCAAGGACACTATGCCTAACAATAACGTATGAGTGGGCCCAGTAAAACAAACTATCTTTCCCCATCACAAGAACAAGCTGACCTCTGAAGAAATTCTCTTGTAAAAACAGGACTGTCTTGTAACCACAGAATTATCATGTATTGATATCAATATTGTATATTGATTCCCAGTTAGCATATTCAATCCTCTATGGCCTGTAGCCACTTGTATTTTCATTTGGGGCTTTTGGTACAGGAGTTCTGACCTCACAGTCCTCCTCCTGTTCCATGCTTTGATCCTCTTTGCCCCCAAAATAGGAGTCTAATGTTGCATTTTTCTGTTTATTTTGTTTCCTTTGCCTAGGCATGTTGCCACTTAATTACTTGACTTTTGGGCTTGTTGCCACAGTAGGACTCTGCCACCAGACAGGAGAGCTTCCATCCCAAATGTGGGGTCTTCACAACTTCCGGAGGTATTAGTTGGGTGGCCTCTGTAAAGCCTCCACCCGCTCTGGCAAGTTGGATACCCACCCCAGACCTCCACCCCAGACTACAATCCAGATCCAAGCAGGTTAAAGCAAGAGCGATTAACCCCCAGACTGATTGCTGCATATCCCTACAGTTTGCAGACCAGGAGTCTGCAGACTGCCACTGACACTACAAAATGGCCTCTGTGCCGCATTTCCTCAGCCACTTTTCGCCCCCACGGGAGGAAGCCGACACGTTCCCCAAATACTGGTCCCAAAGTCCATAGGGCACTAACCTCTCACTTTGTCCTAGGCATATCTGTGCTGATAATTCTGGAATCGCCACAGCTGCTAGTGTTCTGGGGTCTCTCCAGCTGGCTGCTGGCCCAGCTGCTCTGGGGCTAAAACCATGGCTCACACCAGCCTGGGCTCAGCTCCCAGAGTGTTGTGCTGTGCTGTGCTGGCTGCTCCCTGAAGGGCTGCTAGGCTGTCCTCAGCGGGAGGTTAGCTTCTCTGCGCCCTTCTGTGGGTGCTGGAGCGCCAGAAGTTGTTCAGAGTCCACCTTTTACATTGTTTGGAAGTGGTGTGGGGGATGCGAAGTGGCTTCCTGAGCTTCGGGCTGTTGCGAAATCGGGCTGGGAGCGGGGGGTGGCTCGGGGCGCGGGGCCTCCGAGACGGAGCGGCCATGGCGGCGGGGGAGAGCATGGCGCAGAGGATGGTCTGGGTGGACCTGGAGATGACGGGATTGGACATAGAGAAGGACCAGATCATTGAGATGGCTTGTCTCATAACAGACTCTGACCTCAACATTTTGGCTGAGGGTCCTAACCTGATTATAAATCAGCCAGATGAGTTGCTGGACAGCATGTCAGAATGGTGTAAGGAACATCATGGGAAGTCTGGTCTTACCAAGGCAGTGAAGGAGAGTACAATTACACTGCAGCAGGCAGAGTATGAATTTCTGTCCTTTGTACGACAGCAGACTCCTCCGGGGCTCTGTCCACTTGCAGGAAATTCAGTTCATGCAGATAAGAAGTTTCTTGACAAATACATGCCCCAGTTCATGAAACATCTTCATTATAGGATAATTGACGTGAGCACTGTTAAAGAACTGTGCAGACGCTGGTATCCAGAAGAATATGAATTTGTACCAAAGAAGGCCGCTTCTCACAGGGCATTGGATGACATCAGTGAAAGCATTAAGGAACTTCAGTTTTATCGGAATAATATCTTCAAGGGAAGTGGTGTGGGGCAGAGCATCTTGGAAGTGCTGTTTCTACTCCGCCATCTTGGCTCCACCACCCCCCCCCACCCCCAGCATATTCAATCCTGAAGTCAAGCTATGGACTCTCAAAGCTATCTTGCTACAGATGTAACAAACCAAAAATTATACCCCTGAGAAACCCCTTCCCCTGGTTTCTAGTAGCAAATGATGCAAGTGACCAAGGTTGTAAATTATCACTTAATTAGCATATCTGCCACATAATCTACTTTTCCTATATAAGCTTTCGCATCATTCCTGTTAAGCTGCAAGTTTCTTGAGGAGTTCTGCCTGCCATATTGGTGTTACAGTAAATCTTTGCCAATTTGACTTGAAGACTCCTTGAATCTGTGAATTCATTCCAGATGACCCTGACTCCAATCTTTGGGGAGTCCCTGAACCTCTCAGACCACATCAGAATCTTTATTGATTTAGTCCAACAAATTCAACCTGGCACACATGTAAGGAGGTATTTGCTATGTGAAAGATACCAAGGCCTTCCTTCCTTTTCCTTCCTTTTGTCCACTTAAGGTGCTCTGCCTAAAGGGAATGTAAATTTACTCTGAGACCATTTCTTTTTCTTAAGGACTAACCTTAACCCAAATCACTCCACTCTCAGTGATTGGTCAACAATAGGTCACAGGCCAAGTCCTACCAGGTCATTGTTTGGGCCTTCATTGACTCAGAGTGAATATAAATAGCAATTGTTTTTATTTTGGCCAGAAACACCCCACACACATACCACACCCCCTTCCCCCCCAGGATCTTCCCCTCCCAGATTAATTTTTTTTTTCTTGACTGAGATAAAGAGGCCATTCTCTGTCTAGCCTTAATCACTGAAGGGGTGCTGCCTGAAACTGAGGCCTGTTAAAGACTTAACTTAAAAAGGACCCAGTCTCTCACTGCATCCAGGGCCATCCCCAGTCATTCTGATCTATATCTGGCCACTGGACCCAGATGACTCTGGAGGAGAAAGTGAGGCTGGTGACTTTGCAAGCCCTCCCTCACTTAAGTCCAATTCACTTGTATGTCATGGCATCACCTCCCTGATGTCATCTTCCTCTTTGAGAACAAAAGACAAACAACAACCATGGCCATTGGCTGACTGGCTCCTTTGGGAAGCAAGTTGGGAAAGCATGCTGGCATTGTAGTCAAGAGACCTGAATTCCAAAGCCACCCCCAACATTTATTTGCTATGTGACCTTGGGCATCAGTTTTCTTCCCTACAAAATGGAGAATCACAATACTTTCACTATCAGGGGGTGGTTGGGAGGCCCAAAAAACATAAAGGGCTAAATAGAAACGTGAGTTGGTAGTGGGATTATTTTCCTTTTTTAAAAAAAATTTTTTTTTCAATTAAAAAAATCTATTTTCCCTCCCTCCTACCTACCCCTTTTTGGTGGTGGGGAGGGAAGGGGGGAAGAAAAATGAACAAATACCTTGTCACAAATGTTTGTGGTAAAATATTCAGTGGAGTTATTTTTCTGTAAACTAGGAAGAGAGAGACAAGAAACTCTTGGTCCCCAGCCGCAATGGTTTCTGTAAGACTTTTTTCTGCTGAGTTGCCTTGGTCTTGAATAATAACTGTAATAATAATAGTAATAATTTTAGAAGGCTGTGTGTTCCAGTGAGTAAGGCTTCTGTGTGGGAGCACACACAAGCACAGGCGTGGGAGGCCCAGAAGGTGGGTGTGAATGAATTCTGGCGTGAACAATGCGGGCTCTTTCCTTGGCATCACTGCTGAGATGCTTACAGCCCCCATGAAGGTTTTTTGGTCACAGTATGGTACTGTTGAAGGCGATGAATTGTGGGACCTCACAGAAAAAGAAGGGGGAAGGAAACAGGAGTCACCCAACTACTCTGTCTTCATTTTCTCCTTTTGACCAATGAGAAGAGCCTCATTCAACCCTGGACCTTCACCAGCCAATTTGACTCAAAGTCATTGTAATTAGGGCCAGGCCACAGGAGCACAGAGCACAGAATGTCAGAGCTGTAGTAGTTTGTGGTTTGTTTTTTTTTTTCATTCATATCCACCCCTTAAAGATTCTCTAATCCAACTTCCTCTTTTTGTAGATGAAGATAGAAAGACTCAGGTCACACAGTGAGTAGTGGAAGACTGGGAGGGCTGGCAAGAGCTTTATTCACATCTCCATTCTGATTCAATGTAGTTTCCTCCCCAAGCCTCTAAGAAATTGCCTCATGGTGCAGCCTACCCTAAGTGTGGGTCAGAGCAAAGGTTCAGACGTGGGCAGACCACTCATCATCCATCCCCGCTCACCCAAACCTGTGGACTAAATTTGAACCACTTGGCCCACATAAAATTCAGAAATGGGAGCAATAGTTACATATACATTGGGGTTTAGCTTCCTGAAGTAGAGGTGGTGTTGTTTGATTGTTTTTCAGCCATGTCTGACTCTTTGTGACCTCTTTTTGAGTTTTCTTGGCAAAGATACTGAAGTAGTTTTCCATTTCCTTCTCCAGCTCATTTTACAGATGGGGAAACTGAGGCAAAGAGTGTTAAGTGACTTGTCCAAGGTCACACAGCTAGTAAATGTCTGAGGCTAGATTTGAACTCAGGAAGATGAGTTTCATTTTCCTGATGTTAGGCCCAGCATGCTATCCACTGTGCCATCTAGCTGCCTTTCTAAAGTAGAGGAGTCCTGAAAATCTGTTCATCCCCCTGGAGCCAACCAGTCAATAAGTATGTAAAGATACTAATGATTTGTGTCATTTTGAATACTCAATTAAGACAGGGCTTTCATTTTGTTCTGCCTAAATCTGTTCATTCTGCAGAATTTGTATGCTAACCAACTATGCAATACTCCAGGAAAACTCAAAAGTCATGCTATCCCCTATTCCCCACCCCAGTGTCCCCAGATAAATATAGGGTATGGTCTCTGTCCTCAATTATAGAAAAACTACATATACAAATCACTAGAATGCGAGGTAGGATGTGAAAGTTTGATAAATGATGGACAAAAGGCTAATAGAGTTCATCTTTGGCTCGGGAAACAAATTTATTCAACCAACATTAAATACCTACAAAATACAAACATTGTCCAAACTCATGGGGAGATACAGATATAAGATACATTTTGCCCTCAGGATGCTTGCAATCCTGAGGAGGATTTTAGAGGAGGTATAAAACAGAGATAACTATAATAAGTAGAACCTAATTGGTACTTAAGAGAGAGAGATACAAAGAAGGTGATGTGAGGATTCCAAGGAAGGAAAGTTAATTTTGAGTGGAGGAATCAGTACAGATGTCCTACAGGAAATGAGATTTGGGCTGGATCTTGAAGGATTAATAGGATTTTAGCAGACAGAGAACCTCTTAGAGAACCCATAGAGACCGTGGGTCAGGGAAGCACCAAAATGGATTCCTAGCATATCGACCAATACTGGGAAGGGCAGGACAAATTGTGGAAATGATGAATTGTCTCATTGGGCTGGAAGAGAGTAGGAGATAGAGGCAAGATGGAAAGAACATTAAAAGAATATTAATTGCCAGGCTGTTTGGATTTGACCTGTAAGACATGGGCCCTCTTTGAAGGATTTTGGATTTTGAGCAGCAGGATGATACATCAGAACTGTGCCCTAAGCTAGGACAGATTGGAAGAGGTCCTGCTGGAGCCCAGAACACTGATCCGAAGACTCCTGCAATAAAATCCAAGTGAAAACTAATATAACAAAGAGGAAAAAAACCACCCCACAAAGGAATGTTGTCCAAACCCTGACCCTGTTGGCATCGTATTCATTCATATAAGAAATATTTCTGGAATACCTACCTTGGGCAAGTATTGTTCTGATCTTTGTGTAGTTCTACTGGGCTCAGAGCCATGCCACAAAGCTGTCAGTGTCTGGGACATGGTGATGGGACATTCATAGTCCATTGGGAGGATGGGGAAGAAATAAAACCTCCTGAGTTGGCATTCAGAGGGCAAGGGGGCAAACCACCAGCCTTCGGTACTCCCAGCACTGCTATAAATAAGTGACCTTGAGTCCAGTCAGTGCACTGGGGTCCATGCAGTGGTATAGCAGGCAAAAGATAGGATTAGCCATGATTTCAATCACTTAGTAAACATTGACAGGGGAAGGAGGGGGGCTCTTTTTTTTTAAAACTTCAAATGATACATGTTAATGGAAGCTAGGTGAAGCAGTGGATAGAGCACTGGTCCTGGAGTCAGGAAGTCCTGAGTTCAAATTTGACCTCAGATATTCATTAGTTATGTAGCAAATCATTTAACCACTATAT
Source organism: Gymnobelideus leadbeateri (assembly GCA_011680675.1). Classification (NCBI taxonomy): domain Eukaryota; kingdom Metazoa; phylum Chordata; class Mammalia; order Diprotodontia; family Petauridae; genus Gymnobelideus; species Gymnobelideus leadbeateri. The sequence goes on along the minus strand of WOXC01008725.1, from coordinate 933,407 downwards.
GCCTCAGTTTCCTCACTTGCAACATGGGGATAATAATAGTCCCTACTTTGAAGGGCTCTTATGAGGATCCAATGTGATAATATTTGTAAAGCCCTTAACATAGTAGATGGGGCAGTTATGTGGGTCAATGGATAGAGTGCTAGGAGTCAGGAAAACCCAAGTTCAGATCTCACCTCAAACATTTACTAACTGTATGACCCTGGACAAGTCCCTTAACCCTATTTGCCTCAGTTTCCCCATCTGTAAAATGAGTTGGAGAAGGAAATGGCAAACCACTTCAATGTCTCTGCTGAGTACATCCCAAATGAGGTCACAAAGTATGGACATGATTGAAAAATGACTGAACAACAACAGTACAGATAATAAATGTCAGGTACATGAAAAATATGGAATCATAGATAATTAGAATTAGGAAAGACCTTCGTTGGAGAGCATCTAATCCAGGAAGATTTGCACAATTTGGAAGCAGAGGCCCCAGAGGGAAATGACTTGCCAAGGTCATGCAGCTAGCAGAGCCAGATCTCCTGGCTTCCAGTCTGTAGTAGTTTGTGTTTTGTTTTGTTTTGTTTTTTCATTCATATCCAACTCTTCATGACCCCATTTGGGGTTTTCTTGGCAAAGATACTGGAGTGATTTCCCATTTCCTTCTCCAGCTCATTTTACATATGAGGAAACTGAGGCAAACAGCGTGAAGTGACTTGCCCAGGGTCACAACTAGTAAGCATCTGAGGCCAGATTTGAACTCACCAAGATGAATCTTCCTGACTCCAGGCCCAGCACTCTGTGCACTATGGTACCATCTAGATGCCCCTCAAGTCTGTTAAGCTCTCCATAATGCCAAGCTGTCAATCCAAGTACAGCAGGCACAAAAGCAAGTATATAGTTGACCACAGCAATGAGGAACTATATGCCTTCTACAGGGGTTGGGGGAGTCACTGAAGGGAGAGTGAAATATGGCACATCCTTGGGATGGACGCCAGGGTTTGGTATTGGGCTGGGTATGGTGCTAAGACATGGAGGAGCTGTCTCTGACCAAGCTCTCAGCACCTGCCCTCTCCTTCTTACTCCAAGAATGATATCACCCAAAATCATAGGACCTAGAATGGAAAGAGACCTTAAAGTCCAAACCCTGGACTGAAGGGCTCCACAGTCTTTGGCTGCTCGACACTCCGTGAGGCTGGCGCTAGGCACCATCATGGGTTCTACCTGACAGGCTGAAGCATGCCTTTCTCCCTGTCCAATGTCCAAGGGGGAGAAGTCAGAGTGCTGAGTTACAGAGCCTGTGGGAGCATAGCCTGAGCTCTGTCATTAACCAATATGGCACCTGGGATACCTCTCAGAGCCTCAGTCTCCTCATCTATGAAAATCAGGATAACAACACCTACCTCACAGAGTTGTCACGAGATACACGTGAAAGCTCTTTGTAAACTGTAATGGGTGAGACTTATTACTCCTAATGGAACTGTCATGGCTAGTCTCTCTGGGCAGCTGGTACTTTAAGGTCCATGTGGCACTTTTCAGGGGGGTTATAGTGGTGGTAGTCCTAAGACGGAGGCAGCCAATGGTACAGTGAATAGTGCTCTGGAATTAGAAAGTTGTTGTTTAGTCCTTTTTTAGTCATGTCTTGACTCTTCATAACCTTATTTGGGATTTTTTTTTTTTTTGTCGGGGGAAAGGCAGGGCAATTGGGGTTAAGTGACTGGGATTTTCTTAGCAGAGATACTGGAGTGGTTTGCCATTTCCTTCTCCAGCTCATTTTCCAGATGAAGAAACTAAAGCAAACAGGGTAGAAGTGACTTGCCCAGGGTCACGCAGCTAATCAATGTCTGAGGTTGGACTTGAATTCAGGAAGAGGAGAATTCTGACTTGGGGCTGGGCACTCTATCCACTGTACCACCTAGCTGGGGAATTAGGAAGAAGTGAATTCAGATCCTGCCTCAGATACTAGTTGTGTGATCCTGGAGAAATCACTTAACTTCTGTCTGCCTCAGTTTCCATATCTGTGAAATAGAGACAATATTAGCACCTACCTCCCAAGGCTATTGTGAAGATGAAATGAGATCATGTCTGTAAAGCACTCATCAGGGTGCTAGCATGTAGAAGGTGCTTAATAAATGTTTGTTCCCTTCACCTCCATCTTTAGGACTGTATTCTAGGTCTCTACAAAAAAGCAGCAGATTGAGTTGAATATTGTGTTTATGGTCTCTTCCAGTAGATCAACCAATAAACAAACATTTATGAAGTGGTTATGATTTACTAGTCATTCAATAAATATATGCTGTGTTTCCTGTGTGTTGTCCTAAGTGCTAAGGACACAAGGAAAGGCAAAAAGACAGTTCCTACTTTCAATAAGTTTACAGTGGCTGGAACAGGCCCTGCCCTCAAGGAGCTTACATTCCATCAGGACAGACCACCTATAAGCATGTTCAAAATCTATACAAAGTCATTGTGAGAAGAGGAGCCTTAGCAGCTATGGGGGCATCAGGTAAGGCTTGATAGAGATTTTGGATTCTCCACCTTTGTCCTGTCATGGACCCCTGTGGCAGGATGGGGAGACCTATGGGCCCCTTCTCAGAATAATGCATAAAATATAATGCATGGGATTACAAAGGAACCTGATCATACTGAACTACAGCTATCAAAATGCTAAAAAGCAAAAATTCTCAGACCCTAAGTTGAGAACCCCAAATATTAAAAATAGGTGGTGATTGAATTAAACAGGAGACACAGCCTGGGCAAAGGGATAGCAGTATAATTAAAAGCAGGAAAGCTAGTGTGGCTGGTCCATGAGGTTCACTGAGGAGAGTTATGTGTAATAGGCCTGGAAAAGCAGTCTGGAAACCAAGTCGTGAAGGGCTGTAAATCCCAACTCTATGATTCTAGGATTTTTCCACCTCCAACACCTGGTGTTCCTCACCTCTGTCTCCCTGTTCCCCATCACCCGAAGCTCATCTGTCCTGTGTCCCAGCCTTCCAGCTCTCAGTTTCCTGACTTTCTGAAAGTAACTTTAAACTAATTCACATGAAAGTGTTTGTGGAGAGCTGATTAAGGGCATCGTGCTTACTCCCCCCCCCCCCCCGCCCCGGGGTATTTCCATTTTAACCACAAGTAATGCCTTTCTTTTGCCAAAAGGATGGGAGAAGCTGGTCCTGAGAAATAGTAGCAGTCCTTGCTGTGACAGCAGAGGAACCTGGGAAGGCATTTAAGTTCTATCTTTAAAAACCACATCCTCACTCAGACACTTAATACTTAATAGCTATGTGACCTTGGGCAAGTCATTTAATCCCAATTGCCCTGCCCTCCCCACTCCAAAAAGCAAAAAAACAAAAACAACAAAAAACCCCAACCACATCCTCTTGTGAATGCCCTTGGTCCCTCTCTCTGCTATGTAGATTTTCACTAGTATTTCCTTAGGGCTTTAAGGTTTCTTATTTCATTTGAGTCTCACAACAGCCTTAGGAGGTAAGAAAGTGGCATTGTCTCCATTTACAGATTTGGGAACTGAGGCAGACAGCAGTGAAGTGCCTTACCCAGGCCCACATGGCTAGTTAAGTGTCTAAGGTCAGATTTAAAACTCTCATTGACTCGAACCTGCAATGCTTTAACCACTGCACCACCCAGCCAGAAGACTAAGATTTGGGAGGGGGAAGCCACTGAGCTAGACAGGCAGGTGCAAAGAGCATCTGTGGCCTGTGAAGTCAGGACCCAAGTTGGAGCCAGAGGCCAGGTGTTACACAGTCCCCCAGGTCTTCCCAGGAAAGGGCACCAGAAGAGTTAACTTCAGAATTTCACCTCTGTTTCAGGCTGGGCTCAAGAGCGTTGGGGGTTTCAAGTCTTTGTGGTATTTAAATCAAAAATTGCAGCAGAAAGTAACCATCTGTGGGGCAATTTGGCACGAAACAGCCCTCTGTATTTTATTATATCATATTACTTTATTTGAAAAGGAGGGAAAAAAAGAGAGAGAGACAGGCCCTGGTGTATCGTGGTATGAAATCTATAGTCACTTAAACAATTGTTTCCAGAGATGTGCTGAGCTACACAAAATATGCTCCAATGGGCGGCTTTTTAGGGCCTAGAATGTTCCTGACATGTCTAAGGCAGAAATAGATCTCTGGCCTATTGGGAGGCCCGGGGAGGGTGAAGTGGCAGAGCCACAAAGAGCAGGATCAGCCCCAGGCCAGGCCGGAGGGACACGGAGAGCAGTTTTCCAATCCAGTGGCCTTTTCTCAGGTTCATTCTCCTGGCCCTCTCCTGCAGCCTCTGACACTGAGAATCACTCTCTCTCTTCCCCTGGTGGTTCTCCTATCTGACCCCTCCTTCTCTGTCACATCTGCTGACCATAGGTGTCCCTCAGGTTTCTGGCCTGGGCCCTCTTTTCTTCTCCCTCTATATTACTTCACATGGTGATCTCAACTCCCATGGATTTAATGACCATCTCTATACTAATGATTCTTAAATCTACTTTTCCTGCCCCAAACTCTCTGCTGACCTCCAATCTCACCTCTCCATTTTTCAGACATCTCAGGCTAGATGTCCAGTAGTCATTTTAAACTCAACATGGCCGAAAGAGAACTCGTTATCTTTCCCCTAAGCTTCACCCCCACCCACCACCTCCACCTTCCCTGTTCCTGTGGAGGGCACTGCCATCCTCCCAGTCCCTCAGACTCACAGCCTAGGGGTCATCCTGGACTCCTTCCTATCTCTCATCCCTCTCCCCAGTATCCAGTCTATTGCCAAAGCCTGTCAATTTCACCTTTCCAAATGTCCCTTGATGGGGCGGCTAAGTGGTGCAGTGAGTAGTGCGTTGGCCCTGGAGTCAGAAGGACCTGAGATCCGGCCTCAGACACTTAGCACACACAAACAAAAACCTAGCCGTGTGACCTTGGGCAAGTTACTTAACCCCAGTTGCCCTCCAAAAACCAAAAAAAAAAAAAACCCAAATGTCCCTTTAGTACTCCCCCTTGTCTCCTCTGACCACTCAGTGCAGGCCCTCCTGCCTGTACATTGCATTAGCCTGCTGGTGGGTCTGCCCGCCTCAAGTCTCTCCCCACTCCAGTCCACCCTCCATTCAGCCATTAAAGATTTTCCTAAAGTGCAGGTTCTATCGTGTCACCACCTCCCCTGAATAAACTTCAGGGACTCCAGAATCAATACAAAACTCTCTGCTTGGCCTTCAAAGTCCTTCATGACCTAGCAGCCTCCCTTCCCATTCTCGCACACTCTGCCATCCAGCGACACTGCCCTCCCAGCTCCATCTCTCTCTCATCCAGGTCTCCTGTCTCCTCTGCCTGGAATGCTCCCCCTTCTCTGCTTTGCCTGCTGACCTCCCTGGCCACCTTCAAGTCCCAAATAAAATCTTTACTGGAAGGCTTCCCTAACCCAGCTTAATTCTAGTGCCTTTTCTCTGTTAATTATTTCCGCTTTGTCCTGCATATAGCATACTTTGTATGTATTTGTTTGCATGTTATCTATCCCCATTGGATTGTAAACTCCTTGAAGGCATGGACTATCTTTTGTCTCTTTTCATATTCCCAGTACTTATAATGCCTGGCACATAGCAGGCATTTAATAAATATTGATCAATATAAAAATGGGAAAAGGACCCATGTGTACAAAAATATTTATAGCAGCTCTTTCTCTGGGTGGCCAAGAACTGAAAACTGAGGGGATGCCCATCAATTGGGGAATGGCTGGACAAGCTGTGGTATATGACTGTAATGGAATACTATTGTGCTATAGGAAATGATGAGCAGGTAGACTTCAGAAAAACCTTTAAAGACTTATATGAACTGATGCTGAGTGAGAGGAACAGAACCAGGAGAATTCTGTACACAGTAACAGCCACAGTGTGCTAAGACTGATTTTGATAGACTTAGCCCTTATCGGCAATGCAAGGGCCTAAAACAATTCCAAAGGATTAATGATGGTAAGTGCCATCCACATCCAGAGAAAGAATTATGGAGTCAGAAAGCAGAGCAAACAGACTATCTTCTTTTTTGTTTTATTTTCTTTCTCATGGTTTCTCCCATTCGTTATAATTCTTCTATGCAGCATGACTGATGTGCAAATGTGTTTGATGGGAATGTATGTGTAGAGCCTATATCAGATTGCATGCCATCTTGGGGAGGGAGGGAGAGAAAATTAAAAACTTATAGAAGTGAATGTTGAAAACTAAAAATAAGTAAATAAATGGAAAATAAATGAATAGTAATTGATCCAGCTCAGAGTATGTATGTACATATGTATATGTGTGTGTGTGTGTGTGTGTGTGTGTGTGTGTGAGATTGTGTGTATTTGTACACACACACATACCTGGGAAGAAAAGGTGAATACCTGTGGGAAGCTGGGGGCCTAGAAAGAGTGGAGTTAGGTGGGAAGAGGAAGCTGGAGTCAGGAGGGAAAAGGAAACAACTCTTACCACCTGGCCTCCCCCATGTCTGTATACCTTCCTACTCGTTCCCATGACCCAAAGCTACCTACAGCCTTTTTACTGACAGGACCTATGATTTACCAGTATAGAGAATGCCTGCTGAATAACTCCTTTTCCCAAAATAGATCAGCACCTTCTCTGAAATGGAGAGTCTGCCTAGAACACAGATGGGTAAGTGACTTGGCCACAGTCACACAGCTGGTAGGTTGGAGGCTGAATTTGAACCAGGATCTTTCCCAGCTGTGAGTAACCCATGCTGACTCTTCACTCCTAGAGTCTTAAGCACTCTCAAAATTTTAAATCTAGCCAACCCCCTCATCTGACACACACAGAGAGAACGTGAGGGTCCCTCAGAGACTGAGCGGCCGAGCTGAGACTCCAACCCAGGCCCTGTGACTCCCAAGCCCAACGCTCTCCTCCACCCCACAGCTTCTGATTTGGAGACCCAATGACCCTGAAGGGGTCCAGTTTCATCTCATTCCAACTCTATCACCTGGAAAGAATATAAAAGAGAGAGAGAACAGGGAATCTGAGCACGTGTTCACTTTAAAGAACAATTCTTTCCTGGAGTTATTTTCATCGCCTTTGTTTTGTCTACATGCCTTTTCCTTCCTTTCACCCTCACCCCTTCAATCCCACTCCAGGCAAAAAGCTGTATTTATCAACCTCTATTTGCCTCATTGAATTGGCAGCCAATTCCATAGACCTCATAAAATTGCTTAATAGGCAAATTAAACTTTTGACCCCCTGCTGAGCTGTATCTCTTCCACCCCCTCCCCCCAACACACACATTTGGGCTTTCTCTCCTCAGGGAGGCTTCTCAGGCAAGCAAGGTGGAGGGGGAAGTGGGAGTTAGCAGCAAGTGAGCTGGGAGGGTGGGAGGCCTTCTCTGGGATAGTTCTGTAACTACCTGTCCTCTGCTAGCACTGATTTATGGCAGAGCTCCCTCACTGGCTGGAGGTGCCACATCCCATTGGTTTTACCCTAAGGAGAGCATTAAGGGCTGGGGCAATCAGACACTTGCCCCTGAGTCCTCTGAAAGAACACATAATTGGGGAAGGAAGGAAAATAATGTGAGCCACTGGAAAACCTGCCCAAATGGCCTGGCCCCTGGGCAGTTAAGCCATTTCATGTCTCTTGGCCTCAGTCTTCTCATCTGCAGAATGAGAGCTTTGACCTAGATAACCTCCCAGGGCCCTTCAGCTCTGAATCTATGATCCTATGAATTTGCCCCTCCTCCTTGTTAAGCCAAACATCCTGAAGAGATTGCAGCACACACCACTGTCTCTCTGTTCTCTCTTCCATATAATTCAGACCAGTTACTTCTACTGTTATGAGATAATATGCTAAGCCTTGATGACAAAAGGAAATTGTCTTTGCCCTCACAGAGTTTACAGTGTCACAGGGAGCACAAACTATCTCTAAGTCCTATGAGTTTATGAAAAATCCCTATTACAAATTAGAACCAATTAACCAAGAGGGGTAGCAAGGTGTCCAGGAGTCTAGAAGACCCAAGTTGAAATCCAGCCTTAGATACTTAGAAGCTGTGCAACCCTGGGCAAGTCACTTAAGCCTGTTTGCCTCAGTTTCCTCATCTATAAAATGAGCTGGAGAAGGAAATGGCAAACCACTCCAGTATCTTTGCTAAAAAAAAAAAACCCCAAATGGGTCACAAAGGGTTAGACGGGACTGAAATGACTCAACAACAATAACATAATCAATAAGTATTTATTAAAGATACACTTTAGGGACAGCTAGGTGCGCAGTGAATAGAGCACTGGCCCTGAAGTCAGGAGGACCCGAGTTCAAATCCTACCTCAGACACTTAACACGCTGACTAGCTATGTGACCTTGGGCAAGTCACTTAAACCCAATTGCTGTCCAAAAATAAAGCAAAACAAAAAGATATACTATGTGCCAGTCACTGTCTATTTCCTGTGCTGGTGGTACAAATATGCCATGAATTTATGTACTCTCTCTCTAATGCCTAGAACCAATTCCTTGATAAGTACAGGAAAAATCAAACAAAATAACCCTGAGAGGTTCTAGGCAGAGGAATCATTTCTATCTGGGGAACCTGGGAAGGTGCCATGGAAGAGGTGGCAACTCAGTTATCAGGCACTGTGCCAGGCACTGGGCACACAAAGAAGGCCAAATCATTTCCTGCCCTCAGGGAGCTTACATTTTCGTAAGGGCAGACAATATGAAGGGGAAAAAAGTGCATACAAGATATATACACTGTGAGTGTCCCAGATATATAGTGTAGTTTCAGATGGAAGGTACCAGCAGGGGTGGGGGGAAACAGAGAATGGCCTCCTACAGAAGGTGGGGTTTGAGGTGAGTCTTAAAGAAAGTCAGGGGGTAGAGCATTCTGGGCGTGGAGGACAAACACTGAAAAGGCTTGGAATCAAGAGGTGGAATGCCATGTGTGAAGAAGAGGAAGAAGGCCAAGGTCACTGGATTACAGAGTTCTTGGTGGGGTGAGAAGTAAAACATGAGAAAGCTTGGAAGGTAGGAAGGAGTCAGGGTGAAATGCTTGAATATTTGATCCTTGAGGTAGTTGGGTGCCATTGCACTTTATTCAAGGAGGCAACATGGTCAGACCCGAGCTTTAGGAAAATCACTTTGGCATCTGAGTCGAGGATGGATTAGAGTGAGAACAGGCTTGATGTCAGGGAGACCAATTAGAAGGCTATTACAATAGTGATGAGGGCCTGCACAAGGTTAGTAGCAGCTACATAAGCAAAGAGAAACCACAGAAGTTCTGGAATGGGGGCTCCCGTTCTGGAATGTTGTTGAAGAGCTTTCTGGGAGAAAAACAAATGAAGCAGAAGAAGCCCGGACAGTGTTCATCCTCACTTGACAACCATTGTTGACTTTCCAGAGTAAAAAACTTAGCTAGGTGTCTGGGTTTATGCTCCTCTGCTCTTCCCTACAGAGACCCTCATAAGTCTTGCTGTTATGGTGGATCCTGGTGAGGGAGTGTGTTGGCAGGGCTGACTAGACCAGGTTTGGTGAGGCCATGAAACACCACATCCCCGCCCATGTCTCTAGGAAGAAGGCAGTTGTCCCAACTTGTCCTCTTGAGAGGAAGAAGTCTCAGCTTGGGCTGCATGTATCCACAAACTGGGGTTGCCTGATAGGGGTGAGGAGGAATGGTCATGTGTTGGACAAAGAGAACATGTCCAGCCTCTGGCAGAAGGCAGGGGAGGTAGCAGAATAATGACCGCCCTCCCTAGAAATCAGAACCTCTTGGTGTGGCTCTGTGATAGCATTTATTAGTGGAACATTGATTTACAGAAGAAGGCGTAAATATAGAAATTAGGAACTAAAAGTAATCATACTAAGACAGTGAAAACCAGTCCAAGCCTGTGAATCCAATTCACTTCCCTTCCTGCATCCTTTGTTCCACTGGCCTAAGGGTGGTTCCACTGATACAGCCTTCCATCCCCCACTCTGTGCCTTTGCATGTCTGGAATGCACTCACTCTTCTTTTCCACTTCGTAGACTCCCTGGATGATCCTTAAGCTCAGGTGCTTAGGTGGTGGTGCAGTGCATAGAGTACCAGACCTGGAGTCAGGAAGACCTGATTTCAAATCAAGCCTCAAACGTTTACTCTCTGGTCAACCCTGGGCAAGTCACTTAACATCTGTGCCTCAGTTTCCCCAACTGTAAAGGCAAACTTTACCTTAATTTTGTGAGCCATCTTGATCTGTGAGAGTCAGCACATCCTTCAGAAGAAGCCTGTGGAGCCAGCAATAGTACCTCGTAGCCCAAGGCCATGGTCCTCATAGGGCCAACCAGTGAGGTCATCTTGAGTCCTTCATAGGATTGATTGGACTTTGTGAAACCACAGTTACTTCTCAGCCAAGAATTGTTCCCTGCCCTGTTCTCCTACTTCCCCTTCCTTGACAATTATCCTGTGTTTTATTAGCTCACAAAACTAGTCCTGGACAATGGGTCTGGCACTTGGGAAGCATTTGAATTGCTCTTCCTATTTCCCAACTTCTTGGGAAATAACCTAAGCTCAGCTACCATTAGGGTGGGACCCTCAGCAAAGCTATAGCATTGTTGAACTTTGTCCTTGTCTTGTTGTCTGCTTTTTTAGTGAGTCAACTCTTGCCTTTAACCTCTCATTATAGTTCTCCTGTCTCCTCTCTCTCTCTCTCATACACACCACACACACACACACACACACACACACACACACACACACACACACACACACACACACACACCATCCTTCCAATAAATAAACCAAACAAATATGACTTTCCTATATTCCATTCCCTCAGGGTCTTAGTGTTAGCTAACTATTAAAAACTAAAAATCCCAGCATGATAAACTGACCTCCTAGTAGAAAGATAACTATGGAGTCTAACTGTATTTAGTCTCTCTGGGCTATCTGAATTTTAGTAGAGACCTCTGAAAGTCTGAGGACCTTGAAGACCCAATGGAATGAGCATGTGTAGTGACATAATTTATGGTATCAATGGCAATCCAGAGTTTTTTGGAGGAAAGGACGAAAATAGGGGACAGGTGTATATATTTGAGCAGAGATACAACTAGGGCTAGATGATCAGGGCTTTGTTTCAGGGAACCTAAGTTTAGAAAGTGAAGACAACTGTTGTACTGCTTCAGTAGTATAGCAAAAAATTAAGCTTAGCATTTATTGACTAAGAATAATTAACTAAAATAGAATTTAACTGGCAGCCTTCTTCCTTCCCCAGACAAACTTAACTCTACTTCTCCCCTTCCCCTGGTAGTGACCTTATTGTACCTTGGGGTCTTTTTCCTGAGGTTATTTTCCTACAGGTCTCTGTCTCAATTCCACAAGACAGTGTCTTAGACTCTTCCCCCACAGAGCCCTGTGTTGTTAAATACCTCCTCCACAAAATGAATTTGTCTTGAAAAGTTGATTTGATGAAGTATTTTTCAAAGCTTTTTCTGGGAACCAAAATTGTTCTTTGGCTTGGCATTTGAAGTCATTGGATCCTATGTTATGTGGTAAAGCATTTAGTCTATCTATCCATTCCCATCTTTACTCTGTTCAATGCAGTAAGAGAATTCTAGGGGAGGTACCAATAGAAATAAAACAATGAACTTGTAATGTTCTCCTAAGACCACTTATGGTCAGTGTCATAGGCCATAGACTGTAGTATTCTGTTTCTGAAAGTGACACCAAGGGAAGACTTATGAGAGAACCCGGAAAGCCAGGGACATTCCTCTTACCTTCCTCCAACTAGGTAGCTTGCAGGCTAGAACCATGATGTGTGTGTGTGTGTGTGTGTGTGTATGTGTGTGTGTGTGTGTGTGTGTGTAAATATATGTGTATATATAAATGGTCTATACACATATATACACGTGCATGTCTATATATGTAATGCATGTGTGTATGTATATATACAAGTATATGTGTGTATATCGTATGTATATATAGATGTATATAGATTTATTAAGGCAACTTTGAATTAGGGTTTTTTTTATTTATAGTGAGAGAAATTCTTTTTTTAATTATCTGGAGAAGTGTGGGTAGGGTACAGAATAGGATTCATTTCCAGAGACTTGGGAAAATGGAAGTGCTGCCAGAGGGAATGTGTGTGTGTGTGTGTGTCTATACACACACACATATATGTATGTGTATGTATATGTATATACAGTTGTTTATATTTCTATCTTCCATGGCACCTATTGCATAGTAGATTTTCAATCAAAGTTGATTAAAAATTGAATCCTATGACCTATTATGAATAGATAACAGATAGTTATCAGATAAGTCATTAACACCGTTCTTGCTCTCAAGAAGCTTACATTTTAATGGGGGAGGTGGATAGAGATGATTAGACATAGAGGCCATACATAGTGAAGAGACTGTAGAAAGTAGCATGGAAACCTGGTTTTCCAAAAATAAGGCAAAGGACTCACCTATTAGAGCAGCAGGGAGACAAGAATGGAGTCATAGTTTCTCTATCTCTTTTAATTCATGTAAATCCTTGAGTTTAGTCATGTTTTTCTTGTGTAGGATTAGTCTCTTTTAGATCCAACTCAAAAACTTCCAGAGTAGAAACATTACCTCCTCCCCACGGAAGACAGTTGGAGAACTTGACTCAGAACATGAATGAAGGAGAAACTTTGTTATAGTCACCTTATAAAAGGGAGGGTGCTTTTGGCTTGTGGGGGGTACCTTCATCTCTTGTAGTGATGGAAAAACCCTTTCCCAGTCTTTCTTGGTAGCAGGAAGACCCCTCCTAGTGTACAACTATTGGAGACAAAGTGACTACTTCCAAATCATGAGCTGGCTTTGTGGGGAAAGGGGGAAGAGGACTTAAAAGTACCTAGAAATCTCAAAACTGCTACATGGGTTACTTTATTGAGTATGATACATGATTCTGCTTTTCTCCATAGACATTGAGACATTGAAAGAATGAGGGGAGGTGAGGATAAGGAGGGGAAACTTTCCATTCCTTCCAGGAAGACTTCCTTCTCTCCCTTTCACTGCTGAGCTCCTAGAAGGGTCAACTACATTCTGCCTCTGCCTTCTTTCCATCCATTCATTCCTCAGGTCCTTGCAATCTGGCTTCCCTATACTCTCACAAAGGTCACCAATGATATCTCTGTCTTTCTCTCTGTTTCTCCACCTCTCTCTCTCTCTCCCCCCTCTCTCTCTCTCTCTCTCTCTCTCTCTCTCTCTCTCTCTCTCGCTCCAGTCATGCAAAACATATTTCCATATTAGCCATGTTGCAAAACAGAACAAAGAAGAGAAAGGAGGAGGAGGAGGAAAAAGAGAAACTGGAGGAGGTGGAGAAAGAGGCGAAGGGAAGAAGAAGAAGAAGAAGAAGAAGAAGAAGAAGAAGAAGAAGAAGAAGAAGAAGAGGAAGAAGAGGAAGAAGAGGAAGAGGAAGAAGAAGAAGAAGAAGGAGGAGGAGGAGGAGGAGAAAGGAAGAAAGAAAAAGAAAGGAAGGAAGGAAGGAAGAAGTTTAAATGGTATGCTCTGATCTTCATTCAGACTTCATCAATTCATTTTCTGGAGGTGGATAGCATTTTTCATCACCAATGCTGTAATTATGACATTGGGCATCTTCTTAGTCCTCATCTTCCTTTGACTTTTCTGCAGTTTTCAGACCTGATGCATGCTCTCTCCTCCTGTATATTTTGTCCTCTTTGGGTTCCCATGGAATTCTCTCCTTGATCTCCTGTGAATATGTGTACAAGAATTCTTAGTGTATGTATGTCAACAGTGTAATATCACAATCAATCAAGCAATGAACATTTATGAAGCCAAGCACTGTGCTAGTCAGTGGGGACACAAATATAGAAATAACATAGTCCCTACCCTCAAGAAACTTAAATTCTATCAAGGGAAGAAACTGGTCAAAACGTTAACGTGATCTTTAACTCTGTTCAGAGAGGCATGGCTCACACAGGAGTCCGAGAGCAGGGAAGTAAGAGTGTCGCTGTACTGTGCAATGTACTGCTCACACCCAAGCTGGAGCATGAGGGAGTTCTGGGCACCACACCTTTAAAAGGACAAGTTTTGTAGTAAGTTGTGTTCTTCACCTTTTTGTGTGTCAGAGATCCCTGTGGCAGTCTGGTGAAGTCTATGGAGATCTTCTCAAAGGAATCTCTTTAAATGCATAAAATGAAAAACATAGGACTACAAAGTAATCTCTCTCTCTAATATTTAAAATTAGGCATATACATTATACACAATATTGTAAATATTTATACACAATATTGTAAATATTTATGCTTTTTTCACAATATGCTTTATATATGTGTATACATAATATATTTATATATGTATGTATATATTTATATATTATGTATGATATATGCTTAATTTAAAATTAGTATGTATATATCTATAGATATTTATGTGTGAAAAAATATATAAAACCCAAGTTATGTATTTATTTCCCTTTTTAATTTATAAAATAAAAAGCATTTCTATAAAATAATATAATAAAAATTATTGCAATAAAACTACAAATCTATTATGTACAATTTGCAATCCCTTTTAAATATATAATAAAATTATCATGTAAATTTCTTTTTTTCTTTTCTTTCTTTTTTTCTTCCCTCCCCAGCCCACCCTAGAGATGGCTACCATTAGACACAAATCAACATATATACATATGTGTGTGTGTGTATGTTATACACACACACATATGTAAAATTATCCTATATATACTTCTATTTATCTATTCTTTCTCTGGATGCAGACAGCATCTTTTTTCATATGTCCTTTATAGTTAATTTGGATATTTATAATAGTCAAAATCCCTTATATTTTAAAAATAAATTCAAGGGGGGGCAGAGTCAAGATGGCAGAGTAGAAACAGGAATTCCATGCAGCTCCAGCTTCCACTTTCCCCAATTCATGTAAAAGGGGACTCTGAACAAACTTTGGAACTACAGAACCCACAAAATGACAGAGAATCTAATCTCCCACTAAGGACAGCCTGGCAGTGTGGCGGGGAGTGGCCAGCGCATGGCTCTGGGAGCCAAGCCCAGGCCCATGTGGGCTGGAGGTTTTAGCCCCAGGGTGGGCCTGACCAAACACCCGCTAGAGGGACTCTGGAACACCAATAGCTGTGGCCATTTCCAGAATTATCAACATATAGATGCGAAGGACAAAGTGAGAGATCAGTGCACTGTGGACTTTGGGACCAGTAGTTGGGAGAGCATTGGCTTTTGCCCCAGGGCAAGAAGCTGCTTAGATGCCTCATTGCAGCCGGAGCCACATTGCAGCTTCAGATCCTGGCCTGCAGACTGTAGGGGGACCAATCAACCAGTCTGAGGGGTAATTGCTCTTGCTTTAACCTTCTTGGATCTGGATTGTGGTCTAGGGTGGAGGTCCTGGGGTGTGTGACCAGCTTGCCAGAGTGTGTGGAGGTTTCAGAAAGGGCATCCAATTAATACCTCCAGCAGCTGAGAAAACCTCAGCATTTGGGACAGAAGTTCCCCTGGCTGGTGGCAGAGTCCTACTGTGGCAAGAAGCCCAAAAGTCAAGTAATTGAGTGGCAACATGACCAGGCAAAGGAAGCATAACAAACAGAAGAATCCAACATTAGACTCCTATTTTGGGGACAAAAAGGATCAAAGCATGGAACAGGAGAAAGACAGTGAAGTCAGAACTCTTGTACCAAAAGCTTCAAAGGAAAATATGAGCTGGTTACAGGCCATAGAGGACCTTAAGAAGCAGATAAGAGAAGTGGAGGAAAAATTGGGAAGAGAAATGAGAATGATGCAAGAAAATTATGAAATGAGAGTCAATAGCCTGACTGAGGAAAATAACACCTTAAAAAATAGACTAACTCAAATGGCAAAAGAGGCTCAAAAAGGCAATGAGGAGAAGATCGCCTCAAAAAAAAAAAAAACACAGCCGTGTCAATTGAAATTCAGGGATATTTGGTTCCAAATGGCAAGGAGTCCATTCTTCTAGCCTCTGCAGATAGCAATTAGGAAACCCTTGGCCCTTATGAGAGGCCAGGAGGGCCACAAAGCCCCTCTCATGTGGCAGAGAGAAGCCACAAGGACCCAAACATAAGACCATACTCCATATAGACATCCAAGCCCTCATTAGACTCTCCCCAGGGTGGCTTCTCAGGGCCAAGCCAAGTAGCCACTTGCACTGACAGGGACAAACCAGTCTAAGAACTTGGCTTTTTCATTTGGCCACAGGCTCCTCATCTGTTTCTATCAACTAAGACAGCTCTTCTCAGCAAAGAAATGATCTAAGACAATTCCAAAGGACTTAAGATGGAAAAATGATGTCCAAATTCAGAGAAAGAACTGATGGAGTCTGAATGCAGACTGAAGCATACTATTTTATTTTTTTCATGATTTTTTCCTTTGGATCTGTTTCTTCTTTTACAACATGACTAATATGGAAATATGTTTCACATGATTGCACATAGATAACCTATATCATATTACCATCTCAGGAAAGGGGGGAGAAAAATTTGGAATTCAGAATATTTTATAATGAATGTTAAAAATTGTCTTTACATGTAATTGGAAAAAATAAAATACTAAAAATAGAAATAAAATTTAAAAATTAAAAAATACTAAGTCTAAGGGCAGCTAGGTGGCATAATGAATAGAGCACCAGCCCTGGAGTCAGGAGACCTGAGTTCAAATTTGACCTCAGACACTTAACACACACACACACACACACACACACACACACACACACACACCACTAGTCATGTGACCTTGGGCAAGTCACTTAACCCCAATTGCCCTGCCTTCCCCCTCCAAAAAAAAAGAAAGAAAGAAATAAAGAAGGAAAGGAAGAAAAAAAGAAAGAAAGGAAGAAAGAAAGAAAAGAAAATACTAAGTCCTTAAGAGCAGGAACTATCTTTTTGCTTTCTTTGTACCCTTCATGCTTAGCACAGTGCCTGTAGTGTGCTAGTCCACAGTAGGTACTTAATAAATGCTTATTGATTCTTCTCTAATATATTGATTAGGGGTATGGGACAAGACTGAAATCATGTTTTAAATGTTTAACAAAGCACTTCTGAAACCGCAAAATCTTCTGGTTAAAAATAAAAACATTAATATAAAAAATAAAATGCACCCCTCCTTACCTCTGTCTCTTAGTATCCCTCTCTTCCTTCAAGGCCCATTTCAGACACCACCTTCTCTGTGAAATATTCCTTGATGCTTCTCAATGAAACATGTTCTTTCCTGCCTCAAAATTTTCCTAGAGCAATGTGTCTGGCTTTTTCCTTTCCCTATGTTACTCCTTTTCTGATATTATATTTGCTTCAAAATACGTTTCACTGATTTTTTTACATAGCCTTAATTTCCCCTATGTTTCTACTTGTATTATAGTTTATTTGTATATATGTCACATCCTCCCAAGAAAAAAAGAAGCTCCCTGAGGGCAGGAACTTTTTGATTATCTTATCTACCACTAGTGTCTTACATAAAGTAGGTGCTTAATGAATGTCTTTTGAATTGTATTCCCTCCCACAGTGTCTGTGGATTTCCCCTCACTGGGGAATGTGTTCTTTCTCCCAGAGGTCAGGCTGGTCCCAAGCTGAGACCAAATCCCTGCAGGTAATTAGAATTCAGAGGACAGAGCCCAACAAACCCCCAGCAACCTCAAGGTGCCAGAGGGCCTCTCCCCAGCTGGCGGCAGGAGAGACCACAGGACTCTGAGTAGCACAGACTGTCCAGGAGCCTGAGGAATTACTATGAGGAGGGAAGCCACCAAGCCCCTAGGATGACCACAGAGTCAAGCTTTACAAGACCTTATGTCCCAGACATTGTAATTTACAGTAATTGACCCATGTTTAAGAGTGGATCTGAAAAGAGGCCGCCCTGAGTGGGTTTTACAACCAGATTGAAGCAAATCTAAATCTGAGAAGTCTCTGGGGGAACATTTGAAGCCATTCCTGGTCTACTGTCTGTCCTGAGGACTGGAAACATGGGGGAACTCATGGGAGAACTCATGGCAGTGGGGGTGGATGGTTATTCCTGAGAGGCCTTTTGGCCTGTGGAGAGGAACCCACCAACAATATTGGAACTGTCTTGGTGGAATGAATGGTCAGAGAATCTTACACAACCAGCATAGGTGGGGAGGCCTGACTTGGCTGCTCTTTGCCACTGAGGCATGAGGACTCATTTTGTTGGCAGACACCATTTTCCATGCAACACTGTTAACTGTCCCAGCCTTCCCTGGCAGGAAATCTTTTCAACCCAGCAGGAGGTTGGAAGCAGCCCCACCATCTCATTCCCTCTTTGGTTTCAGAATTCCAGTGATCAATTCACCTAGAGGAAGGGCAGCCTCACCATCCATCTTTCTCTCCAATCCTCCCCTCTCCAGCATAAAGTCTCCGTAGGCTTGGTTCCAGTTTGGAAATCATGTCAAACTTCATTTTTCAAAGCCCCAAATAGACCCACAGTCAAATAACAAAGAGGAGGAGGGATGGAACATGGGGGAAAAAAGCCAAAACCAGCCTTAAGAAATAAGAAACACAATATTCCCCATCATCAAAGGGAGGCCAAGAAGAAGAAAAAAAAAACAAAACAAAACACAGCCATGTCAATTGAAATTCAGGGATATTTGGTTCCAAATGGCAAGGAGTCCATTCTTCTAGCCTCTGCAGATAGCAATTAGGAAACCCTTGGCCCTTATGAGAGGCCGGGAGGGCCACAAAGCCCCTCTCATGTGGCAGAGAGAAGCCACAAGGACCCAAACATAAGACCACACTCCATATAGACATCCAAGCCCTCATTAGACTCTCCCCAGGGTGGCTTCTCAGGGCCAAGCCAAGTAGCCACTTGCGCTGACAGGGACAAACCAACCTAAGAACTCGGCCTTTTCATTTGGCCACAGGCTCCTCATCTGTTCCCAACCCAGGGAGCCAGCATCGGCTTGGCATTTTGACTCTCAGTGGCCTAAACTGTCCCTTCTACTCCCCCCGTTCCCAGCTTCTTGTGTGCCAAGTTCAACTGCTCCATCTCTAGCCCCCAGAAAAGCAGCCTGAAGTTAGACACAAGGACTGGATCTGAAGGAAAGCCAGCCAGTTCCTAACATCTCAAGGTGAATATTCAAAAGGGACAAAATATCCAGAAGATAGAAAGTCACTGCTGAAAATCATTAAGACATCCCTCAAGATGCCCCATTTCTCCCCTAGTCCACTCCCTTTTGTGAAAATAAAACTTGGATAGTGAAAAAGTTAGTTACCAACCAATTACAACATGTGTGGCCAAGCTTGGGTAAGCCAAACCACCCAGAGAGCAGCAGATTGTAGTCCCCCAGGACCTCATTTGACAAGTAAGATATTTTTTTCATTGTTCTGAGGTCTCTAAGTTGGGTCCAGTCAGTCATAGCTGTAGCTAGAATGGTGTGAATAGGGCTTTGTTCCAGGGTGCTGACATGGTGCGGGAAGGGGAGAGGGTCTTCTTTCTCTCCACAGCCTCCATGGTCCCCATGCCTCTCTTGTGTAGTATAATTGCTGCTAGGCTGGTTGGACCCTCTCTCCCAGAGCCCTGCTTTTCCCTTCTACTAACCCTTATGGGAATAAGTGTTAGACTCTGTGGGGGAGCAGCCAGCCCATCTCTCAGCATGAATTCACTGATTGTTGATTCCTCTTCCTCCAACTAAATTTGCTCCAGATGCAATAATTCCCAGTTATGCCTGTCTTAAGTAAGGCTGTAGGAAGATTGGTTATCATGCTGCAGATGGAATTTCAGGGTATCCTTCAAGATTTAGGCAGTGAGGTGACACCGAGTGAGAATTTGTAGTTAGTGGATCAGGCTAGACACACAAGACAGAGATACTTGGATCCTCCTAGAAACTTTCCATGACAGTCCAGGGTAGTGGAAAGAGACTTTAATTAGGGGTCAAGAGACCCGAGATCTTGTCCCGACAAGGTCAGTCCTGAGCATACATCATCATTTTACCACCTTGGATCTCAGTTTCCTCATCTTTCTCATTGAGTTTCTTATCCAAATTGATGTGTTAAGAGATTATTCCAGCTTGGTTTCTGGGACATGGCGGTATAGATTCAGTTTCTCTTTTGGGAGACTTTTGAAGTCTTCCCTTCAGTTTTCTTTTTGCTACCACAAAAATGTTATTATGATTATGTTGACATATGTGAGCTCTTGACCTTCCTTTGGTATATGCCTAAAAGTGGGATAATGGGATCAAAGTTTAGCGATCTCTCTGAAATAATTCTAAATTGTTTTTGGGAATGGTTGAACCAACCTCTACTGACTCCAATAGTAGGGTATTAATAAACCAGGTTGAGGGTAACCAACAGATCTCAAACCTATTGGTGAGTTAGCAGGATGTCTATCCCATGCACATGAAGACTTCCCCCAGAAGAACGGAGAGATGAGAACAATTTGTTCTAGTTGCCATGAAGGTGGCTGAAGCGGGTGCTAGCTATGGAGCTTCCAGAGCCTGGCCAGACACTGAAGATGCCAGGGTCATCCATCCATCCCAAACCATCCCCAGTGATCTTGACCCCTGTCCTACCACTGGACTTCAGTGACTCTTGGAAGAGAGAGTGAGGCTGGTGACTGTGCAACTCTGCCTCATTTAGCTCCAATTCACAAGAAAGTCAACCCATTACCCTGTGACATCACTGGCCCTCTTGGAAAGTGAAGAGGAAGAAATAGCAGCAGCAGCAACAAACCTATTTCCCACAAGCACTACAACATTGGGTATTTTAACCAGCTTTGCCATTTGGGCAGACATTCAGTAATACAAAAAACTGTTTAAATTGCATTTCTCTTACTAATGATTTGGAATATTTTACTGCGTGGTTATTGATAGTTTATATTTATTTTATCTTTTAATGCAAAATATGAATTATGATGTTGCTCAGTCATTTTTCAGAAACAAAGGGAAGTGAGGTGTTGGTGTAAGGCTTCTCATTCCCTCTCTTGTTGTTCAGTAGTTTCAGTCATGTACAACTCTTTGTGACCCTATTTGGGGTTTTCTTGGCAAAGATACTGGAACAGTTTTGCCTTTTCCTTCTCCAGCTCATTTTACAGCTGAGGAAACTGAGGCAAACAGGATTAAGTGACTTGCACAGCTAGTAAGTGTCTGAGGCCAGATTTGAACTCAAGAAGATGAGTCTTCCTGCCTCCAGGCCTGGTGCTCTATCCACTGTGGCACCATTACAGTAGATCTTTAAAAATTTTTCCTCCGATAACCTTGCTTTTGGTGGGAAGGGGACATTTCTATTACTCATTTAGAGAGAGATATCAAGGGCCTAGGTGCCCTTGCTTATCTCTCAGCTATTTTACAATTTACCCTTTCCAAGGCTTGAAACCAGGAGCATTTGGCCATTGGCCATACTCCTCAGCTTTCTGATCTGTCATTGAAGATATAAATGCCACTTGCATCTTAATTCTGAAAGAACTTCAGAGATCTTCTAGTCCAACTCCTTCAGGAGACAGGCTCATAGAAGTTAAGTAGCTTTCTCCAAGGTCACACAAATAGAGCTAGAATTCAGAGCCGAGTTACCTGCCTCCTGAGCCTCTTTCCACTGAGCTGTTATGGTGATGCTCAGAAAGGTTCTCTGAAAAAAAGTGATGAAATCTGAGTGTAGATTGAAGTCTGCTTTTTTTTTTAAACAAATGCTTTATTAACTTCTGTTTTATATCATTCATTTCTGCCAGATTTTGAGTTACAATCATTTCCCCCCCATTATTCCCCTACCCAACCTCCCAGAATAGTAGTCCCACAAGATATCGCTTCCTCCAATCTGCTCTCTCCCATACCCCCATCGACTTTTCCATTAGAGGAAGGTGAATCTTTGTGTCCCAATGCCTGCACATGTTATCTCCCTATTACAAGCAAAAGAGTATTAATAATAGTATTTATATATATTTGAAACATTTGATGTTAAGACCTCGAATTTCAGATCCATTTCCTTCCTCCCTTGTCACCCATTCCTTCTTGGGATATAAGTAATTCAGTATATGTTGTACATGTCTAGCTATGCAAAACATTATCATAGTAGATATATTGTACCAGGCTGCTTATGATTCCCTCCCACTCATCCCACCCCCCACCTGGTCCATTCCCTACATGATCCTGTCCCTCTTCTATAGTGGGTACTTCCAACCTCCCCTCACCCCAAGGATGCCCTCCCATCCATCATCCCTCCTCTCATCCCCCTTCCCCCTATCCTGCTGCAGGTTGAGATATCCCATTTAGTATGTATGTCATTTTCTCCCTGAACCAAATTCCATGTGAATGTGGTTTTGCCTTTTTAGCCTTCCTTATTCTCCCCCTTCTTTGCAACC
Source organism: Gymnobelideus leadbeateri (assembly GCA_011680675.1). Classification (NCBI taxonomy): domain Eukaryota; kingdom Metazoa; phylum Chordata; class Mammalia; order Diprotodontia; family Petauridae; genus Gymnobelideus; species Gymnobelideus leadbeateri. Next base: position 911,200 of record WOXC01008725.1, on the reverse strand, counting down.
ACTTCCCCTTGCTTCTTCTACATGGGATAGTTTACCCTACCCTGTCTCTCCCCATCTCCTCTTGCCACTTTCCTCTCTCACCTCATAATTTCATCCCTTGAGTATTCTCCCTTCCCAACAAATTCAACCTATGCCCTCTATCCATATATAACTGTAACCATATACACACACATTCACATATGTATTCATATGACCACACCCCCTTCTTCCATTATTTTCATAGTGAGAAAGGTATCATCAGTCACAGTTATTGCTTTTCCATATAGGAATGAAAATAGTTCAACTTTGATAAGTTCCCCTTGATCTCTCTTCCCCGATTACCTTCTCAGGCATCCCTTCCTTCCTGTGTCTGGATGTCAAATTTTCTATTCAATTCTGGTTTTTTCCTCAAGAATGCTTGAAAGTCCTCTATTCCACTGAATGATCATATTTTCCCCTGAAACAAAATACTCAGTTTTGCTGGGTAGGTGACCCTTGGGTTCATTCCCAGTTCTTTTGCCCTCTGGAATATCATATTCCATGCCCTTTGATCCCTCAGTGTAGAAGCTGCCAGGTCCTGGGCTATTCTGATTGTGTTTCCACAATATTGAAATTGTTTCTTCCTGGCTGCTTGTAGTATTTTCTCCTTGATCTGGGGATTCTGGAACCTGGCTATAATATTCCTGGGAGTTTTCTTTTTGGGATCTTTTTCAGGAGGTGATCGGTGGATTCTTTCAACCTCTATTTTGCCCTCTGGATCTAAAACATCAGGGCAGTTTTCCTTGAGAATTTCTTGAAGGGTGATTTCTAGGTTCTTTCCTTGATCATGGCTTTCAGGTAGTCCAATAATTTTTAAATTGTCTCTCCTGGATCTATTCTCCAGGTCAGTGGTTTTTCCCATGAGATATTTCACATTGCCTTCTAATCTTTCATTTGTTTGGATCTGCTTAACAGCATCTTGATTTCTCATAAAGTCATTAGCTTCCATTTGCTCCAGTCTAACTCTGAAGGAATGAATCTCCTCAGTGAACTTTTGAGATTCTTTTTCCATCTGGCAAATTCGACTTTTTAAGGCATTCTTCTCCTCATTGCCCTTTTGGGCCTCCTTTGCCATTTGAGTTAGTCTATTTTTTAAGGTGTTGTTTTCCTCAGTCAGGCTGTTGACCCTCATTTCATACTTTTCCTGCATCCTTCTCATTTCTCTTTCCAATTTTTCCTCCACTTCTCTTATTTGATTTTTAAAGTCCTTCTTAAGGTCCTCTATGGCCTGCAACCGCTCATGTTTTCCCCTGGGGCTTTTGGAGCAGGACTTCTGACCTCACAGTCCTTTTCCCGCTCTATGCCCCCAAAATAGGAGTCTAGGGTTGCATTTTTCTGTTTCCTTTGCCTTGGCATGTTGCCACTTAATTACTTGACTTTTGGGCTTGTTGCCACACTATGGCTTTAAGGCCAGATAGAGGAATTTTCGTCCCAAACGTGTGGGGGGCAACTTCCGTTTCTGGCAAGCTGTAAACCCACCCAGGACTTCCACCCTAGATCACAGTCCAGATCCAGGGAGGTTAAAGCAAGAGCGATTACCCCCCAAGACTGATCACTGTATCTCCCCACGATTTGTATGCTGGGAGCCAGAGCTGCCTCTGAAAACTACAAAATGGCGTGTCTCCTCAGCGGCTTCTAGCCCCCAGGGGAGGGAGCTGACGCATTCCCCAAATACAGGTCCCAAAGTCCATAGGACACTAACCTCTTACTTTGTCCTAGGCATGTCTATGTTGATAATCCTGGAGTCTCCACAACTCCTGGTGTTCTGGGGTTCCTCCAGCCGGCTGCTGGCCCTGCCGCCCTGGGGCTAAAACCTCGGCTCACAGGGACCTGGGCTCGGCTGGGCTCCTGGGCTCTGTGCGCTGCCAGGTCCCAGACCTCTGCGCTGGTCCTTCCTGCAGGGCTGCTGGGCTGTCCTCAGCGGGAGGTTAGCTTCTCTGTGTCATTCTGTGGGTGCTGAGGCTCCAGAAGTTGTTCAGAGTCCCCTTTTACATAGTTTGGGGGGAATCTGGGGGCAGAGAGGCTTGGACGAGCTGTGTCTACTCCGCCATCTTGGCTCCGCCCCCGAAGTCTGCTTTTTTTTAAACTTATTATTCTTTGTTGTTGTTTTTTTGTCTGTGCCCCCCCCCCCCAATTTATTAAATTATTTATTTTTAGTTTTCAACATTCACTTTCAAAAGTTTGAAATTTTCTCCCCCTCTCTCCCATTCCTCCCCAACATGCAATCTGATATGGGCTCTACACATATGTTCCTATTAAACACATTTCCACATCAGTCACATTGCATAGAAGAATTATAACCAATGGGAGAAACCATGAGAAACAAAACAAAACAAGACAAAAAAGAAAATAGTATGCTTCATTCTGCATTCCGACTCCATAGTTCTTTCTCTAGATGTGGATGGCATTTTCCATCATGTGACCTCTGGAATTGTTTTAGGTCCTTGCATCGCTGAGAAGAGCTCAGTCTATCAAAATCAGTCCTCACACACTGTGGTCTGTGCTTTTTTTTGCAAGATGGCTAATATGGCAATGTTTTGCATGACTACACATGCCTAATGTATATTAAAATGTTTGCCTTCTCAAGGAGGGAGGGAGGGAGAGAATTTGGAACTCTAAATTTTAAAAAATGTTAAAAATTTCTGTTTACATGTGATTGAGATAAAAATTAAATTAAATAAGAAAGGTTCTTTGGAAAGCATAGCTCTTCATGAATTTAAGGTATTATTCTACAACACTAACACATAATAAATAGCCTTGGATTTAAGGTCTCTGATGGGGATATAATTGTGACTTTTGCCAAAAGGGTTCGAAGTGTTTATTCTGGACAACAACCAGGTCTTATGAGAGTTTATGGTAGGACTGGAGAATAACCAATCAGCAGCCTATCTCCCTGAAGAGGATGGCTGTGCTTGGGAGGACCACCCTCCTGCTAGAGAAAGGAGCCTCATTCATTTTTGTGGACCGAGCGCCACCTAGAGGTGATGATGTTAGCAGGTCTCTGATCTTAATAGAAAGATGCCACCCAGCCTAGATCCTGTCCTGCAACCTGCAAAGCAGATCTTTCATGATGGGCTTTTCCCCTTCTTCAGCATCCTCTACCCACTACGGGATCCAGCTGAGCAGCACAATGAGATTGTGGGGGACTCCTCTTTCGTCTCATCTGTCCTCCCTTTCTTCCCTTTCCATTCTTTCTTTCCCTCCCTCTTTTCTTCTGCATTTCACTTCCTAATTCTTTTCTCTGACCTCGAGACTCCCTTTCTTTTACTACCTTGTTTTGTTATTTGATAGGTCACTGGAAATGGAGTATGGAGTAAGTTCAACTCCTGCCTCAGATGCTACCATCAGGGTGACCCTGGGCAAGTCATTAGCTCTTCTGTGCTTTACTTTCCTAATCTGAAAATGGCAGGATTGGACTCAGTGGCCTCTAAGACCCCCTCAAGCCCTAAGTTTGTGAGCCCATGTCCCTATGATCTTGTGTGTATAACAGGAATGGTGCTAAATGGGAAGGAATATTTAATTTGGGCTCAGAGGCCCTGGGTTCAACTCTGTTCCACACTTACTCTATGTTTGTCTTTCGGTAAAGTAGTTTCATTTCTTCGGGCTCTAATTTCCTTCTCTTAAAAAGTGAAGGTGTTGATGAAATTGTTGGCACCAACACCACATTGGCACAAGTTATCTTTTCTGTGCCCAGGTGGCAAGATAGGGTGGCAGGGATGCTGGAGGGGCTGGGTGTTCTTGTCTAGGGCTTCATTAGAGAACTGGCATTGATGGTAATAAGAAGTACATTGTACCTGGAATCAGGGGAGGCCTAGTGTGGCAGCAAGGTGGTGCAGTGAATAGAGCACGGGCCCTGGAGTCAGGAGGACCGGCCTCAGACACTTAACACTTCCTAGCCGTGTGACCTTGGGCAAGTCACTTAACCCCAATTGTCCTGCCCTCCCCTCTCAAAAAAAAAAAAAAAAGAACGAGGCCTGGATTCAGACCCTGCCTCTGGCACTATTTGTGTAACCCAAGCCAAGTTATTTTGACTCAGCCTCAATTTCCTGGCCTGTAAAATTGAGGGCAAGAACATGTATCATATTCCCCTCAACGGCTTGTCGTGAGGATGGAAGGAGGTCATATATATAAAGTGCTTCAAAACCCTACAGGACTCTATATGTGTTGCTTGTAATTTTCTGAGAAATGACAAGAGTTTGGTGGGGAGGGGGCCGGGCCTGGTCAGGAAGAGATCTGTTTGAGTCTTGCCTTGCTGTGTGACATTGGGTAAATAGCTTTACCTCTCTGGGCCTGAGTTACCTCATCTGTGACATGGTAATCCAGTCACTTCCTCTAAGGGTTGTGGTGACAATCAGCTGAAGAATGTGTGTGAAGGAAATACTTTGTCAGCTTTATTTTGTATAAATAAAATAAATATAAAGTAAACATTTTATTTTATATATTCATATTATATATAAATATATAAATAAATATAAAAAATAAAATGACATTGTTTTGTCATTTGTTGGTGTCAAGCAGCAGACTAGGAAGAGGATGTGGGGTGTGTGATGGAGCTACTGGATGATAGAATCCAGAATTGCCTTCAGGCTACGATAAATCTGGATAATTACTTTGATTTTTGTATAATCTGACCCCTCAAAAAGCTTTCTAACTTCATCTCCCAATACTCACCATCTGGCACCCCTGGGCAGTAGTAGTGGAGAGGAGAGGAGAGGAGCCAAGGGGAGGAGAGAAGGGGAGGGGAGGAGAGGGGAGGGAGGAGAGGGAGGAGAGGGGAGGGGAGAAGAGGAAGGGAGAGAAAAGGAAGGGGAAGAAAAAGAAAAATAAAGAAACATAAGGAACTTATCAAGCACTTAGAAATTAAGTGCTCACTTCTCAGCTAAGTGCTGAGAATAGAAATAAAAGCAAGTTAAGACAGTTCCTGCCCACAAGGAGCTTATGTTCTAATGAAGGACACACTATAAAGAGAACCTGGGGGTGGGGGGAGCATAGTGTGGAAACACCTGGGAAGTGGTAAGTGACAGAGGGGACAGAAACTTACCCATCAGAGCCCAGTGTCCAAGGTTGGGAGTGGGGGAAGGGTGGTGATGGGATGATGGCCACAGTTGAAGTAGCAGACAGGAAGCGTCCCCTACGTGTCCAGAGGTTCACAGATCCAGAGCTGGCTTAGTTCACAGACTTCAGACCATTAGACCTGTCTCAGTTCTGAATAGTAGCTTTTTCTTAACGTGAGGCTCTTCCGTTTGATCCAGTGATCTCATTCATGGGCACAGATGGCCAAGGATAAGATCTTAGAATTAGAGGTCTCAGAGACCCATCTGATGCAACTCCCTCATTTTGCAGATGAGGAAAATGAGGCCCCAACAAGTTATGATGTGGCCAAAGTCCCAGAAGCAGAGAGTGAGAGAAGAAGAATTCTAATACCCAACTCAGCTCTGTCTCCTCCTGCTGCCTCTGGACTACTGAAAACTAAGACCCCTATCTACCAAAATATTCTTAAGAACACTGTGTTCTCAAAGTCGAGGAAACAAAGTTAAGTGTTCCTTTATTGGGGAATGACCAAACCAACTAGTACTGAATGTAATAGAATATTGTTGGGTAAAGCAGGCCTCATTGGAGGGCTGAGCCAAGATGGTGGAGTAAAAGCAGGACACATTGATTTTATTATATATTTGGGCCTGAGATTTGCTGTTTTATGTATGGTTCTCTGTTTTCATAAATATAAAATATTTTATATGTGTGTGCTTACATATGTATATGTTGTTGTTTGGTCATTTTCAACAATGTCTGACTCTTCAGGACCCCATTTGGGGTTTTCTTGGCAGTTACTAGAGCGATCTGCCCTTTCTTTCTCTAGATCGTTTTACAGATAAAGAAAGTGAGGCAAACAGGATTAAACGATTTGCCCAGGGTCACACAGCTAGTGTCTGAGGCCAGATGTGAACTCTGGTCCTCTTGATTCTAGGCCTGGCCCACTATCCCCTGTGCCACCTAGTTACCCTTATGTTTCTCTGTGTGTATACCTACACATATGTATATATGTGTAGGTATACACACACACACATACACACATTTATATGTATGTATATATATATATATATAGAGAGAGAGAGAGAGAGAGAGAGAGAGAGAAATTTTATTTGGTTCTTAAGCTCAGAATTTTAAAAAGAATTATACCGTTGTAACATAAGAACATAAGGAATTCCAAAAAACATGGAAAATCTTGTATGAACTGTTGCAAGACAGTAATAAAAAAGCAGGACCAGAAGAATAATGTACACAATGTCCACACTGATGTAAATAAAAATTAATAAAAGTGGGGCGGCTAGGTGTCACAGTAAATAAAGCACTGGCCCTGGAGTCAGGAGAACCTGAGTTCAAATCTGGTCTCAGACACTTAACACACAAAAATTAATAAAAGCAAGCAAAATTCTAAGTAATTGCAATAATCAATTTTTTCACCAGAAAATAAATAAAGAAAAACACCTCCCTCCTTAGCAGCATTGTAGAGTGGAAAAGAGCCCTTGATTTGGAGTCCAAGGTCCTGGATTCAAGTTCTGTTGCTGCTACTCACACTACCTGTGTAATGGACAAGTCACTTGGGTCTCATCTATATTCCTCATCTATAAAATGTGAGAGTTGGATTAGATGGGTGCTGATGTCCCTTCCAGATCTAAAGCAGATCCTTATGACAGATAAGTGGGGTGCTTTGCGGGCAAAAATATCCCAGATACTGTCAGACTTGGGTGTTGTATCCATTGTTCTGGTGAGCTGATTTTCCTTGTCACAAAGGAAAGTCCCATGAGGGTGATGAGGATCTATCTGGGTCTGACTGTGATATAAAAATAAAAGGCATCAATAAAAATGTATTTTATTTTTTAAATGAGAGGCTCCCCTCAGTCTGATGTAAAACATTTGTTCTGGGAAGAAATTGCCTATTGAGTGTAACCTCTGAAGTTTGGGGCATGAATTCTACCTTCTCTCACCAAGTCCTGGGCCAGAGTTTCATTTTTCAAATAAAATCAACATGGGATCGCTGTGCTCCTACTGTGCCTGCCCCCCACCTGTGTTCTATGAGGTGGAAGGTCTTTGAAAAGTCATAGAAATGGTCACGACCCAATGGGATCGTAAGTTTTTTAAACTTCCTTTCCTTTTCATGGTTGCCCTGGATAGTCATCTGAAGCTGACATCACCTGGGTAAAATATGATGTAGGTGGGAGGAGGAGGTGGGGGGAAATGGGGGATGGGGGCCCTGGAGAACACCCAGCTGTTTTAGGCGCCAGGTCTGGTAGACCAGAAAACTGTGAAGATTGGTGCCCTCTAGTGACCACAAACGTTTTCTAGCGGGAGCCCTATGACCAGGAATGGGGGAAGGAAGGCTCTTGCTGGAATCCAAGTCCAGGGATATTCAGGGTTGTAGCTGGAGCCAAGTTTGCACAGGCTCAGGAAGACGATTGCTAAATTTTCAACGTTAGCATTTACAACCCAGAAATTGTCAATTGCTACAATGCAGAGCTTGATTTATTGTTTTGTTGCTTGGATTTAAAATGATGGAGGAAATGCCTATTAAACTTAAAAGTGTGTTGTGAATCCTTGTTTTTTTTGAGGGGGAGCTAATTGCCAAATGTTTACCAGCACACCAATAATAAAGTACTCTATTAATATTGCTAACTAGTGTATAATAGTGGATGCGTCCTACCCCTACCTCCAGATTGAATGGAGAGGATTAAAATGGCAATTAAAATTGATCTTGCCTCAAATCTCTCCTGTCTCTTTTCTGTTCTCCACATAGGTGCCAAAGTGATTTTCCTAAAGCAAAGGTCAGACCCTTTCATTCTCCTGCTCAGTAAACTGCAATCGCTCCCTATTACCTCTAGGATCAAATAAAAACCCCTTTGTTTGGCTTTTCACAACCTAACTCTGGCCTTCCTTTCCAACCTTATTAGACATTGTTCCCTTTCTCATACTCTAGCTGCCCTTGCTGTCCTTTACACACAAAACTCCATCTCACATTTCTCTGCCTTTGCATAAAATATCTTTTATGCCTAGAATGTGCCTCCTCCTCATTGACACTTTTTATAATCCCTAGTTTTCTCCAAAGCTCAGTTCCAGGGCCAACTTCTACATGAAGCCTTCCCTAATCCCTCTCTGATCTACTGGTTCCTTCCTCTCCCCACCCCCCACCCCCCACTAAGTTATTTGTCTTTGTTTTATATACATTTGGTATATACATACGTAATGAGAATGATTGGGAAAGTTCCTCAGATCTGGTGGGCCTGTGGGAGCCATAATTTGGAGTATGTTTGGGACCTAACTCCTTCTGGGCAACCACAGTCTCCTGGCTGGTCTCTATGGTCCCTGTTACATTAAACTGTGTCAAGAAATGCTGCCCATTCAGTAGGCTTAGAAGGAAAAACAACTTCTGCTCTTGCTCTCTCTCACTTCAGAGTCTTTCTTGGAACTTAAACAGCCTTGGACTTCCAGGGAGAAGAGGGAGGATCTCTCTCTCCTCCCTCTCTCCAGAAACAACTAAAGTGGCCATGTGCACAAAGCCATGAGTGCATGTGTTTGCCTAAAACTGACTCTCAAGTCCCTAGCAGCTTCTGTTTCATATTTTGTTCACTCAGCTCAAATGACTGAACTGTAAACTAGAGAGGAATGTCCCCGGGTTGGGTGGCTACCTCATGAACTTGAGAGGTCCAGAGTCATTGGGAAGTCCAGGTGTTGGCAGCAAGAGGTACTTACTGAAAATTGTGTCCGTTCTCAGAGAAGACTGACACCAACTCTAAAATGAGCCATACATGCCTGACTGACAGAAATTATAGACCTTAAATGAGGCAATCAACGATGGAGATCTGAAGAGAAAGTGCATTATGTTTATTCAGCAGTCCTCTGAGTCTCTGAAGACTTTCCTCCTGAGAAAGTGTGTAGTGTTATGGGTTACTGTTTCATGTTGTTAGTACTTGTCAATGTGAATCTATTCTAATCCCCTTCACTGCCCTGGGACTGAAGTTATATAAGGGAAGGATTCTGTTCCCAAGGCTTTTGGGGGGGGGGGGTAGAGGTGGGGAGGGACAGTGTTTGTATGTTTGTTCTTGCTTTTTTTATTGTTCAGTCATTTCAGTCATGTCTGACTTTCCACAACTCCATTTTGGGGATTTTCTTGCCAAGGTCTTTTGTGGTTTAGGTATTGCTTTTGCATTGTATTGCTGTCCCATACCTGATATCTACTTCTTTTTACAGTGTGTAACTTTTCCAAAACAATCCCTTTTAGGGAGATCTTAGATATGAGTTATACATAAGTTCAAGGAAATTGTCCTAGAATAATTCCAAGTGGCGCCATAATGAGCTAGGGAGAAAGCCTGAAAAAGGCCAGGCTTCCCCAGAATGAATTAGATCAATCTGATCCTAGAACAGGGAGTCCCTTTGTAGGAAAGAAATGCCACTGGGCTACAAGCAACATGTGCATACTTTCTTTCCCTAGAGAATGTAAGTTCCTTGAAGGCAGAAACTGTTTTCATGTCTTTTTTTGTATCTCCAGAACCTTGGCACTGGAGGATAGACTAGGAAAAGACTTGAAGCAGGCAGTTATACCAGCAGGTTATAGAAACAGTCTAGGTGTAAGGTAATGTGGGTCTGCACAAGGGTGGTGTCAGTGTCAGAGGAGAGAAGGGGGTATATGTGAGAGACATTGCACAAGACTTGGCAACAGATCAGATATGGAGAGTGAGAGAGAGAAGATCTGAGGTGACACCTGGATGCCTGGAAGGGTGGTTGTGCCTTGAACAGTAAAAAGGAAGTGTGGGAAGGGGGTGGGGATGGAAAGATAATAGGTCCAATTTTGGACATGTTAAGTATAAGATATTTACAGGTCCCTGCAAGATATCTGAAATTCAAATATTCTTGTGGGGAAATTGAAACACATTATCATGTATGTATGTATTAATGACTTAAAGGAAGGCAAAAAGCCAAAGAATGTTTAAGATATCGTGTGTTAACAATTTTGGTCATTGTTCTTTCCTGTTCCAGACAGACATCATGATGAAATGGGGCAGGGAACCCCTAAGGTAAGAGTTAAGATATCTGGGCTCTAGACCCGGCTCTGCTTCTAGCTTACTAATTTGACATGAGTTACAACTTGTCTGAACCTACTTTTCTTCATTTATTAAATGAGGAAACCAATTTCCAGATAATCAATCAACAAACATTTATTTAGCACCGACTATGTGACAAACACCATTCTTGGGATATGAAAATAATTTTCCTACTAGTAAGAAGCCTACATTATATCATGGAAGAAAACTTGGACACAGAATAGACTTCTTCCTCTTCAAACTTTCTATTATTATATAGCTATATTAGGCCCTTGGCATTAAACATTTGAGACTAAGTTTGGTGATGTTACTGCCCCAAATTTATAGATATGAGAATAGTTGCACAGGATACCAGGAGGGGCAAAGGCAGGAACATCTCCTCTAGTGATGAAAGAAAATTGACTTCCAAGCTGGAGGTTGGTCCAGGCATGCCCTTCTTGTAAGAGCAGTGATGGCTGCCTGGGATTTCACTACTCAGACAGGAGATGGCCACTGTTTATTCTTAAATCAAGTGTTTCTCAAGCTTCATTTCCACAATAAGTTTGGAATTCAGTATCATTGATGACCTTTCTGGTTCCCAAGCCTGGGGCACTCATTTTTCTACTGAATTTGATCCTTAATGGTTCAGATAATATGTCTTCTCTGGGGAGGTTTTCCCTGGGTCCACCACTTAAACTGGGGCCTTGTGTTGTCCCCTACTCTGTGCTGACGGCTTTGCAGACACCAAAGTTCACTTAGCTTTGGTGATACATGATGCTGTCCAGTTACCTCAGTGGGCTGGACAAGGACCCTGCCTCCCTTTGCATTCCTTATCCTCCATATAGCTGACAATTGACAATCGACAACTAGGTCTTCCATGGGAAACACATGCACACACGTGCGTGCACACACACACACACACATACACACACACACACACATTTTCTATCCAATGTGTAACATCTTGCATACTGGGACAGATTCTTATGGACCTTTTCACTGTAGTCATCTCTGATCTATTTTACACCTAGCTGTAAATACCAAGACAGATTTTTTTCCCCTAAGAACCAGGCCTTAAACTCCATTCACTCTGACTCTTATTGATTGGCCAACAATAGGTTCCAGGTCAACTCCCACTTGGTCATTGTTTGAGCCCTGATTGGTTCAATGAATATAAATAGCAATTGTTTCTGTTGTGGTAAAAAATCCGAAAAGTCTTCCCCTCCCAGATAGATTTTTTTTTTTTTGACTAGGTGGTAGAGGCCATTCTTTGCCTCATTTCTTACCTAGTCTTAATCACTGAATTGGCATTGCCACAATCAGACTAAGACTTGTTAAACACCTTAGTTTAAAAGGCCAGAATCGGGTGGCTAGGTGGCGCAGTGAGTAGAGCGCCGGCCCTGGAGTCAGAAAGACCTGAGTTCAGATCTGGCCTCAGACACTTAACACACACACAAATAAAAACCTAGCCATGTGACCTTGGGCAAATTGCTTAACCCCAATTGCCCTCCAAAAAAAAAAAAAAGGCCAGGATCCCCCAGTGCATCCAGGGCCACCTCCAGTATTAATCAGAAAGGCCACAAACTAAGAGAGATTCTATTTAGATTAATATTATTATTTGTTGGCCTCAGACACTTAACACTTACTAGCTGTGTGACCTTGGGCAAGTCACTTAACCCCAATTGCCCTGCCGTTCCCCCTCCAAAAAAAAAAAATTGTTGTTTGTTATTGTTCTTTGTATTCCTCAAACAAGACACTCCATCTCTGGATTCTAGGCACTGGAGTGTTTTTCACTGGCTGTCTCCCATGCCAAGGATGTTCTCTGACCTCATCTCTGCTTCCTGGAATCCTGCAAGTCCCAACTAAAACCCCACCTTCTACAGGAAGCCTGTCCCAATCCTTAATTTCTTTCCTCTGAGACAATCTCCAGTTTATCCTGTATATTGCTTATTTCTACATAGTTGTTTAAATGTTGTCTCCTCCCATTAGAGAGTGAGTTCTTTGAGAGCATGGATTGTCTTTTTCCTTTCTTTGCATATCTAGAGCTTAGGCCAGTGCCTGGCACATAGTAGGGGCTTAATAAATAATTATTGACTGTCTGGTAATCAGGAAATTTGGAAAGACTTCACACAACTAAGGCAAATCAAAATCCACCAAATCAGAACTATGAGCACAGCGACTACAATTGTGTTACAAGAAATTAAGCCAAAAGTATTGGAACTTCAAGCAGTTAGGTGGTGTGGCAGATGGAGTATTGGGCCTGAAATCAGGAAGACTCATCTCCTGACTTCAAATCTGGCCTCAGACATTTACTAGCTGTGTGACCCGGAGCAAGTCATTTAGTCCCATTTGTCTCCATTTCCTCATCTGTAAAATGAGCTGAAGAAGGAAATGGCAAACCAGTCCAGTATCTTTGCCAAGATCAAACCCCAAATGGGTCACAAAGAGTCAGATACAACTGAAACTATTCAACAACAACAACATTGGCATTTCAGAGGTCTTAAGAAGGGATGCCTGGCACATGTTTTCTTTGTTGTTTGCTGACTCACTAGCTTCTGTTTAGTTAAATCCTAAGGATTTTGTTTAAGATTTTATTCCTTTTTCTATATGTTTGATTATTTATGTTTGTTGTTGATTTTTAAGTTTCAGTGGTAGAAATTTTTTAAAGATAGTGTTTGATTTTTTCTGTAGTATATTTCTTAGCACTTCCTTTGCCTTTTATCATCATCATCATCATCATCATCATCATCATCATCATCTCCCCTTCTTCCTCCTCCTCTATCTTCTTCTTCTCCTTCTTCTCCTTCTCCTTCTTCTTCTCCTTCTCCTTCTTCTTCTTCTTCTTCTTCTTCTTCTTCTTCTTCTTCTCCTTCTTCTTCTTCTTCTTCTTCTTCTTCTTCTTCTCCTCCTCCTCCTCCTCCTCCTCCTTCTTCTCCTCATCCTCCTCCTCTTCCTCCTTCTCATTGTAATACTTTTTAAGGTTATTAGTTTTGCTAAAGTAAAGCTAATGCCATCTTTCATCTCATTGGCCATTTTCACCCCATTCTGCCTCTGTTCTGGCCATTATCCTCACCTCTCTTCCACTGGAACCTTAGACTCAGCTCCTGGGTGATGGGCTCTGATATGTGTGTTCTCTCTTTGTCTTTCACATGACCAGCCTGCCACACCCACTTCTCAGCCACCATTTCCACATCCTGCCCCTTCTGTGTTGCCTTACCCCACTAGAATGTAAGCCTGAGGGTTTACTTCTTCTTGGATCCCCAGCATTTAGCATGATGTCTGGGCTAATGATAAATGCTCTACCGTCCATCTATGTACACAGCCAGCATTTATCTTCTATTTCATCCCCAGGACCCAGTACAGTGCACTGTACATAGTAGGAGTTTAATTTTTTTTATTTTAAATTTTTAAAAATTTAGTTGAGAATTTTGAAGCCAGGATAAATAGTTTCTAGGATCAGTTTTTATATAGGCAGAGCAGACAGCTGTTTCTATTTGGTAGGACTTCAGGCATGACCATAAGGCCTCCCTCTCCTTTACCTCACTGACTAATATAATAAACAAGAGAAAATAGAATTCACAATCATATCAGATGCAAATTTTTCTCAACATTCTTTTTTTTTTTTGCTTTTTGGAGGGGGAAAGGTAGGGCAATTGGGGTTAAGTGACTTGCCCAAGGTTGCACAGCTAGCTTTTTTGTGTGTATGTTAAGTGTCTGAGTCCAGATTTGCACTCAGGTCCTCCTGACTCCAGGGCCAGTGCTCTATTCACTGTGCAACCTAGCTTTCCCTCAACATTCATTTTTGTTTAAAAACTGGGATAGTAGGATCTTTCCTTAGCATGAATATTTTTAAAACCACAAGTTAATATCTTATGTAATAAGGGAAATATGAAAAGTATTTCCATTAAAAATGGGGATGTCCACCCTCGCCTCTATTGTTTGATATAATTTTAGAAATCTTAGCAATAGCAATAATGCACATCACACACTTCATTTCAAACTGGTTAATGCCTTAAATGTCACCATTGGGCTTTCACTAGTTTAATTCAGATCTTATTTTAAAACCCAAATTCCTGTAAGAGAAGGAGGGATTTTCAAATTTTTAAACCATTTAATTTTTAAATTATTTAAACTATTTTTAATGTTTAAATTTTAATTTTAAAACTATTTAGGCTTAATGTAAATTAGTTTTAGTTCTTTAGGAAGTTTTGATAGGGATAAAGGTAGAAATCTCAAGGACATTGGGGTAGCAAGGTACAGGTAAGGGTGGGGGAAAAGAATGTTGGTGCCAAGGGAAGCAGAGGCCCCAGAACAGAGAGGTGTGAGGATGCCAAAGGAATGTTTGGTCCTTCTCACAGCAGAGGATGCTTGTATTGCATGGTAGCTGCCATTTAATCAAAGAGGCATAAATCCCCACAGTAAGTAGCCTGGAATTGTTCTTTGTTGCTGTTCCTTAGGACCGTGGCACTGCACACACAGAATGTGGCTGAGGCCTCATGGTGAAGGTTGCCTCAGGGGTGATGTCCAGGTCAGACTCTTTGATGCCTGGGGGCGGGTGGAAAGTGAATCTCTGAAGTAGGGTCACAAAGAATAGAAACATCTGCATCTTGGCTAGACTCTCCCCTATACAAACACGGTGACCTACAAAAAAAAACAACAAAAGACCTCAGACCTGCGGGTCCTACTGAACTCAGGCTGAGTAGATAGATATCTTGGGAGAAGGACAGTATGATTTCATAGGTGTGGAAAGTTTCCTTTGCCCCTTCCCACTCATCTCATCACCAATTCTTGTAGCCCCTAGTGTTCTCCAGTGTGTGAGATCAGAGCTTTAATTAGGGTGGGGGGACCATGGCTTTGCCTCTGGGTGCCAGCATCCAGGGCCTCCAGCCCACCAGTCTCACACCCAAATAACAGCTCCTTCTCCTTTACTCAACCCTTGACCCACTACTCCCAGGGTCCCCTCACTGGAATCCCTCTTCCTGAACCTACCTTCTACCATTTCTGTGCCCCTTCTTCCAGAGGGTCTGCTGTCTGGGCCCTGGAAGCATGGACTACATTGTCTAAGGTATGGGTCACCTCCTTCACTTCTGGAATTACTGCCCCAGGGGCATACTATCCTTCTGTGCTGCCCATTTGCCCCCTTTCCTCCCTACCCCACCCCCCAAATTCTCCCTGGATATAAGGATTTGTTATAACTCTATCTGAAATCCCTGCCACTGGACTAAAGATGCTTTTCAAAATAAGCACATTGGTAGAGGGAGAGGAAGTATAGACCAGAGGGAAATGATCACCTAATTCAAAGTCTGGAGACCCAGGTGCTAAAGGAAGAAGTCATTTGACCTCCTGGGCTGTAGTCCTCTCATGAGGCAGCTGGTGGTGCAGTGGATAGGGCCCTGAGGTCAGTAAGACTTGAGTTCAAATCACACTAGCTGTGTGACCCTGGGCAAGTCATTCCACCTCTGTTTGCCTCAGTTTCCTCATCTGTAAAATGAGCTGGAGAAGAAAATAGCAAACCACTCCTGTATCTTTGCCAAGAAAAACCCCAAATGGGATCACAAGGAATTGAAAACAATTGAACAACAAAATAGGGTTAATAAGCACACCTACCTCAAAGGATGTTTGTTATGAGAATCAGCTGAGATAATACTTGGTGGGTTTTGTTGGTTTTTTTTACAGTGGCACATAGTAGGTGCTATAATGTTTATTCACTTCCCCTTCCCCCTACCCCAATTTGTGAAATAAGGAGACTACTAAATGATCTCTATGACCCCTACTAACTTTTTTATTTCTCTGGAGAGAGGTAGGGGGCAGTATAATTGATTGTCCACTGTCACTTTGGGTAAATTAATTGACCAGGTTAACCATTTCAATCAAATATGAGAAAGTGGATGGGACCAGGTCAGGTCAGTCAGAAGGCAGGTGAAGGTCAGAGTCTGGTGTGGTTGGCACAGTGGGTGGACTTAGGAATGTAAGCATGGGAGGAGGTGTGGAGTCCTAGGGATTGGGTGAAATAAATCCCAAAATAGGGAGGAGATCCTGAAAAGGGGAGGAAGAGGAAAGAATTCAAAATAAACTATTATTTTACAATTCTGCTCACTTAAGATTCTGATCAATTGCAGCACCACTTCTTCCAGGTAGCCTCCCCTCATTCCCTGGTCTTTCTTGTGCCATACTGTGTTTATCCCTCTACACATTGTATTTTCCTCCAGCCTCCTGGAATTTAAACATCTCTTTGGGTCTCTTGTATCTTCAGCATCTTCTTGCAAATTGTAGGCACTTAATTTTTATTTTTTTTTATTTATTTGAATTTTATTTATTTAATAAAAGTAATTTATTTTAGTGGGAAGAAAAAAAAACTGACCTGGAAGTCTGAAGACCTGGGTTCTATGCCTGACTCTATTGCTAGCCATCTGTGTATACTTAGACTTCCTTCATTTCTCTGTGCCTCAGCTTCTCCATTCATAAAATGGGGATAATGGCAGTTGGCCTCATATTACAAGGAGAGTGTGAGAAGAGCTGAGTTCAAATTCATCTGGTCTAAGTCCTTCATTTTACAGGTAAGGAAACTGAGGTCCAGTAGGGAAAAGAAATTTGTCCATAGAGTTAGCAAGTGGTCAAACTGAGATTCAGACCAAAGCTTTTTGATTCCAAAATCAGCATTCTAAAGTATATAGAAATGTGTTGAAAAGCATAGGTGGCCTGGGAAAATGTGAATTGTGATTCTTACCAATGGAGAAGGGAAGGAAAGCTGCCTTCTTCACAAAGTTCCCATCTGCATCCAAGAAGTGACTGGGGTTGAACTCATCTGGGGTCTCCCACTGAGTCTTATCAAGAAGCACGGAAGTGAGCAGAGGAATTACAGGGGTGCCCTAGAAGAGAGGTAGGGATGGGAAGCATGGGAGAATGAAACACTTTGAATTTAATGATCTACTTACACATCAATAATAATATTAGTAATAGCTAGTATTTCTATATCACTTTAAGCTTTGCAAAGTGCTCTATAGGGTACAAGACCTGAAGTCAGGAAGACTCATCTCGGTGAGTTCAAATCTGACCTCAGACATCATTTACTAGCTGTGTGACCCTGGACAAGTCACTTAACCCTCTTTGCCTCAATTTCCTCATCTGTAAAATGAGCTAGAGAAGGAATAGCAAACCACTCCAGTACCTTTGCCAGGAAAACCCCAAATGGGGTCATGAAAAAGACTGAATAACAGTAACTGCTATGACAAATATTGTGTTATGTGATCCTCATGACAACCTTGGGGGGAAGGTGTTCTGATTATCCTACGATAGATAAAGAAACTGAGGCAGACAGACTTTAAGTGACTTGTCTCACGCTGGCACAGATAGTAAGTGTTTAAAACTGGATTTGAACATGATTCCTCACTCCAGGTCCAGGGCTCTATCCACAATGTTATCAAACAGTAAAAACAGGGTCAGACTAAAAGTTGCAGGGAAGGCACCAGTCTTCATGGGTAGAGAAAGTTCCTTCATAGTAACTTCTCACCCCAATAAAAATCTTTGGCCCCCAACAACAGCAGCTTAAATTTTTTCAATCATGGAAAACATTTTCATATTAGTCATTTTGTACAAGAAGGAAAGGAAGGAAGGAAGGAAAGAAGGAAGGAAGGAAGGAAGGAAGGAAGGGAGGAAGGAAGGAAGGAAGGAAGGAAGGAAGGAAGGAAGGAAGGAAGGAAGGAAGGAAGGAAAGAAGGAAAGAAGGAAGGAAAGAAGAAAGGAAGGAGGGAGGGAAAGAAGGAGGGAGGGAAGGAAGGAAGGAGGAAGGGAAGGAAGGAAGAAAGGGAGGAAGGAAGAAAGGGAGGGAGGAAGAAGAATATTTTAGTCTATATGCAGACAACATCAGTCCTTTCTCTGGAGGTGGATAGAATTTTTATCATGTGTCCTTTGGGATCATTGTATTGCTGAGAATAGCTAAGTCAGTCACAATTCTTTATTCTTGCTACTGTGTCTCCTGGTTCTGTTCACTTCACTTTGCATCAATTTCTGAAATCATCCTGCTTGTCATTTCCATCACAATCATATACCACAACTTGTTCAGTCATTCCCTAATTTATGTTTCTGTTTTTTTCTTTTTCTTTTTTATTTTGTATCCTCCAATAGAATATAAGCTCCTTGAGTGCAGGGACAGTTTTTCATTTTGCCTTTGTGTCCCCAGAACCTAGCACAGCAGCCTACACATAAAAAGATATTTAATAAATACTCATTCATTTAAATTGACTCTTCTCCCTTCTCATTACCCACTCTCATCATTGTCAGCTAGATGGAAAAATGAATAGAGTCACCCTGGGCAAGTCATTTAACCTCAGGTTACTTCAGTTTCCTCATCTATAAAATAGTAGTAGTACCAACCTCCCAGAATTTGTTCAAGAAAAATATTTGTAAAGTGTTTTGCAAATCTTCAAGAGCTATATAAATGCCAGTTATTATTACCCAAAGCCTGTCTGTCCTCTTATTTCTCCTCACAGCCTCAAAAACACTTACTCTTGACCTCTCTGTGATATAAATGCTCCAAAAGCATATGATCACAGATCTAAGTCTGGAAGGACCATCTAGTCCAAACCCATCATTTCAGAGAAAACTGAAACCTAGAGAAAGGAAGTGATTTCACCAAAGTCACATGGTAGTGTCAAAACCAGAATTTTAACAGAGGTCCTCTGTCTCCTACTTTCCCCCATACCAGGTTCCCTTGATCTCTGGCTCAGTTTTCCAAAATGGACTGTGACAAGTAGTTCACCTCACTAGAGACAGACAAGAAGAAGACCCTTGGGGAGAGCAACTCCTCCTTGTGTTTGGATTCAGAACTTGAAATTTCAAATATTCGATGCCTCCTGTTCTTTGGAGCAGAATAGGCTGTTTTTCCCTGGGGGTTGGTGCTGGCTGCTGTTACCTGAGGAAGGCTCTGAGTCCAGAGCAAAGTGGGCAAACTGTGTCTACCCTTTGACCCAGCCATACCTTTAATGGTCCTAACCAGATCCCAAAACAGATACTTCCAAGGAGAATCAAATCTCAAAATAGTTCCTCGATAGATAACTCAAATGTCCAAACAGTCTCAAATAGATGAAAGAAAGCAGAAAATAATCTAGATGTAAAACAATATTTAAAGCAGTTTGTCTCATGGTGATCCTGAATTGGAAAATAAGGGGCTCTTCTCCCATTGGGGAATGACTAAACAAATTGTAGCATATGAATGTAATGGGAAATCAGTCTTTTCAGAGGAAACTGAAAAGACATCTATGAACTGATGGAGAGAGAAATAAGCACAATATATACAAATGACAACATTCTAGAGAAAAACATCTCGGAAAGACTATTTATTTGGGGGGAGGCCATCAGGGTTAAGTGACTAGCCCGGGTTACATAGCTAAGTGTTGGAGGTTCATTTGGAACTCAGATTCTCCTGACTCTAGGCTCTATCCACAGCACCAACTGGCTGCCCATTGGAAAGATTTGCAAACTCTGATCAATATAATGATAAACCATGAATCCAAAAGGATGACGATGAAGCATGAACTCACCTCCTGCCAGAGAGGTGATGAACTTAAAATGCTCTAGGAGGAAAAGACTTTTGACTTGGCCAATGCACAAATTTGTTTTGCTGGATTACTGAGTTATGTACTAAGGGTTTTATTTTTCAAGTTTTTTTTATTTACTTGATGTAGGAGAAGAGATATTGGGAAGTAAAGATTAATTTTGAAGAAACAATTTAAAAAATTTTTAAAGGTTGCTGTCTCACTATTTTATGTATAATTTCCATGGGACTATCAGAAAGGAAGATAATATGGTTGCCATTTGGGATTGAATAAGTTTGAGGATATGAAAGCAAAAGAAGGAAGAGGTGGCTTTTGGTTTTGTCCAAGTTTGTAATTTAATTTGTGTTGGGTAGCTCTCTCTACCCATGCTAATCAGCAATTCATCTATAATTTATTGTCTGGGAGAGTCTCCTGGAATGACTAGTGATGAAATGACTTGCCCACAGGCATACAGCTAGCATGTGCCAAAAGCAGGGACTTGAACTCTGCTCAGACTGCCTCTAAATCCAGTCCCAAATTGACTACCTATTTCTCAAAAGATAAATTAGGAGGTCTTAAAGACCACTGGAAACTAACTGCGGGTTTTTCTCCCTCTGATAGTATCAGAAAAATTTAAAGGGCATTGAAAAAAATGAGTGTTTGGAAGAAATGGGGAAACCTTCTGAAGCATCTCACCTTAATCAACAAGCATTTTTTAAATGTCTACTGTGTGTCAGACACAATGCTAGATTCTGGGATGCAAATACAAAAATGAAGCAGTGCCTGCCCTCAGGAGGCTAGCATTTTGAGTCTGGGCTCTTTTGGAGGCTCTCTGGAATCCAACATAAATAAGGAGAGCCTTCTGTATCCTTTGTGGCTATGTGTATTTGCAAATGTTGATTTGTAACAAGCAAGTCATCCATCAGGCAACAGATTGACTGATGACTGGCTATGCAATGATGAAGGATGAGTTTGGAATGAAGGAGACAGAAAATATGGGCCTAGAGGAGCCATTTTTTCTGCACTCCCATGTGATACTGTTCAACCATCCATTAATGAACACATATTGAGCATCTATTGTGTGTTTGTTGCTGTTGTTAAGTCATTTCAGTCATGTCCAACTCTTTATGTCCCCATTTGCGGTTTTCTCAGCAGAGATACTGGAGTGTTTTGCCATTTCCTTCTCCAGCTCATTTTACAGATGAGGAAACTGAGGCAAACAGGGTTAAGTGACTTGTCCAGGGTCACACAGCTAGGAAATGTCTGAGGCCAGATTTGAATTCAGGGAGATGAGTCTTTCTGACTCCAGGCCTAGTGCTCTATCCACTGCACCATCTAGCTGCCCATTATGTGTTTTACTAAGCTCTAGTAGGGATACAGAGGAAATGCAAAAGTTTTCTTATGGTCCATAGCCATGAACTACCTAGACCAATCCTTTCCTAAGTATATACTTTTGGCTACCAAAGATGTGGATGGTTCATTTCAGAGCCAACCTCACTAACAGGAAAATCACTCAACGGCACAATACAGTCTTAGAGTAGGTCAGAAACGTATACAAATGGGACTAAATGCCCTCAGATGTCAGCGTGTCACTGTTCGGTATAGTACCTGGCCTCTGCTCTACCTCCCCTTCTCTATCTTCACCTTCCTTCTCCTTTTGGGAGCTCATCGTTAGTGAACTGAAGGCCCCATAACTCAGCATGGAAAGTCTGCCCTCCTTTCCTCTCTCCACTTTCTTCTCACCCACATCCTTGCAAGCTCCCCCATTTCCCCTGGTGTCTTAGTTCCCCAGACTATCTGGGGGAGCTAACTAATATCTGGCTTAAGATTTCTAGGTTACAGGTTAAATGTGAATCTTAATGTTCTTCACTTAATGATCAATGAGTGAGATAACACATTAGATACGTTTCATTTACCTTAGCAACCAACACAGTGCCTGACACATTTTTTTTTTCATTTATGTCTGATTCTTGGTGACCTCCTTTGAGGTTTTCTTGGCAAAGATACTGGAATGGCTTGCCATTTCTTTCTCCAGTTCATTTTACAGATGAGAAAACTGAGGCAAACAGAATAAAGTGACTTGCCCGGGTCAAATAGCTAGTAAGTGTCTGGAGGTCAAATTTGAACTCAGGTCCTCCTGACTCCATAGCCTGTGCTCTATCTATTAGGCCACCTAGCTGCCTCAAGTACATGGTAAGTGCTTCTGTCAGAACATTATTTGTCAGGACAGAAGCATTATTAAAATATTTTCTTGTTGACATATTCACACTAATGAACATTAAATAGAGATAGACAATGCAAAATTAATTTCTGGTAGACTTTGGAATCAATACAGCAATCAACGAGTGTTTGGGGGACCCCCTGGAGCCCAACTCTGTTAAATTTCATAATACACCAGCTGGTGTTTGTTTTTTTCCCCCTTGGTTGATTGACTTTCCAAATTCTGGTCAGATCAACATCAAAATTATTTTGCTGACATTAAAATTCATCCACATTCTCTAAACCCACACACACTGCTGGAAACTTCAGAAAAGGGTAGAAAGAAAATCTTCAGAAAAGGGTAGAAAGAAAATCAAGTCTGCTAGGAGCTCCTAGTTAGTTAAAATGTTCAGTAGCTAATCTACATAGAGCTCATCTGGGGCTCCAGGTCAGCCAGTCAGCTAGTCCCTCATTCACTCCCTCAGTGAGTCACAAGCATTTATTAAACACTTACAATGAGTCAGAGGCTTCCTGTCAAGCCCATCCTCTGGTCTCTTCACCTATACCATGAAGCAGATAAAGTCTTCACCAAATAGTCAAAGCCTAAGGTCTAACAATATTTGAATAATCTCAAAAACTCTTTCAGAACATCTCTGAATTTAACAAAAACCGAGGTCACAGGAGACAGTGAGATACAGAGGAAAGAAGGGCTCTGGAATTAGATGATATTGGTCAACCGACTTTCTTTCTCTGGGTCTCAGTTTCCTCTTTTGCAAGATGAGGCAGTTAACTGGGCCAACTGGCCTCTGACGGCCCTTCCAGCACCAGAACTATGGTTCTGTGATCAATCTCAGCCCAATTCTAGAAGGATGTATGGGCACACACACAAAATTTAACCGTGGCCATTTGTTCCAGCTCATGAGCTTTCCTTATTTGGACTTTGCCCTGTATATCTGGAGGTTGATTGGAATGAGCTTGATAAAGAGGATGAGACCCCATAAATGACACTCTGTCTCTGATGTATGCTTTGCTCCTGACCATATCCTGAACCTGAATCCCACAACATATTTCTTCTAGCATGGGAAATTGGACTGACTCCTTGCGTCCAATGCTGTCTTTCCGGGATTATACTTATACCCTATTATGAACTCTACAATCCATGTTAACTTACTTGCTCTTCACTCTCCCTCTTTTGACTCCATACCTTCATCCCAGTTGTCTCCCAACTTTGAAACACTTTGCCCCTTCACCTCTGCCTCAGTTTCCTTGGAACGCCTCAAGATACAGTTCAGATCCCACCTTCTGCATAAGGCCGTTTTCAGTGTTCCCCAGCTCATAGTGATTTCTCCTTTGAGATTGCCTTCCAGCCACTTCCTTATCTTGTATGGACCTGGTTACTTACATGTTGTGTTCCCTGTTAAAATGTGAGCTCCTTGAGTATAGGAAGTATTTTGGCCTTTTTTGGATCCCCATTGCTTAGTACAATGCTTGGTACACAGTAAACTCTTAAATGGGGACTGGCTGGCAAAGTAAGAGGGTTAGCATTTATACAGCCCTCTGAGGCTTACAATGATCTTTACAAGGATCCTCTCATTTTATCCTCACAACAGCCCTGGAAGGTAAGCCTATTGTCTTCCTCATACTGCTGTTGCTGTTTTTGTTGAGTTGTTTCAATTATGTCCATATTTGGGGTTTACTTGGCAGAGATTCTTGAGTGGTTTGCCATTTCCTTCTCCGGCTCATTTTACAGATGAGGAAACTGAGGCAAACAGGGTTAAGTGACCTGTCCAGGGTCACACAGCCAGTAAGTATCTGAGGCTGGATTTGAACTCAGGTCTTCCTGACTCCAGGGCCAACAGTCTAATGATGGTACCACAAGATATAATTTCTTTGATCAAAACATAGATTGAGGGGGCGGCTAGGTGGCGCAGTGAGTAGAGCATCGGCCCTGGAGTCAGAAGGACCTGAGTTCAGATACGGCCTCAGACACTTAACACACACACAAACAAAAACACCTAGCTGTGTGACCTTGGGCAAGTTACTTAAACCCAATTGCCCTCCAAAAAAGCAAAAAACAAAACAAAACAAAACAAAAACAAAAACAAAAACAAAAACAAAAACAAAAACAAAACATAGATTGAAGTCATGCTTTCAGGAAAAATTTACCTTGGGGAGAAAGTACCCTCTGAAATGGGTGTCCACTGATGTGGAATGAGGGACGTGGGGAAGAAGGGCAATGAATCTCTGAATTTCATGAATTACTGCATTGGTGTAAGGCAGCGCCTTTTGGTCTTCATATTCAGGCAGCCTGCTTGCTTGTAGAACTCGGTCCAATTCTTCTTGTACTTTGGCTAAATGAAAAGATACAAAGGATTTAGTCTGATGGATCTGTTCTATGCTGCTGCTAAGAGCAGCTCCTCTGGTCAAATCCCATCCATGTGAAGGCATGGGAGATGGAAGCAGAGAATTCCCCTTAGAAAATTGTGCCTGGTTTAGATATGTGATCATGTCACCTCCCTGCTCAATAATCTCCCTGGTTCCCATCACCTCCAGAATCAAATACAAAACACTCTGTTTGGCATTCGAAGCCCTTCATAACCTAACCCTCTTCTACCTTTCCAGTCTTCTTATACCTTACATACTCCCTAACATACTCTTCTATCCAGTGACACTGGCTTCCTGGCTAACATCAAGATACTCCCATATTTCTCTGTTCGGGGCATGTTTCCTACCAGTCCCCTCTGCCTAGGATGCTCTCTTTCCTCTGCTCTGACTACTCACCTCCCCAGGTTTCTTTAAGTCCCAACTAAAATTCCATCTTTTATTGGAACATGCCCCCTTAATTCTAGGGCCTTCCCTCTGTTAATTATTGCCTATTTATCCTGAATATAACTTGCTTTGTCTATATTTGTGTGTTGTCTCCCTCATTAGATTGTAAGCTCCTTGAGCGCAGGTTGCCTCCTTTTGTATCCCAAGTGCTTAGCCTAGACCTTGAACATGTTGTTGAGTTTTCAGTGGTGTCCAACTCTTCATGACCCCATTTGGGATTTTCTTGGTAGAGATATTGGAATGGTTTGCTATTTCTTTCTCCAGTTCATTTTACAGATGAGGAAACTGAGGTAAACAGGGTTAAGTGACTTACCCAGGGTCATACAGTTAGTGTCTGAGGGTGGATTTGAACTCATGAAGAGGAGTCTTCCTGACTTTAGACTCAATCAAGCAACATTTATTGTCTACTATATTCTAGGTAATTTAATAAATGTTCATTGATCAATTGCTTGATAAGAAAAGAATCAATCTTTTGAAAAGTCATACTTTCATCCAATATTGAGGGCAGTGACCAATTTCCCCCCTTCCCCCATCCCTTGTGGGACTAAAATGAGAAGAAGCAGTGTTAAAATATGTAGGAAAGACAAACAACAAGCATTTATGAGACATCTATACATATCAGGCAGTACGTTAGGTGTTTAAAGTGTGACATAGTGGAAAGAATCCAAGATTTATTATTAGGAAGGCCTGGGTTCAGATCCTGCCTCCAATAGCTGCTAGTCAAGTGATTATAGGCAAGTTATTTAATTTTCTGGGCAGCTAGGGGGCGCAGTGGGTAGAACGCCAGGCCTGGAGTCAGGAAGACCTGGGCTCAAATCTGACCTCAGACATTGTATGACCCTGGACAAGTCACTCACCCCCACTTTGCCTCAGTTTCTTCATCTGTGAAATGAGCTGCAGAAAGAAATGTGCAACCACTCCAGTATCTTTGCCAAGAAAACCCAAAAAGGGGTTGTGGACGCGACTGAACAACAACAACATTTAACGTTGGCATTTGAAGTGAAGATAATAGCAACTACTTCACAAGGTTGGCTCGTTGTGGGAGTGGGGTTTTTTGGTGCAAAAGTATGACTTAATTACTTTGGAGAATCCCCATTGAGGAAACTCCTACCAAAGTAGATCAGCAATTGCTTGATAACTTAGTGTCTTGGGGCACCAAGATTAGGTGATTCCTCTGTGCCAATGGGTAACGGAAATTCAATCTTCCAGGAGGAAAATGCCTAGCGCTTGGTGCTGCTAGCATCAGGTACTGCTGGTTCTGAGGTCAGGGCTCCACCCATCAATGCATTTCTACAGGCTTGTTTTGGGGATCAAATGAGATAAGATAAATTTCTTGAAAATGAGATAAGATGTATTTATCTTTGCAAACCTTAAACTTATCTCCACTCCAGCTATTTGGCAGCCTGGAATCTCATAAGACTCCAGGCAACACTTAAGAACCAGATGGCCCAGATGATAGAGTGCTGGCCTGGGATCCCAGAAGATCTGAATTCAAATGTGGCCTCAGACACTTACTATATGACTGTAGATAGCAATGGTACCCACTTCCCCCAACCCTTCCCTTCCCTTCCCAAATTCCCTGTTGGGTCCATCCATCCTCCCAGTCATCCAGACTTAAACCCAACCTTAAAGTCATCTTCAGCTCCTCACATTCTGCAACTCTACATATCCAATTTGTTACCAAGTCTTGTCCTTTCTACCTCCCCAATCCACCTTCCCATCTCTTGTCTATGCCCCCTGTCCCTATTCACCCCTTTAATACCTTGGGACTGGCAGTCTCAAGTCATGCCTGGACTCTTGCTAGAGCTTTCTGTTTTATCTCCCTGATTTGAGTCTCTCTACTCCAATATATCCTCCTCTCAGCTTTCAAAGTGATCTTTGTAAAGTGCAGGTGTGATCTTGTCACCTCCTCACCCCACTCAATAAACTCCAGTGACTCCCAATTAACTCCAACATCAGATACACAGACTCTCTTCAGCTTTCAAAGTCCTTCAGAACCCGATCCCTTCCAACCTTCCAATCTTCTCACACCTTAGTCTCCTATACACACTGTACAATCCAGATGCATTGGACTTAATGCTTTTCCTCTTACAGGACTCTCCATCTCCTAAATCTGGACATTTTCTCTGGGTATCCCCCAAGCCTGGGATTCTCTCCCTCCCTCTGACACTCCTTCCTAACTTTCCTGGCTTCCTTTAAGACTCCGTTCAAATCTCACCTTCTTCAAGTGGTCTTTCCCTCTTCTCTTCCCATTTCTACACACATACACACACATACACACACACACACACACACACACACACACACACACACAGAGCTAGTCCCTTCCCTCTGAGATTGACTACCATTTACACTGCGCATATATATATTTTATTTACATATTTAATATATATATATATATATATTTTGCTTTTTGGAGGAGGGAAAGCAGGGCAATAGGGGTTAAGTGATTTGCCCAAGGTCACATGGCTAGTAAGTGTTAAGTGTCTGAGGCTGGATTTGAACTTAGGTCCTCCTGACACCAGGGCCAGTGCACCAACTAGCTGCCCCCCCAATGCAAATATTTTTATGTTCATTGTTTGCACATTGTATTCCCCATTAGATGGTGAGATCCTTGAGGGCAATGGTCGTTTTGCTTACACAGTGCTTGGCAATAACAAGCACTTAATGAAAGCTTGTCAATTGACTGTTCTACATTGGGAAAAATGGTCCTAAAGAATGTTTTCCTGGGGCAGCAGCACTAGCCCTGGAGTCAGGAGGAGCTGAGTTCAAATCTGGCCTCAGACACTTGATACTTACTAGCTATGTGATCTTGGGCAAGTCACTTAACCCCAATTGCCTTGCCTTCCCTCCTCTGGAAAAAAAAATTATAAAGTTAGTTGGTTAGATTGTAAGCTCCTTGAGGACAGGGACTATCTTTTGCTTCTTTTTGTTTCCGTGGAGCATAGGACAATGCATGGCACATAGTAGGTGCTTAATAAATGTTTATTGGTTGATTGATTGATTAGTTGGCATTACATTTTACCTAAAGGTACCAGAAACTGACACAGGATCATAGATCTAGAGCTAGAAGGGACCTGAGAGGTCATAGAGTTCAATCTTTTCATTTTAAGGATGAAGAAACTGAGGCCCAGAAAAGTTAAGTGACTTGTCCAAGGTCGTAAACTGTAGGTAAGCAGCAGATGTGGGGTTCAGGCCTGGAAGGCCACAGTCTGGCATTCTGGCTTTTCACCATGCTGCCTCCCTTGAGCAGGACTTTGAGAGGATGGGTGGGGTGGCGAGAAGCAAGCCTTGGAAGGCAGGAAGTTTCCAGGGCAGTCAAGATGGTCTGTGTGCACTATCTTGCAACAATTCAACCCCGGTCAGACCCATTTCAGGTCCATGTCATTTCTCTGATCTTGGCTTACGCGGAAAAATGATTCCTAGAATTACAGTAGCTCAGAATCCTTCCCAGTCAGAACTGGGAGCCAGACTTACTAGTAGAAAGGGAGTGAACTTCCTCCTGGGGAGGGAGGCATGAAGGGCACCTCATTTACAAGGAACCCCCCAGAGGACAGAAGTTGTAAATTCTTGTCTTTGCATTTGCATGAAAGAGAAAGGGAGGGAGGGAAAGAAGGAGAAAGGGAGGGAAAGAGGGAAAGTGGAAGGCAGGAAGGGAAGGGGGAGGAAAAACCAGGGAGGGAGGAAGAAAAGGAAGGAGGGAAGGAAGAAAGTGAAGAAAAGAGAGAGGGAGGGAGGAAGACAGGGAGGGGAGGAGGAAGGAGAGAGGAAGAGAAAGATAAGGAAGATATGGAGGAAAAACCAGTAGTAGCATCAGGGAACAGCTCTATCTCCCATCAGAGAGATAATGAGGGTTCATGGACAGGGCTTATAGGTTGAATAAATGTATACATAGATATGTGATCACAGACAACATAATAATACAATTATATAAATTATATGACAATATAATTACATTAGACAAATCATAGAATTTAGAGATGAAAGCAAGCTTGAATGTAATCTAATGGAACCACTTCATTTTTTCAGATAAGAAAACCAAGGCCCA